>JAOTQP010000724.1:15475382-15495889 GCA_026413545.1 Cichladusa arquata
ATTCCAAATATGTCAGCTCTCAAAAAAAAAAAAAAAAAAAAAATTCCCAGGTTTAACTTTCAAAAATCAAAGGGACAGTATAGCAGAACTAGAGTTACACGTTGACTTTCATCTGAGTTCTTATTTGTAGCACTCAGTTGCAAAAAAACCAAAAACAAACAAACACAATCCAACCACATAAACCAAACCAAAACATCTCTGAACAACCAACACTGTTTCCAGCACAAATCCCAAACACAGCCCCTCACCAGCTGCTGTGAAGAAAACCAACTCTGTCCCAGCCCAAAGCACACAGGGATCATTGCTGAAGATGCCCTGTTGACAGGATTATCCTCTCCTCACAGGAAGGTACACACACAGTTTATTCTAATTATCTCCCACAGAAAGCATGAGGGATTTCTGTGTAACTATATAAAACTCCAGTCATTGCACAAAGAATTTTCTCCATGTAATAGATTCCTACTTTTTGCAGGGGATGGGCAGTTACATTCACTGGAGGTTTTTCACAGAAATTCCCTCAGCTGTAGTTCTACTAAATTCCTTTTGGTTCAAATAATAGAAGTCAATTCCCAAATCCCTCTGTGACCCAAAGAGCCCTAAATCTGTGTCATTCTGCACTTTTCATCCACAGATTTCCTTGAAAGCACTGACCTAGTTTTTTCTTGACAAAATACTAAATAAGAGTGAAAATAAAAGAAACAATCCTATCAAAAAACATACTGAAAGTAACTGCTGGGACTTTCACTTCTGAAGTCACACAGAATACAACTCCAAAAAATGACAAGAGAAACTTCAGTCTAATTGAAGAGAGAATTGGCAAGAATTACAAAGTTCTCCCTGAAATGTCTGATTCAGTATGCATGGAAAAGCTAGATAAACATCACATGATCTCCCTGGACCCTCTAGACATAAACAATGCAATTAAAAGGAAACATTTACTTCCACTCTTGATGGTATTACCTGAGGGACAGCAGATGCCAGATAGTTCAGTGTTTATTAGAAGCAAGTAGCAAGTTTGGCAATTGGAACTGGCTCAAGCCTCTCTCACATATTTGTAATTTTATAACACCATATGGTCACTACAGATCTCTCTGACAATCTCCTGGTTTAAGTTCAGCTGTTTCACAGAACATTTAAGTTGAAGTTAAGCATATTGAGGATATAACAGTAAGCAACAAAGAGATTTTGGTGAGGGCTGGGAAATCCCAGGGAAATGCAGATTGCTGTTTGAACGAGTCAGTGTTTGTTCATAAAATGCTCAGGACCTTTGGGATGTGGGTGTGTGCTGAGCCCAGCCTCACAGGGACACAACAAGGCTGCTGGGCTGAAGGGAAGAGTGACCCTGAGGTGCTGCTGGAGCCCTGGTGTGTGACACACTGGGGAGATGAGCACAGAGACAGAAACAGCCTGAGCTCCACTGGCTGCATCACACCCAGAATCCGGTTACTGCTCCAGGGAAATCACCAACAGGCTGCTGAGAGAGGGACTGGGCTGCTCACAGTGGAGCCCTGCTCCTAAAACATGAGCACTGATGCTGCAAGGGCACAGGCAGCTCCAGCCATGGGCAGTTGGCTCAGCAGGTACCAGGCAAGTGCCAGGGGACTGAGGGCAGCTAGAGCCACAGCTAGTTAAGTCCTGCATTGACTGGATTACCAACAAAATGTATTTTCTAAAAATGTATCAGTATGCACAGCGTATTGGTTTTGCCAGCATCTTATTTAACTGTATGATTTATTGATGATATCTACAGCAAGGAAAAGTATCCACAAGTCCTTGCTCCTCCATGGCCAAGAGCATAAATATATAAATGATATGAAACAGGAAAACTCAAGAGAGTATTTAAAGCCTGCTCTGATTTTAGCTCCACAGACTTAAACAACTTGACACTATGGTAATGCAATGGGTCTGGGCCTCATTAATTTTTAATCAACCTTTATCCACCATAGCTTTGAAACGAACTGTTACTAATGACGAGTCATATGTCAGTCTAATGAATGGGATGCAAGCTTCCATTAAAATAATGAAATTAGCTTGTTTGACTTTAGTTCCAGCTCTGTGGCACACAGCCCCAGGTAATTACAGTTTGCACTACTTGCCCATATTAAAGTCTGTTTATTTACTTAAGGTCTTTAGTCAGAACATCCCAATTTAGCTCATGTCAGCTGTTTTTTATGAGTCTAAGAGTATTTGTCTTATTAACAAAGAGATAAAGACATGCAGGCCGTGCAAAGTGCTAAAACATCAATTATGCACACATGGAACATTGTGAAAAAACAGAATGGAATAAGCACTCAATTCCTAGTGATATAAACAGTGTTCCCTGTGGCAGCACCAATTATTTTTGGAAAACAGAACAAGGCCTGAATGGCATCTTGGCTGGGTATAATTTGGCCTCTTCCAGCAATATTTGCCCTTTAGGATCCCAAGTATAGCCTAAAAAACCAAACTGAATTTCCAAATATTATTGTGCTCTAGAGTGCACGATTCATGACACACTGCAGTGACCTTATTCTTAAAAACTTATCACTCTGGCTCTGCAATGTGCCCCCGAGGAATGAAGGCATTTCTGACTGCCTTGCAGTGAAAAGCTGTTATCAATTTGTTATTACATAAAAATATCTCACAGCATCAATCCTGTGAGTAGGTCATATCCCAACCTCACAGCAGCTTCTCCCAAAGTTCCTCCAGCGAGCCCCTACATCCCACAGTCACAGATGGCATCTGAAAGGGATGCAGTTCAGCCCTCTGGAGATGATTTTGGAGCAGCTGAGGTTTTGGTGTGAGCATGCTCCTGTGCACAGCAGATTCTACTGCTAACAGGACTTCCTAAAGAGCCTCTCTTTTGTAAGACTAAAAATAACCTGCAACAACCTCAAGTGCCAAAGTGAGATCTATGAAAGGAAGAACCAGCACTAAAGCTACCTGAGAAATGAACACAAGTCTCTGTTGACCCAGAGAATGCACTGGAATCATTTTTATGGTTTTAATGTCTCTTAGTTTTCAGTGAGCTGTTCTGCTCTGTGCTGAGGTTTACAAACAATGCTGTGGATGAGTCTGCAGAGACACAGCAGCCACTCCTGCTCAGCCCTGCCAGAAACAAGGCAGGAATTGAACCCTGAGACACATAAAACATTTCCCACTCACCCAGCCCAGAGGCAGAGCCAGGAAAAGCCACGGATTCCTTTTCCTGGCATGGCAGGGAGAGCCACAACTCTCTCCCAGACACAGAATATCTCACCTGAAGAGCAGACAAAGAGGAATTTAACAGAAGACATCTTCCTCAGAGAACACCAATATCACCTAAACTCCAGTTTTCCCCACACTTCCTTTTTTCCCCAGAAGCACACAGAATATTGATCTGGATTCTCTCCCCAGTACCTGCTTGAACTCTGGTCTGTGAAAGTCTAGAGAAGAGAATTTCTCTCTTCTTGCTCTGACTGATGGATCCTCACCTCTCCCTTCCCAAATCCCCCCAGGAGTCTCCAGAAGCTTTTTTCTCATTGCTAATGGAAAAGTACACAGCTTTCTAACAATCTGCACAAGACAAGGAAAAAACATCTTTGCCTCTCATATGCCTTTATGAATTATGTGCTTGCAATGAATTGTATTCACAAACACAAAAATCCATCATTATTTACACAGAAATTCCCAATTTCTGAATTCATTCTCAAATTGAGCACAATAGGAACATCTGTGAAAGAGATTTTTTTCCCCTCAGTCATATCCAGCCACCTATAAACAGAGATCTGGAAAAAATACCAGCCAGGAGAGAGCTTGTGGTTTAACAGGATCTAACAGGAAAGAATCTGAATTACCCCAGCTGACAGCTGGGGAAAAAAAAAAAAAAGTAACTTAAGAAATGTGGAGTGAGTGCTGAGTCCAGTGACAGTCACCATGTCAGAGCTGCCATGAAATGCTGGATTCTCCCAGCTCAGAGCCTGACAGTGCAAATGCCAGTCTGAAACCCATCAAAGCTGGACTGAGGGGACATGCTGTGCTCACAGAGAACTGACTGGCCCATGCAGGAGGGATCAGCAGCTGCCTTCCCTTCCTGCTCCAAGCACATGGCACTCGATGACCATCTATCAAAAGTCACCCTTGAATACACTGTGAGGTTTTTCCTGAGTACACAAGCATTAAAATAACATTTGTAACAAGACAGAACAAAGGGAAAATTCTATCAGGTCTGCTTTCCTCTCTATTCTTATCTTCCTCCTGAGAAATAAAAGCATTGGCTTTACCAGATACTCTTCCTGGGAGAGCCAGGCACAGAAATACAAAGCTCATTTTACTGGTTTGTCCCTCTGCCCACAAGGCAGAGGACACACTGATCTCAGCTGACTTGCTCTAGCTCCATCTGCAGCCTTTCCTCTTTTCTATTGCATCAGGCCCTGGTTCACCTTTCAGATTGCCTTTGGCAATGAACTGAGGTGCCTAGTTCAGGAGCCTAATTGCCCTCTGTTATTCCTGTGCTCAGTGCAGGTAAACCTCTGCATTGGCACAGCAGGTAACTCTGCTAAAACAGTTAAAATTTCCAAGCCTCAGACCCAACAGTCCCTACTAGAAAGGAGCCCAGGTGACTTTCCCACATTAATGCAAAAGCTTAGCACAGCAAAGAGCCAGGCTGAGATCCCCAGGGACCCACAGCATCACTTCTACCCAGAATGACTTCCCCTTTCACCAGGGCCCTTTACAGAAGGTCACACCAGTGATTCCTGCCCAGTTCCTGGGAGAATTCCTGCACCTCAGGATGTCAGACAGGGCATTCCTGGGCTGAACTCTTACCTGATGCTTCAGGGAGGATTTAGAAACAGATAATCAGGTGTACAGGGGGTCAGCTCCCAGCTCTCATTAGGTCAAAGTGAGCTTGAACTCTGAAGCACAAGGGCTTTTTTTTTTACTTTTTTTCCAAAGACTGGTAGATTAAACAGTCCTCTTACTTTTGGAGATTCCCAGTTCTACCCTGAGTTTTTGGATCCTAGTTAACTCTCATGGCAATGAGTCCTGTGCAGTAGGTGAGAATTAATTTCTTTTGCCATGTCAGAATTTCCTGAACACTTGGTGAAAGGTATTTAATAATATTTGATGGTAAAAGGGAGAAAAAATCTTGTAATTTGAAATCCTCATTTTTCCTCTGGTATGCACTAGCAACAGCTGCATTTAGCAAAATCTATCACTTTTCACTTGTTTCACAAGTCCCCCTGAGGGAAACCCTCAATTCAAATTGGGTCTCAAAAATTAATGAGTTGCACTTGCAAGAATTGCTGTATTTTTAAAATAACATAAAATTTGTAAAGAATAATGACTGCAGAAACAAATAGCTAAAATAAGGTATTTAAGAAATGTATTTGAAAAGTTCTATGAGCTTTTCTGTAGAGTATGCTAGCAGTTAGGATTATAAAAACTAAGATGAAATAGGAAAAATATTTCCTTTCTTCTGGCAATGCATAAGCTGCCTTTATTTAGAATTACTGCCATAGATTTTCAGCACTGTCAAACAAGCTTGTACTGTTAACAGCATTCAGTGATTACTGTGAAGAGTAAGACTCATTTATAACATACCATAAATACATAAGGAAAATGAATTTTTAAATGCCATTAAGCAGTATTCCACAGCTATTAAAAAAAAAAAAACAAACCCCAAACATTCTTTTCCTTGAAAGTTATTTGTAATATTTGCATTTTGCTAGCTCAGATCTAAAGACCCAGATCTGAAGTCAACAAGATGACTGAAAAGGGCTTCACACCAGGCTCCAGCCTGGATTCAAATACTCTGAATTATCAGTGCCTCAGCTCAAGGACACACAACCACATTTGTAAATATTTCACAGAATCACAGAATCAGCCAGGTTGGAAAAGATCTCTGGGATCAAGTCCAACCTATAACCAAACACAACCTTGTCAATTAAACCTCCTTCTGCCTTTGCTGTGCAGGTGATTTCTCATTTGTAAATGGGCAGTGACATGGCACAAGCTAACTTCAAATTCAACACAATATACAGCCAGGTATTTTATGTTTTGCAACTCTTCCTGAGCCCTCCTGCTTCATTTCTCTGTAACACTTTGCTTTTAATTTTCTGTCAAGGAGGAAAAACACAGTCAGGAGCACCCTTCTATAATACAACCAATAGGGGTTTACAGACATTGTGTGACCATACACAGATACCAGCTAATTAACCTTCAGCATTTAATTCTGGCAGTGAGCTGAACTGAGCAGACAGCTATAACTGTAGATTGCCTCAACAATTGTACAGAAAGATAATTTTGTATGAAAACTTGCTTAATTTATTCTTTTAAGTAGAACACAATAACACATTTATGCATGTTCCATATTTGCATGAGTTCCCATGTCAGTTCTAGGAGTTTCATCAGAGCAGTGAGGCCAGTGTGGGATGCCCAGCCCATCCCTTGGCTGCAGCTCCCCACTGGAACAGGGAAATGGGCAAAATCCTCAGCTCTGGCCTGAGTCTGCAGGGCTGGCACAGACCTGCCTTGGGGTTTCTGCCTCACCTTCCCTGCCAGCACTAACTCCCTAAGTTAACCATAAATTCACTTAACAGCTTGCAAATGCCATGCTCGTATTTGCTCAGTCTTCCAGAGGTCCCTGGGGATGCAGAGAGCATGGTTTTTACTGCTGCAACAGCTAACAGTGAATTTCCATTGCTCCAGGATTCTGCCTGGAGCTGCCCCAGGCAGGTGTGTGCTCCACCTGCAGCCATCCCAGAGCTCCCAGCTCCTCCCAGCTGCTGCCAGCCCAGCCAGCAATTTCCAAAGGGTATTAGAATATTCACTGCCACTTCCAAGCAGATTAGGCACAGGCAGTAAATCATATGAGATTAACTTGGCAAAACATTTTTATCCTTTTATGTGCAGCTGTTCAAATGTCTGCAGTGGAGGAGATTGTTTTGTTCAGCTCCAGTGTTTGGATTTACCTTTGCAACACAGAGGTGGGGAAGGTATAAAGAGAGATCAAGAAACAAATCAAATCAAGTTTTACCCAGTATGCAAAACAGTGGGGTTTTTTTAAAGCCCTATAGCACACAGAGATACCTGCATTATAGACGTTCTCCCTGAAAAAGAAGTGGGAAACTCCAGGATAAGAACAGATCAATAAACACAAGGTTTACAACAAGAAGCAATAGCAAAAAAAAAAAAAAAAAAAAAAAAAAAAAAAAAAAAACAAAAAAAAAAAAGTGTTTTTTTTCTTTTAAAAGGCATATGCTAAGCAGGAATGGACTCCACCTGCCACATAAACACCAAACAGCAAATAGCAAGCACACTTAAAACTTAGGTTAGCAAATATCTGAAGAATCCAACCTGAACTGAAGTAATCTCAATTCAGATTCAAATACAAATTTTTGTGAGACTATTTTTTCTTAATTGAATTAGGGATTCACTCTTCCAGCTGTTTTTAAAATTTAAATATAATCTTCAGTGGACATGGCATGTCAGCTCTGCAGCTGGACTGACTTGCACGTGTGTGCTCTGATACAGTAAATATCTTCTTAGACATCAACAGAAATACAGAATTTCTGCTCATGGACCAGCCTATGCTTCCCATTGCACCCCACCTAAAATGGACATGAACCTCTGAAAACACATCTCATGACTGAGATTAACCAAATTAAATTAATTGCTCTGACAATGAACTTTGATCAGGCTCCCTGCAGCTCCACAGCATGTACATCTGCTGGCAGAAGGAACTTGCTGCCAACTTTCTGAATTGTGCAAATTCTGGCACAAACCACAACTCAACCTTCAGGAGAGTTTGCAAGGGCAGCTCCTGCCCTGCCCATGTTCAATGTGAGAGGGGCAATGAGGGACACCAAGGCAACAAGAGAGCAGATACCATTTCACTTGGAAGGACCAAAATACACTTTCAGGTTGCACAATTCCACACAATGCTTTCAGCTTGGCCACCTCAAACTATCTGTACCCCTGCATTAAGCAGTTTCTGTTTGAAGGAGTGTCACAGATTCCATAGTTTATTCCAGGATACTCAGGTAAGTTATATTAGAGCAGAGTGACTACACTGCTGAAGGACCCAACTGTTTCATGGTAACATGAAATCACCACCCTAAAGGACATTAACACTTCAGCAGAGCTTTTTCCATTGGTGTTGAATATACTTTGGATCAGGGGGATAGTAATTTCACTAAATTTCACTAAAATAAAATAATTTCTTATCCTACCATCTCCCTCCCAGTTCTCTTCCTTCTAGTCCCTGCTGTCCTGCAGCTCTCAGGATTCAAATGTGGTAGCAAACTCTTCCTCCTTGACAGAGCCAAAGCCATACAACAAGCATTTAAAAGGAGAACAAAGCTGTATCATGATAATTTTTTAGCAGCAAGAGACCATATTTCAAGTGCAGAAGTGTGCATAAAGAAAGAAAGCTGCTGGCTTTTCTCTACAGAAAATAAAACAAGATCATTTGCTGAGGTACTTTTTAGGGCAGAGGAACCAAAACTCTTGAGCTCCTGGTTCATTTCCTCAAATGTAATTACCCAGATTTGTGAGCACAAACAAGATTTGTGCCAGTGAACAGAAGCTATTGGAGCCTCTCTGGTTCAGGAGCCAAAGACTAACAGGGTTGATGAACTTGAACTCTGAGTCCAGCCAACATAAAATACAGAAGAAAAGCAACCTGTCTGGTAATGTCCCTGTCCAAGCAAATTCCCACTGTGCTGGTCACACTCTCCATCATCCCAAGGTCAGTTTTTCAGCTCTCCTGGGAGGGGCTGAGCAGGTTTGGGCTCCCCAGGCTTTTGTTAGCCTGGCTATTGAATTTATCCAAGGAAAAGGAGCCGCTTCCACTTTGTTTCCATGACAACAACCCTGAGAATTTTGTCTTCGTATGAGTGAGTTATTGCTTTTTGTGCTTCCATAGTCTAGGCAGAAAAATTAACATAATATGGGCTCAAGAAAGACAATCAAATCTTCCAATCCTCCCAACACTCCTACAGGCAGCAAATTCTTAGATTTCATTACCAGAGGCATAAATGGGTTGAAAAACAATCCTCATTGTTTATTATGGAGAGATTTAATTTCAACTAAAGACTTCAATTAGAGAAGATCCTTTGGTGACCACATTTGTGTACACATTAACAGAAGAGAACAGCCTGGTGTCTTATTGCCTATCTAAAGCAGCTTTGGGATGTTTAGCCATAAATTCTGGTCTCTATTCCTCTCCATATATGATTTCAGCTTTTATTTCCTGGTGATGCATTCAAAATATTTTCAATGCTACAAAATAAGTGAATTTTTCCAGAACACAATGATCAAAATGTTTACAAGACAGGCATTTAAAACATAAAAACACTGGTATATATCATTGAATTACTCAGGCTAAAACAGTGGTGTGTGCACCAAAAACCACAGAATAAGTGCAAGGCCACAAGTATCATTTCCATTGAAACAGCAGTGAAACAACTGCTCTCCTTGAAAATGGGATCTGACTTGAGAGATCCTCATCACAAAGGGAGGACACTTCAGAAGAGCCCTGAGCTGGGCAGCTTGGCAACTGACTCTGCTGAGAAAATATTTGAGGGTATCTGTGAGAAATTCTAAGCAGTCCCACCAGTGAGAAGCTGATCGTGTTCACCTTGTTTCACATCATTCAGCCCACAGTGAAATACTTAAGAGATGTGAAATGAACATGGAAAACAGCTCCCCAGGGAAAAGAAAAAACGAAATAAAAAAAGAGGGCATTTCCTTTCCATTTCATTCAGTCTTGTCTCCTGAATTACAAGAGCCACCAGATCCCCACATCACAGTGCTCCTAGCAAAGGACAGATCGTGAATAAAAGTAACACTACAGGAATTTCACAGTGCAGCACAACTGGGACACTTTTCTCAAAAAATTGTTGCAATTCCACTGCCTTCCCTGGCAGGCTGATTACAGGAGCTGAAAATCTGGATCCAGCCCCAGACATTTTTCTGACTGTGGCTATCCTGGAGCTGACTCACAAGGAGCAGCTGTGATGGGTCTGGGGTCCTTTCAGCACCTGAGGACAGGTGGGTTCTCCAGCATGGCATTTATGGTGTTATCAGGCACATAAGTGAGCTGGATCACCCACAGAACAAGGAATGTTTTGGGGTCAGCTGAGCAGGGAATCCAGCTCTGCAAACAGCAAGGGCACTAAGGTTTTTCTCCAATGAGAAAAGAGGGGAGGATAAAAAGCAAAGCACCTGTTGAGTAAAAATACTGAAGACCAGGAGAAGACAAATGGAGAGAAGCTCCAGCAGGTGCAGTCTCTGTTCTGTGAAGCACACACCCACCTGCACAGCTGGGCTGGCAGCCAGCAGCTGTTTTGGGGCTAACCCCAAACCTGGGTGACCCACGAGGTTCTCAGGATTATTACAGCAAGGACACGAGCTCTGGGGAGCCAAGTCTGACCCTGATTCCTACAAGGGAATGTATAAGGGTTTATATATATATGGGTGTATATATATATAGATATATATATAGATATATATATATAGATATATATATAGATATAGGTGTATGTATATATATATATGTACCCTTATATAAGGGTCACTGAGGTCACCCACTTCATAAGGCCCCACTTTCAAACCCAATGTCTGAATATTCCTGGTTAGCATGAGGAAAAAAATGACTGTTTCCATTTACTCCTCAAGCTTGTAGCTCAGCCCAATCTGGAATCTTAAAACACTGATAAATTCTGAATGATACCAATAAATTCAAAAGGCAGCGTGTTCTCAAAAGGAATAGGGGAATACCAGGAATTGGCTGGTAATTTATGCAGGAGTAATAAATGCCAAAGTCAAGCAGGATCTTCATTAGGGATCCCTCTAGTCAGAAATGTAAGTGAACAAAGCTGTGCAAACTCTCACTGAAGAGCAAGAACTGATGGCTGTGGGGATAAAAAAGATTAGGAAACCATGAAGTGGCAGGAACATACATGGTTTTTTGAACTAAACTTCATTTAGTTCTAATCTCTCTAATCCCCATTATTATTTTTAGGCAGAAAAAGGTTTCATTTTCCAAACACAATTGCCTTGCTGTTTTCAGTGGCATTGCAAGTCTCACTCTGTATACTCCACATATTAGTTTTTGCTCCTACATCATTTTCTTTTTTATGTAATTTACCAAGGCTGATTCTTCTTTCTAATCTCTCTGCAGTCTCCTATTTCACTGCTAAAATGTTGCCTTGAGATGACTGATGACATGTTTGACATTTACATTTTATTGGAAAGAACATAGATTGCATCTTTCTTATCTGTTCCTAAAACATTTCCTCCATTCTCTCACAATACATTTCTGGGGACAATAGTTGCATCCCCATCAATTTTCTCCAATTCATTACATACTTCTTTGAATACTGACTTTTCAAAATTTAATATTTGTGTGCCATTACTCTTTCTACATATTGTATCCTCATGAATATTTCAAATCCAATAGCAGTATGATCACTCAACCTTATAAAAGCTCACCAGCATCTATCTTACTTATCATACAGGTCCTGCTTCAATTCCTGGGATTATGTCCAAAATAGCCTCTGAGATTGTTTTCTTATAATTTGTATAAGCAAGTGAAAAAACCCTTACACTAACACATGTATCTTTTCTCAAGCATTAAGCAATTATTATTCCAGTCAAACTGGAGTAATTGAAATCCTCTGCACCATCCCTTTAACGAGTCTCCACAAGTATTTCTTGATTTTCCTGCTTAGGATCATACCTGCAACCACCTCTGGACTCTATTTTATAAACTCAAGTTTTTTCTTACCAACTGAATTCCAAGCATGATACACCCCCTATCTCTACCTGTTCTTCTATTTTTCTGTGTATCCCCCTGCTGAGCTCCAGCTGTAAAATTCTACAACATTTCATTGACTAGCATTCCTCAAAAACTTGTCAGACCCCTAATTTACACAGGATTTCACTTCTAGCAACTCACAAACAAGAGGGAAGGTTTGAAAAATTCTCTTTTCTATTGAAGTGATTTAATCACTTTTTTATTTTAAGTGATTAAATTCAGTCTCACTCTGAATTTTTTTTAAAAGCCCCATCCTGCAGGCTGAACCCCACCACAGCCATTGAGCTGATGCATGAATAAACTTGCTGCAGCAGGACCAAGTAGCACATGAGTTATTTCCAAATTGTGACATTATTGCATCCATCTGCCAAAATCTGTGTCTGTTCACCAGAGAGTGCTGGCAAGAATGGATGAAGAACTGGCCAATTAATGAACTTCTCTGCACACATCTGCTGGAAAAATATTGAATATTTTACCACTTGGACAGCAGAGGAGCAGCTCCACTGAGGAGCCAACTTCAGCCATGTGAGCTGAGACAAATCAATGGGTGGGTGCAAAGCCCCTCTTGGCTTGAAAATATTTTTCACATATTTATTTCTTATAAAAATCAATCTTTATGTAAGATCCACAAGCTGCCATAGGTTTAAATGGAATTGTAGCATAATAGATTAAAAAACAGTTTCCCAGACTAAGTAACAGGTGCCCAGGTCTATACTTGCTTCAAAAAGCTGCAGTGGAGCCAAGAGAGACAGAAAGCAATTCAGAATTCCAGAATGTGTTGCTTTTCTATGCCTGACTGAATAAACAGCTCAATAGCCCACGACAGGACAGAGTTCTCACCTTCCAGATGAACAAGGTCATGAAAACTCTGAAACTTCCCATTGCATGGTGTGGCATGCAGGAAGCTAATGAAACAAGGCAAGGAATCTTTTCTCCCAACACACTTTCCTTCAGATGAAAAGATGCTTTAGCCTGCACTGACACATGGTAAAAACCTCCAAAACAACTGTGATCCCAGTAAAAAAGTCAGCTGCCAAATAGTACAAACTGAGGGCAAATAAAAACTCTTTGGTTAGAGAATTCCACAGCTTCCCGTAGCTTTATTTAGAATTTTAATCCCTCTAGGCTTCTCTAATTAAAATCAGATTAATTTCCAAGTGATGCCAACATCCTCAGCAGCTCCTGTTTCCTGGGATCTCCCTCATTTCCACACAAACCCTGATCTGCCAGACACCTCTTGGTACCAATCATTAAAATCTGTTCATCAAGATCCAGCTCTCCAGGTTCACCTACAAAAATTGAGGTCATTTACTCTCAAAGCTCTTGAGTTATCCTATATTATCCAAAGTTCCTCTTTCACAACATTTCTCTGCAAAAAAACCTACAAAAGTCATCACTGCACATTGTTTGTCAGCTGTTTTCTGATCCTCCAGCATGAAAGTCACTACATGGCAAGCTATTATAATAGCAATGGCTATTTTAATTGTGTTTAAGTACCCCTGCCTTAAACTTCTCTTCTTTAAAAAACTATGGTTCAATCATTTCAGTCATTAAGGCAAGATAAAAAAGTCAAAACAGTATTTGGGAAAAGCCAGACCTGGGTACAACACTCTCACAGACAAAGGTGGGTATTTTCTGGGCTTTAAATGAAAAGCAAAGCTCTAGGAATTCACATTTAGCTGAATTTTGAGCAGCCACAAAGCTTTGGAGTCCAGGCTCTGCAGAGCAGCACAAGAAGAGCCTGCAATCATTGTAACACCCCAAATCCTACAAGGTAAAACTGATGCTGGTGCAGTAGAGGCAGTACAATGATGCCCTCTAATATAATTTTAAAATAACAACTGAAAGTCTTATTAAAAGGATTTCAGTGATTGGGGTCTTGAGCTTGCTCCATGAAAGTTTAATTAACAGAAGTTAATTTCTCCATAAGAAAACAAGTAGCATTTAAAAAAAAAAAAAAAAAAAAAAAGGCAGCAAGACTGGAAAAAGGGATTTGCTGGCTTCAGCATTGACCTTCTGCAGGCTGCTGAGATAAACAATGACCTTGCTCATCCCTCCCAGTTCAGGTGCCTGTTCTGTGCATGTTTGGTCTGGATGTTCTGAGAAGAATGTTATTGATCCTTTTAATGGGTAAGGACCTCACTAAGTGATAAACTGTCCACCCCCTTTTCCTAATTAAGAAAAATCCAATTGCCACACACAAGTGTAGACTGTGAGACTGTAAATACACCCATCAGTCTCCAGGAGCTGGTGCAACTGGCAGAGTGTTCCCAAACCATCTGCACAGCAAAGGACTCAGTTTATCTCATTAAAAATGACTTGACAGCTTTGGTACTGGATTGCAGGACAGCAACTTGACTGAACAGCATCAGCCTCTGGAAATGGTTCCAAAGCTCCTCAGAATTACCACATTCTCCTCAGGCAGGAGGACTACAGAAATTCAGATCCTCCTCCCCTAGGAATAAGTGCTGCCATGCCTGTCTGAGGTCACTCTAAGAAAAATAAGAAAATAACTAAAGTCTGCTTGATTAAACAGGCAGACTTAAAATTTCTTTTGAAATTTTTCTTTGATCATTAAAAAACACATAAAGGATGAAAATTACACTGAAAAGTAAAATATCCAGTAAGGCAGACAGAGACAGTAATAGCAACCTGACAAGCAAATTTAAAAGTGTGAAAGATTATACCAAAGGGACTATAGGAGACTTAAGTAGTCAAAAAGGTTCAGAAGATTGGAGAGTAATAGAAAAAAAAGGGGTAAATGGCCATATGAAAAAAAAAAAAAAAAGGAAGAAAATGGGAAGATAACTGTAAATGCCAGGGCTAAAAGCAAAGGGTAGGAAAAAAGACATACCATAAGGGAATTACAGGTAAATGGGGATATGGCCTAGAGTTCTAGAGAGCTGCATCATATTTGTACCAAAGTAGGAAAGCAGAATGCCAGGGTGGAGATCAGCCCTTGGGGAGTGAGAGCTCCACCAGGGGCAGTGGGAGGTCACTGCTCAAAGGAAGGTGACCACAATTGCTGCTCCAGTCACAGGGCAGGGATTGATACAGAGCAGGGAAGGTTGTTCCTATTCCCATATCTTTACCTAAAAGCCCCTTAATTTCAAAATTATCCTAATTCAGAGGGAAGGGGTTTACATCTGCTTCAAGAAGGGCCCTGCCTTCCTTAACAGACATCTGTCTATCAAACCAAGACATTATAAACCCCATTTGAATGTGAATAAAAGCTACAATCTGCACCCCAAACTGCTTTCCAGTGGAGTGTGGCACACCACAGGGCTGGGTCAGACCTTGTGCAAGCTCATGGCACCCAGAGGCAGAATCCTCTTGACACACAGCTGTGACCAGGGAGTGACCTCCTAAAAACCTTCACACCATGCCAAACCCAACGTGGTGCTTGTCTCCTGGAGCAGGAACAAGGTGTGCTCTGCACAGAGAACCGAGACACCCAGCAAGGGAAAACACAAAATCAAGAGGAGGCAAGGGAAAGATGCTTCGAACACCAAATTGTCATGTCTTGATTTACTGATTTATGTAGTGGACAAAAAGTCACTCATCAATATCCTCTACTCCCTTGTCTGCATAATTCAGTACAAGCAAATAATACCAATAGAGGTGATTTGTTCAGCTAATCTGTATTTTGCTATATTGATGGTGGATGCCATGCTTCTCTTACATTTCCTTTAAAATCCGAGCACAATTTACTTCCTTTGAATACTACAAGTATTTCATTGAAGGGCTGAACTCTAACCAACTGAAAAAATACCTGTTTAAGAATGACTTGTCCTGACACAGGATTCAGCCCCCCAGACCTCAGCAGAGCAGGGGGAAGGCCACAGACACGAGGAGGGTGTGGGCAGGGTGAATGGATCCATGCCTGTGTGCTCCATCCCAAATCACCCACACTCCTCAGGGCCCACGAGATAATTAATTAATGATAATTAGTGAGCTCTCCCTGGCTGTGTGCTGCCTGTGAGCCTGGCTGGAGGTCAGTGAGACAGGACTCACAATTGATGGCTGCACCAGGCAGCCCACATCAGAATTTATTTCCTTTGCTGGCAAGCACTAACTGTTCCTTCTGCTGAAGAAAATGGTCACTAATGGAAATCCTGCCACCACCTTAATTATAACATCTCTAGCTTGGTGCCAGATTAATGAGTAGCTGTGGAATAACATTTTTAAAGTTTGACTGATGATGGTGTAGGTAATGGCTGGAGCATGCAGGCATCTGCACCCAGAAATGCTCAGGGTTTGGACAAATTTGTCCTGTTCCATCTGAAAATATGACAAAAAGGATAAGAAAACTGTGATTTGGGAATTGGGAAACTGATTTAAGGAACCTTATTTCCTTCTGATGATCAGATATGGGAAACCACCAACAGTTAAAGGATAATATTTTTAACCTGAAAAATGCTAAGCAGCATATCTTTCCAAGAAAATGCAAATGGATTATTTAGGACACCAATAACCATACATAAATGTTCTCTATTTGTGTGCAAACAGTGAAATAAGGAGGAAGCTTCTGACACAACATTGTAATTCTATTTCACTTTTTTCTTTTTCATGAAAAAATGAAAACCGAATAGGAAAAAAGACTTCTGCATAAAATGAAGATACACACAAGTCTCTGAAGTAAAAAACAGAGAAAAATTATATTAAAAAGCTTTCCCATGTTCAAGGGACAAGTCCAGCAAGACTTAAGGAAGATTAACTGCTCCAAATACATCTATGGTCAACAACCAGGAAAGGAAATAAACAAATACTTCCAGCTCATCTCTATGCATCATAAAACAAATAAAATTAGGTTTCTGTTCACTGTGTTGTGCAAAAAGTAATTTTATCAAGAGTCATTGTGATAAAGTCAGGCTGCTTCTCAATCACTGCACAAACAACTTTTTCCTCAAAGGTTATATTCCAAGGACATTGAAAATAAAAATATATGTACGTGAAGTTTATGCCTTTCATACCTAGCATGTTTACTTTAAATGTGTGCTGGGATACTAAATCTACCAATATTGTTGATATTGTTCTAGTTTATACATTTTATTAAAACTAAAGCTGCAGGAATTCTCACTGGCATAAGGGAAAGTACACCTTTTATGACTACCTACTGGCAGGATTAAAAGACATCTTGAAAAACAGCCAATAAAGCTACAAATAGGAATTTTGTGTATTAGCCCACAATTTCATAAATATAATAGAAGAGTGGATATGGAGGTGATATTTCCATCTCTTCAATAAAGCCAGAATTCCAGTAGAGGTACTCTGACAGTGCTTAAAAAACTTCAATTACAAGTTTTGCCAGTGACAGACTCTATAAACTTGTTCCACATTAAGGAAGATGCAAAGTTTTGCCTTTTCTGCAGAGAATACCATTTCCAAATATTTGGTTTATTCTCTATGAAGATACATTTCATAATTATAAAGTCCACACCTTACCCTGACCAGACTTAAGTGCTTTTTCAGGTGTAGCAAGCAGATTAAACAGTTGCCACATTTTCAAAATAAATGCAATGGTAGATGCAGAAACACAGGAGCAATTTTCAAGATGAAAGCTATGCTGCTAGAAATGAGTTGGCATACATAGATATATAGATATATATGACTGTAGACAAGTAAGATTGATAGATCTATATTAAGCTTTTGTATTTTGACAGTAGGATAAAAATCTGCCAAATGATTTAGAGATCATAGCAAAAATGCATTTGCAAGAGAAGCTTGCAATAACAACTTCTCTCCAAGAGAAAATCCCACCAAGCAAGGATGTCTGGGAAAATTTTCCTTTAAAGTCCAAAAATTCACCAAGTGAGGATTTCAGAGCACAGGCAGTAATCACACTGTGTCCCAGGGAAATGGGATCTACCTCTTCCCTCTCATGCACACAGTGGGAGCTCTGCCTCCACTGCCAAAACATTTCAGTGGCAGCTGAAGCTGGTGAATCTTTGGGAACACCCAGCCTGGGTGAAACTGAGAGCCACAGGTTTGACCTTCAGCAATGTCTCTTCTCTGATTAAGAAAGCCTGATGCTGGGAAGTTGAAAGAATTGTTTTGTTTGCAAGAAAAAGACAATTCTGGCTGTCTCTCCTGGAAGAGGAACATTTTCACAGCTATCTACATCTGACAGAATAAGCTGCACAAAGAGCAGTGTTTGTAAGATAATTGAAATTTATGGTTACAAGCAGAGACAGAAAAAGGTTAAAGACACAATTTTAAAAATACATTGTACTTCACATACAAAACCAAGTGTGACACCCTGTCATCTGTTCAGAGCAATCTCTGTCTCCTCCCAGACTGAGAAAACAACAAACCCTGTAAATGTATGGCTGCTAAAAACACAGGAGAGAACTGCAGCAACACAGTATTTCCATCAGTTAATCACACATCTGCTCTGTGGTGCCCCACTTCCAAATCACCTTGGGATATGCAGGGAAGGATTTTGGTTATAGATTGTTTTGCACAAACAAAAAGAGAGCTCAAATTTTCATTTAACCTTTCTTTTTTCATTTGTTAGCAGTCGTTACCCAGCTGAAGAGACAAATAAAATTATCAAGCACCAGTTACAAGTTCACTTCTAACTAATGGAAAAGGTCTAAGGTTGGAACTTTAGTGTTGACTCCCCTTAAAACCTGAGGAAAATGGCTTTTAAAACGTGGCAGAGTTACTATGACTTTGTGTATTCAGGCAAGGCTGGCACTCACCAGATGATGGGAGAGCTGTCCAGGGTTTTCCACAAGAGAGAGCTGGAAGGTTTCTTCACAGATTACAAAGAATCATTTCAGTCACAGTATTTAAATCAGTAACCACTGACAGAAGCCCAGCAATCAGGTGCCAAGCCTGAGAACTCCTTAGGATCTCTTTTTATTTCCCTTTCTTCTCCCTTGTCTCACAATAAAGGGAGAGGACCTGCCCCTCATCTGAAGTAAGAATAACTTCGTTAACATCAGAACAGGATACTGGTTTAGGTTAGATACAAAACCACCTAAAGGTACAGGCTAAGCTGTGGCAAAAATCAGAAACCCTCTGAACAAAATATTCAATTAACATTTAAAACAATGCACGTGTTGTGAGTTAAATTATCAGTCACTTCTTCCATTTCAAATCTGTATTTGCATATGGAAACAGTGCAGCACTCTCAGATTTATCTGAAATAAAATGAGAAAATGGGCAATTTTCCTCTAGAGGGGCAGATGTTTAAGTTGCTCTTGTGTTTTTTTCACAGATGTTCCCCTCCTAGTATATTTTAAATGGGATTTCTATCTCAGTTCTGAAAATCCATGTGCTCATGCCAAAATGCAGGCTGTGTGCACATTTTGTGATACCTGCACGAGCAGCCAGGAGCAGGAGGAAAGGACTTGTGCATCCACATGCAGCCACAGCAGGTTCCCAGTGGGGCATGACTGATCCATCTTCTCCATGAAGAGTGAAAATGGTGGGATTTATTACAAATATTACAGAATACTTCAGAGCACAGGGTCTCCTTGTTCTGAGCATTGCAGGGTCCTCAGCAAGGAGCTTGCAGCTGCCTCAGGAGCTCCCAGGATAAAGAGATGAGGCTAAAATCTGGCAGTGTCCCCCACACTGGCACAGGGGGAAAGGACACATTCCTGGAGGTTTCAGATTCCTAACAAACATCCTTAATGCCAATATCAGAGCCATTGGTAATTAGCATCACACTGCCCTCCCTTACTGCCCTTGCACCCTAAAGAAGAAAAGAAAATGACATTTTGAAACATGATAGAGCAGAAGGGGTAGAACAGCCTTCTTCATGAAAGTCCAAAATCAAGGACAGGAGATAGAGGGAGAATGTGGAAAACTCTCCACACGTTCTCTTAAAAAGTATAAAGAAATGAAAAATGTTAAAGGGTAGCCTTGTATGTTTTTCTAAAATCAGAGTTTGCCTGCAGGAGTTAACTCCCCTCCAGCTTCCTATTAGCACCCCCTTTGGCTTATAAAAATAGTGTTTTCCTCTCAAGTCTATGATCTCATTTATCCTGGGACTGAAGTTCCAGCCTGAAATTTATCACATCAGAAGCCTTATTACCCTGTCAACACCCTGACAGAGCTACAAATATCAGGCAAGAGACAATAAGTGATTACTGGAAAAGAGACCTGTATTTAGAGAGAAGCATTGCCCTGCATGAAGATTCCCCATCTGAAACACACCTCTCACTCCAGCTCTAAAAACTGTTCTATGAGCCAAATTTTGTTCCTGTATTTCCCCCTCTGCATAGACTGTAGCAGATGCATTGCAATTTGGGAACTGGCAACCTGAAATTATTTATCTGGGGAGTCCACTGCCCAGTCCTTGAGGACAGTCCTTCAGCACCCAGAGCTCTGATGAATTCCCTGGCAGCAGCACCTGGAAGTGTTTCCCAGCAGAGGGGTGGGTTTGGAAAGGAGAACATCCCTCCTTCATTGACCTTCTCCAGTCTTATCAATGGATCCAGCCCCTGGCCAGGGTGTGAGTGATAATAATTAAAGGATCTGACACAGATTCCAGGTGTGAACTCTCCAAGACACCTTGGGCAGGTAGGGAGGTAGTGTGGCCTGGCATGATGTGTCAGCTGGGAATGCAGGATATAACTAGAGGTATGTATCCTTTCACCAGCTTTAAACCAGCTGGGGCAATCATCTTTATCTTCCCACAGCCCACCCTCCCTCCAGGAGATATCTCCTGTTAATGGCCAGTGAGTCCCAGGGCATGACTGATAAAATTACA
>JAOTQP010000724.1:15496973-15535714 GCA_026413545.1 Cichladusa arquata
TATTCCTAATTCCCATATCTTTGCCTGAGAGCCCCTTAATTTCAAAATTATAATAATAATTTGGAGGGAGGGGGTTTCCATTCTCCATTTCAAAGACAGGCTCCTGCCTTTATTAGCAGACACCTGTCCTCCGAGCCAGGACACATGACAACCATCCTGGGGCAAAGGCTGCTGAAAACACCCACCCCACTGGAAACTGAAGCATTGCCACCCTGCTTTTCCCAGGCTCAGGAGTTCAGGAGCAGGACAAGCAGGGCTGGGAGGTGCTCAGGACAAGAGCCAAGGGCTCTCAGCAGCAGCCAAAGCAAACAGATAAACACATGAGAACCCAGACTGCAGGATTTTCTTCTCTGGAGTTTTACAAAAATAATTCAGCCGTAATTGGAGAAGCTGGGATTCATGGAACATTTTCCTTTCCACCAGGCAGATGAATCTATGATTTGTGTTCTCTGATTCTAAATGATATCTCGCCCATCTTCAGTGGATTTGATTGATACAGCACATGAGGCCACTCAGTAAAATGATACAGTGTAGATTAAAGCATGAAAGATAATTTTCCCTGAAATGTATGTGGCTAAGGGTAAGTTATGGCTCTTTGTTTCACAGTTTATGGAACACAATTTCATCTAAAGCCTAAATCTGTCATTTCAGCATTGTTTATCAAAATGCATCCAATACCCTCTCCCCCAGAAGAATGCTGTCAAGTCAAAGGCAGAAAAATCAAACCCATACAAAGACATTATATCAAATATTTAACCAGCTTGTGATTTGCATAAATATTGCCCACATATGATGCATTTGATGCAAGCAAAAGTAATTCATCTGCAAGTTAAATATCCACAGTGACAAAAGGTGCTGTAAAATTTATGCCAAAGACTGCCTGATGTATACCTAAAGATGCTATGAACTGCTTTTACCTGCTGTATATCTATATTTCATCACTTTGGTTTTGTCATGCAGGAGCTGAAGAATATTCCCAACAATGTTCATTTTTAATCTTCTTCCTTCATTACCTGGTTTTTTGGTTCACTGTCACTCTGGGAGTAGATTTCCCCCCAAAATTATTTCCCTGCCAAATTACTATGTGCAACATAATTAAAACCACTCCATTTTGGATTTTATTTCTGTTTGGTTGCCCTTTTTTTCATTACACAAACATGAGGCTGGTTGGTTCAAAAACAACCTTGCAAACAGTCCTGGCACTTCCCTTCCTCCCAGTAAAGCTGCATCACCCCTTTAGGTAAATGTTTACAAACTAAATAGGCTAAAGTGGATTTGGGAGAAAATCCAGAAAGAAAAGAATAGTCATAAGAAAACACATGGAAAGAGGAAGAAGAGAGGTGACAAAGATAAAACAAAATTCAAACTATTCTATGCCCATATTTTAATTTTTTTTTTTCTTCTGTAAAATTTGCAGTGTAAATTTAAGACACCTTTCAGGAGAGCAATAAGTTTATGTCAATCACTTCAGCCCTGCTACCACTGAAAGGGAAATCACATGCCAAGTCTGTCCTCTGTTATCCCTGTGGATCCTTCAGAATTCCTGTTGTGTTCAGCCTGGAGCTGTTCCACTAAAACCCACCCAGGTCACAGATTAGGGATGATTGAAGGCACTCGTGTTTGATCCTTGCTAAAGAGCAGCCCCAGGGGATGTTTCCTTGGCTGTGCCAGGATGTTTCCATGGCTGCTGGATTTGCTGTGCCTTGCAGAATCACACCTGCAGGGCTCTGAGAATTTGTGATGTCATCACAGGTAAGCACAGGCTGCAGGTGCACACAGCAACACAATGGCAGTATGTTATCAAAGGGGTGGTGCTGTGACCTGATCCTGCCCTGCCAGTAAAAAAATTGCCTCTCCCCAGCAACGGGCAGGTGCTCTGGAAGAGCAGAGAAGGGTAAGGGATGCACTGAGGTGCTCTGTGCAGCACCTGCAGGGACACTGAGCCTGGGCAGGGACATTCTGCATTTAACAGCAGTGTCTGGGCAGGAACAGCCCTGGACAGGGACACTCTGTATTTAACACCAGGATCTGGGCAGGAACATTTTCTGTATTTAATACCAATGTCTGGGTAGGAACAGCCCTGGACAGGGACACTCTCTGTATTTAACACCAGGATCTAGGCAGGAACAGCCCTGGACAAGGACATTCTACATTTAACACCAGTGTCTGGGCAGGGACAGCCCTGGACAGGGACACTCTCTGTATTTAACAGCAGTGTCTGGGCAGGAACAGCCCTGGACAGGGACATTCTGCATTTAACACCAGTGTCTGGGCAGGAACAGCCCTGGACAGGGACACTCTCTGTATTTAACAGCAGTGTCTGGGCAGGAACAGCCCTGGACAGGGACATTCCCTGTATTTAACACCAGGATCTAGGCAGGAACATTTTCTGTATTTAACACCAGTGTCTGGGCAGGAGCAGCCCTGGACAGGGACATTCCCTGTATTTAACACCAGTACCTAGGCAGGAACAGCCCTGGGCAGGAACATTTTCTGTATTTAACACCAGGATCTGGGCAGGAGCAGCCCTGGACAGTGACACTCTCTCTATTTAACACCAGTGTCTGGACAGGGACATTCCCTGTATTTAACACCAGGATCTGGGCAGGAACAGCCCTGGGCAGGAACATTTTCTGTATTTAACACCAGGATCTGGGCAGGAGCAGGGTGTGCTGGTCCCAGAAGTACAGACTCACTCCAGAGTTTATGTGCCACTCAGAACAGGTAACACTGCCTTAGCTGGGACATGTGGTGCTCAATTTAATTAAGCTTCAGGAAGGGCGGAGATAAAGAGAGGAACTCAGTCACCAGCCTGTGTATTTCCCTCTGCTTCAGCACCATAGCTCGTTCTCCTTTCTAGGAAAAACATGCAATTCCCTCTCTGAAGCATGAAAATACTGAACAAACCCCACATGGAGCCACAAGAAATACACTGCCTTTGCAAGACATTTTTGAGAGGTGAAAAAAAAAAAAAGAAAAAAGAAAAGAAAATAAATAATTTCAGATTGACTAAAATACTGTGATTAGTCTATTTTCAGACTCTCTTGCCCTACAAGGCAGCCTGCAGGGCAGTCAGCCAGCCAAGGTATTTAGGCAAGATATACCAGAAAACAGGATTTTTCTTCTCATATAATTCATCAATGGAAACAAATTCATGTTATTACCAAGCATAAAACCCTGCACGAGGCTATAAAAGCAAAGCTTTTGTTCTGCTGCACAGGAGGAGATTCAGGGTTGCTTATTACCCTGTGAGAAATGCCTACAGGAATCCTGCAGAAGGTTCTGTTAACAATACACTACTTCAGCTATCAGCAGAGGGACTTCATTTTAAATTTCCACTTAATAGGTTTGCCAGATTTTATAATCAGCTAAAAAAAAAAAAAATCATAAATGGCCATAGTTCATTCAGCTACTTAAACAAGACAGAATTTTTTCCCTTATTGCAGTTTAATAGGAATACATAAATAAATCTAAGTCAAACCAAAATTAAAGCAAGGTAAGAGATGCACAGATTTTTACCCTTCTGCCCAATGTCTATTGATGGAAACATCACAAGGGATTCCTTTCTGTGGACAGAACAGGCAGCCATGCTCCCAGACATCACTTATTCTGGTGTGGAGCCACATCAGTGTGGAGTCTGAAGTGCTGGATCACATTTGACAGCCCCCACCCATCATTTCAGCTAAACCTCAGTTATTTAGTCCCGTGCAGCTTCTCTGCTGAAGGCCCAGCAGCAGTGCTGGGGTCAGGGAGCTGCCCAGGAGCACAAAACCTCTGCCAAGCCCTGGGGAAATGCCTGTGGGCTGAGCTCCTGCAATGGAGCCACCACATCCCCCCAGCCTGAGCACCACCAAGGCATCTCCAGTCCTCTGCATCATCTGGAGCCTACATGCTAATTTAAAATTCTCATTTTAACCTCAGAACATTTCTCCTTTCCTCCTTCCTACAAATATGTCCAAAAAAAAAAAAAGGTGGAAACATTTTGGGGTCTGTATAAAGACTTTGAGAAAGTCCTTTTTTTATAGGTGGAAAACTGTTATGAATCCTTTTGGTTCCTAACCAAATATCAGATTACTACTATCTACTGAAATGATCCTTGCAGTGCTAAAAAAATTTTTAAAAAAACCAACTCTGTGTTTATCACCTTCAACACATGCCAGAGGTTCAGGTCCAAGCTACCCTGCACAAAGGTTAACACTGTTTAAAGGGAGATTCCACATCCATTTGGTCCAAAAGCCCTGCTGTATTTCACATACTACAGCACACAAATGTACACCTGCATGGCAAGCACCAATCCATAAAATCTTTATTATCTGTCACACAGGATCCTTCGATGCTCAAGCAAAGCCATTTACCTTTTCTTCTCACAACAGCAGGCTGTTCTTGCCAGCCGGAGCATCTACATCTCACCTGCCAATAAATGGGAGCCACTCCTGGGAAATGCAGTGATCTAATTGAAACAAGCAGGCTGTCCTGAAAAGCATTTATTATTCATTGTGGCTCCATTAATACTGCATGGCACAGAAGTGATCACTCTGAAAAGGTTACTGTCAGAGCAGTAAGGAATCTCTTTGTCACTACAGGAAGGTCAACATCTAAGAGTAGGACTGAGCAGACACTCCTTTATACACAGCATGGTGAAAAATGACAGAGAACAGACAGAGCCACCACCAGAGCTTCACTCTGAATTATTCAGCAATCCTTTTGTTCTTCTCCATGGAACCTGACAATAGTTTGCATATTTTTAAATTGCCCTGATAAGGCCATGAGAAATGTTCTATTGATAAAAGTGCAGAATACAAATTGGTGCTGGATTTACTTAACTGCCCACAATAGATCATCTTGGCACACTTTTCCCCTTAAGCAACCAAATGGAGGGGAACAAAGCAAGCAGTGTTTCACTTCCAAGTGTGTATCAGACAAATGTTTCTGTTCAAGATAAAACATGAGACATAAGTGAGAAAAGGACAGCCCTAGCAGAAACCTTTTACATATGTGTAAATGCATGTATAAAAAATTAATTTATTACATTAATTTTTACAATATTAAGAGATAACAACATACCCTAACAGTGGATGAAACAGTTTAAGATGGGGAGATAAGAATCTGGAAGGAGGGCAACTAAACCTTCCTTCCCCAAACCCCATCTGGATCCAAATAAATTTTGAGGTCTCTAAACAGAATTATTCCTTCCAGACAGGGCATAATACAGGATGTGCAGGATCCCTCCTGGAAGCACTCCAGCTCATTCCCAGCAGCCAGGATTTCTGCAGGAGGAAGCCAACATCTCCTGAAGGGTGGGTTTTCAGCCTGGTGATGTTCCCTGGGGCTCTGGCCTCTCTCCCCATGCTCCAGTTTCCCAAATCTGCCCCCAGGTGAGCAGGCACAATCACCTGCAGCAACTGCACAAGGCAGATCCAAGCTGGGAATTCACTGCTCTCACCCTTGCCAAACCTGTGAAAATGTTGTCAGTAGTGCATGAACTCAAATGCCCAGCAAAGACCAATTTCCCTAGATTAACCTGTGAAAGCAGGGAGGGGAAACCTAACATCTTTGAGAGGGATAACACCTAATCGACCAATTTTCTGATAAGTAATTAAAATGTTACCAGTTCTCTAATTGAAAAATGTTGAACATATTCCCTAGAACCTTCCATTATTTTTTCTTCCATTACATTAATCATTAAAGGATACCTACAGCAGATTACCCCTTTCAAACACAATCTTCCTGATAAAGAAAGTCAGGAATGCTGGCAAGGTCAATGCCCAGCTAAACCCCAAAGAGAGCAGGCAAGCAGTGATTAGAGTGCTTGGTAAGATTTAGAAAATGTCAAAGTGATAAATGATGGCTTTCCAGATTCAAGGCAGAGCACATGCAGTGTAGTACACAAGTCAATACCTCCCCATGAATAATGGATTTGCCTTGGGAGGGGGGCCACTTGCAGCCTGGCAGTTCCCTCCCACCTCTCAGGAATTAACTTCAGCAAACAAGCTTTAGGTGGGATCTATTTATACAAAACACAGAAGGAAGGGGGCTTACCTTCTTTGATGTTCCATAACACCTCAATCCTTTCTTTTTTCATTTTTTGGCGAGTTACAAAGATTTTACTGCTTGTTATTAATAGTGGCTTTAAATATACACTTAATATCAGTGTACCTCGACTCCTCAGATGCACAGAATCCATCACAACACGAATTCATAATCACCAGAAGTGTGAATAAATATTTTTCACAAGCATAAGTTATTCTGTAGATGGTGCAGTACAGGAGTTGCCTGTGATTTGTCTCTTAATTGAAACCTTTGGAGATCAGGGAGGGGGGAAGAGCTCTGAAGTGTGTTCCATCACACAGGAGACAGCTGGCATCACTCAGACCTCTCTCCTTTTTTCCACCTGCTCCATCATTTTGTCTAATCAATGAGTGGTCACGCACTGGTAGCACCATAGGTAGGAGGCATTTCACTCACCCTGGTGCAGAGGAGTCCCTGCAGAGGCAGGAGGAGCCCACAGCCCCAGGTCAGGGCAGGCAGCTCATGGGAGGGGTGCACACTGCCTGGAGCCAGGATGGAATGGAAAATGAGACCTCAGGGAGGAGCCCTGGAGCAGCCAGAGACTTATGGCACTTTTCCCCCTCCCAAAGAAAAGCAGGCAGACTGGCAGTGAGAAGCTGCCTGCTGCAAAATAACATTTAACACCAATATTTTCCAGAGGCAGAGCTTTGTGGGGGAAGCAATAATTAATCTCAGCCTATGCACAGGGCTCAGAGCCTGGTGGCAAACAGAGGCTGCTCAGGGCAGAGCCTGAGAGCTCTGGAGTGGCCAAGCTCATCACAAACTTCAGCATCTTGCTCCAGCAGAGCCTTATTACTCTTTATCTGGCATTCCCTGCTTGGATGAACATAAATGGGGTATGTCTTCCAAGCAAATGATTGCCCATCTTTGTTTTGTAATAATCCTTACCCACAGAGAGATTATTTCAATGAGTCAGAAATTAATAAACAGAAAGAAGTGACAAGCTATGTTTGCTAATGGCACATCTCCAGTCACAATAGGGATTCAACCCTCGCTGGCACCTGCAGCTGTTAAACCATATCTGTTAAAGAAAAACACAACTGAAAATCAGGAAACCAGGTGAAGATTCACATTGACTAAACAAGTTACACTACCTGTACATTTTCTCAAAAATGGGTAATATTTCTGCTACAACATGCACAGGAATGGAAAATGTTTCCTCAACAAACATGCTGTTTTGAAGTTACAACAAAACAGAATGTAGATAATTAATTCAATGAACTAAAAAGATTAAAAAAAACCAAAAAAACACCAAACCAACCCCACAGTTGTTTCCTTTTCCAGACTTCAAGGAAAGAGGTCTTCCAGCTGTGCTCTGTGCACTGAATATGCTTGTTCAGCAATGGATTAATGGGGAAACCTGTACAAGCTTTTGCTGTGATTATGGTGGCTCATAAAGGTTTTCAGTCACTGGTGGAATTTATGGTCCCTGCACATGTCACAGAATCTATGGCTTGTCTTACACACACAGAGCACACACCATAACTGCAAACACTTGCCCGTGGGACAGGCTGCTTTATGGCTTAATCTGCTTATGGTTGTAATAAAATTTATTTTAGGAGAAAGCAGTAAAACAAAATTTAGGGAGTAGAATAATGGGATAATTATGCTCTAAAACCAAATGGGCTTTCTTTATGTCACCGTTTCATAGAGTCAAAACAATTTATTAGAGCAATACCCCAATAACCTCACTACCTATTGGTCAGTTGCCACTTCCATTATAAATTCTGCTTTTCAAGACCTTCATAGAGCTCAGCAATTCCAGCTGGTATTAAACTAAAATTTGCCATATCGACAACTTATCAGCACAAATGCAGTTCTCCATGCCTCAGATGGCTAAAACTCATTTTTAGGATCAGGATATATTTGGGGAGAGGGAGTCAGGGTGGAAGGTTTGCTTCCAGGAGCCCAAGTGAACAATAAGATAATATTAGCTATAGAAATATCACAGCCTTTCCAAGGTTCTCAGTGTTTCTGGCATTGCAGGGATAAGGAATGGAACAGATCCTTAGGCTGGTTAGAGTAAAGCCCACGGAGCCAAAAGTAGGGGCAGTGGGGAAGAGAGAGGAGCCCAGTTATTTATGTACTAGGAATATACTGTACCATGACTTTGCAGCTTAGACAGGGAGGCCATGCCCTGAATTTCCCAAACGTGCAAAATTTTTATTCACTAGAAGTTGAGGAATCGAGAGCAGTTTTTTAAGTGAAAGAGAAGGCAAATGAAGCAGAAAAAAAAAAACTTAAAAGCACCAATAGGCTCTCAGTCTATCTCAGAAACTGCATATAAACAGTAATCTCATAAAAATTAATAACAGGTATTTTTTCAAGAGAAAGTTAGGAGCATTCTGTAACACTTAGCATGCAAATGAGACAGTGGTAACACATGCATTCAGGCTGAACATTTGATAAGTTCCAAGCCTTTGAAATGAGTCCTACAGGAGCAGATACTGTCATTTCTCATTTCTCCAGTTGTTCCTCGCTCCTGCTCCCTTTAGAAGCAGCTGGAGGTGCAAAGTTGGCTCTGGGATCCTCCCTCAGCACAATCTTGCTTTCCATGGGGTCATCTAGAAAATCACAATTTCCTTCCCCATGCTGTGACAAGACTGCAGGGAAGTCCACACAGCCTAACCTTCCATATTAATTCTGCAGCTTTCCAATTTACCACTTCTTCACATCAAATACAGATTAGTTTCTTTAATTGCCCTGTGTAAATTCATAGCTGAAATGTTTTGACTTGCCCAGAACAAATTGTCTGTCAGGATGATGTTCTGCAGCCAAGCAGATAGCTTAATTGGATATTTAACTTAACTGCAGGCTTTGTTTCTTCATATTTCAAGTCTTATTCCTTAGTGTCTGCTGAATTATGCATTCTGAACACACCTCTAGATTGTCTGGCTTTGGGTGAGTGTTTATTTGGAAATAAACATGTTTCACTATTAGCTTCTAGCTCCCTGCCATTCCTACATGATTTTCCCATATTCCAAAAACCTGTGACAGGCAAGTCCCTTCAGGACACGAAACACAAAGCAGCTCTGCTGTGCCCAGTTAGCACCTGGAGAATTACAATCTAGAACCATTTATTTGCGGATGAGAAACGTCCCTGGCAGTGAAGCAGGCCACATCTGGAGAGAGCACAGATGTGCAGAGCTCTAGCAAGAGCAGGCTCACTCAGCTGACAGAACAGGACAGCACCCAAAACTCCTGTGATTGCAGACTTGCTGTGCCAGGAATGGTTAATGATGGCCACAAACTCCCCTCTGGAGCTCAGGGAGGGCATCAGCTCAGCACAGGCACACAGAGCCAGAGAGCTGCACTCCTCCACACACAGGGAAAACAAACAGGGGAGGCCAAAATTTCACCAGGAAAAGCAAATGGGCATTCCAGATCCCAGCCTCCTCCTCCTTTTGCTGCTCTCAGATTCAAGACAGAGCATTTTGCTGGCAAATTATGAACACTCACAGCCCTACAACACACTGACAACCCACACTGCCCAACCCAGACTCAATGATACAACCCAAGGAGGAACCTCTGCAATGCCCTTGCTCTCACCTGGTCCTTAATATTCTCCTGGTGAAGCTTTTCATGTTTTTGTGTAAGTGCATAAGAGAAAACAGAACATACACTAAAAATTTATACCCCATAGCATATGGCAAATTGGATCAAGAGCTTAGTAAAGTGAATAAATTACATAGATTGGAATGCTTCTGATTTATTAACTTTGTCTTTGGGCATCTGTTCTCTTTGAAAGCTGCACAACTTTTGCTGATAATCGCCTCCCCTCCTCCTGCTTAGCACAGTGTCTGAATCCATTGTCCAACTGATTGGATGTTTGATAATAATTTTTCAACATCACTTATTCAGACATTATTGATTTTCAATTGCATCTAATTGCATGACACTCAGAACCTGCAGGTAAGAAGTTTTATATTCTGTGAGATGAGGTCAAAATAATAATGTTGAAAGTCCAGCAAGAGTCAGAAAACCAACTTCCATCAGTCTTATATGCTCTTGTATGCACATAATACTTTTAGTGCTCCAATTAAAGCAAATCAGCTCACAAAGGTTCTCAGAATGACATCCCAGATCTCACACCTGGATTTACAGTCAAAGCAACACTGGTTCTGCCCAGGACAGAAATCCATCCAGGGGTTGAAAGCCATTTGCTGTGCTGATTTTTTTTCATTTTTATACCTTATTAGTAATGACAGGATAACCTTTATGACTATTTTATAATTTTCTTTTAAACAAATTCTACTTCATCTTTTTCTTTTACTTCATTACATGACAGAACTTGGTGTTTTTGAAGAAGTTCATTGCAGTGCAATTTTTAGTCTCTTCTTCAGGGTTGGAATACAGATTTCTGAGAATATAAATCAATGTGGAATGAAACAAATCTGCTCTACAGAACAGGGTGCACAAGATGAACTCAATGTTCAGTTTAAGTGTGAAGGCAGCTCTAATTTATCTGTAAAGCTGTGTTGTATCCTGCTTTGATAAAAGGCTTGCACTGCACACAGTACAGCACTTGAAATGCCCATTAGCTAGAACAGGAGCAGCAATGGTTTTATCAGTTCAAAGCACCTGATGAAGGGAACCAGAGTCTTTTGACTAAGTTATGATAAAAATTAATAATGAACACCTACTGAAACCAAGGCAGAGAACATGATATAGAGTAGATGGTGAATGACACAATATATATATACACACACACAGAGCTGAGATGTTGCTTTTCAAATAGTTAATGAATAATTAATGGTGCACTTGATGAAATGAATTTGCTTATTTTCATAATTTCCATACTGTCAAACCCTCTGCACCTACATCAAGAAAAGGGACAGGAGAAGGAGAAGAAAATGGCAATTTGTTTGAAAGCCTACTTCATTAATATTCAAGATCATCCATTTTAAAGCAGCCATTTACAAATCAAACAGTCAGTGTGTGCCATTTTGCATACCAACGATATTATAATATGAACAACATCAAATTTCAATTACAAGCACATGAAACCAAAATCAGCTCTCCAGCAAAAGTAGGATAGATGAACAAGAATGCTCTAAATTCTTAGTGTAGGACTTGATAGAACTTTTGAGCTTCCTCTCTGCTCAAAGAAAATTATTCCTTTGTCCCACAGGCCAACATGAAGTATTTGGTTTCCCTAAATGGATCTGATTCTTTTCCACTCTACAACACTTTCATGTCAAATGAAAGGAAGCAAACTAACAGAAAATGAGCTCAGCAGCCTGGCAAATGCTTTTGGTCATGTTCTGCCACATACCCTTCGTAGATTTTACCCTACCTACTTTAGCAATAAAATGAGATTACTTAAAAATATTTATAACACCTATTTCTATAAAATCCTAACATTAAATATTGGACACAAATTCACAGATAAAATCTTCTTATAGGTAGACATTCAGGAATAAGTGTCCTCAATTCAGAGTGAAACTTTTGCATTTCTTTTAGTATACAGACTTAAAACTGTAGGTTTTTGGATTCAGCCTGGCTGCCAGTGTTGAAAGTGCTGCCAAAGCACCACAGACAGGATCCAAAAAAAAAACCAAACAAACAAAAACCACCACAAAAACAAAGCCATCCAATCTACCTGATGACATAGGGAACCTTCTTTCCATGTGGGTTTTGCCCAAAATGCAAATGGGCAGCAGCATTACAATCACAAACAATTCATGTGCTGCAGTGATCAGGAAACTTGCTAATTACCATTTGACTTTCCATCCAATCTATGCCATTACTGGAGTAAACTGGAATCAGAATGAGCAAAGGAATTGAATAATTCTAGTAGCAAAGCAGTCACTGGTGGGAAGGAGCTTGGTGCTTCAGCTTCCAGCTTTGCCCACTTTCCCTGCCCAGGACTGCTTTAATACATGCACACAGGGGAATTAGAGCAATCCATCACTGCAGAGTGAAACACAGTTTGTGATCTGAGGCTTCAGACACTCAGTGCAGGCATTCAGCACCACACAAAACATTCACAGCCACAGCCAGGCAGGACCAGGCTGCAGCCAAATGCACCTGAAGGATCAGGAGGTCTGCGTGCAGCAGAACGTTCAGTGCCTAAAATGCTTCCAGAAGAGGCTGGATTAAAACGTGCACTCTGTTGGTAAAGGGCAAAAGGAATCTCAGTGGCCTTTGTGGCACAAAGGTGCAGCTGGGATTTGTGTTTAAATAGGTACCAGCAGCTCCTGGAAGGTTTGGTGTGGACAAGAGGCTTTGTAATACTAATGATGCACAAAAAAATTGACTCACAGCATTTACAGACCAGGAGCAGCAGGACAGAAATGCTGGCAGGTAGATCAGAGGGCTATTAGGAGAGAAAAATAAACCCAAACATTATTCTAGAATACCTTCTAACCCAAACACTTCATTGCTGGCAGGAGGGAAATGCCTGGATATCATAACAAAGGGCTCTGCTGTAGATGCTCAGCCACCCACAGGGGCCACTGAACTGGAAAAAACTGATGAGCTGGAAGAGCAAAAGGGCAAAACAGAGCAGATCTGAGGCACAGAGAGCAGGCACCCAGCTGGGGAGGCTGAGGCATCAAAGGGGCAATTAAAAGTCTGCAGACAGGAATGGAAATATTGAACAGCAAAGTTACACAGCTCCAAATGTAGAAACAGCAGGTAACTCCACAGAGGGTGGGAGAGGCATTGAGGTCAGCCCAGGCAGGATTTCAATCAAGAGGAGCAAAGTAACACCTGGTCAGAGGCTGAGAGGGCAAGAAAATTAATCTCTGAATGCTGCAGAGGATCTGAGCTGCTGGAAGAGGAAAACTCTGGTCCAAACTGGACAAATATAGCAGAAGACCAGCAGGTACTGTAGACATTCTGCATCAGCAGACTCGGCTAACCCTGGGTAAATATTTTAATTAGATCAAGACCTGACTGCTATTTACTACTTCAGAAAAAGACCAGAATATTATGGGAATGGTGCAGCCAGTGTTATTCAGTAAAACACTGCAGGCCTGGAGAGCACATGGCCAGCACGGGCACACCTGGGTCTGGTGGGGCTGAGCTCTCATTCCATTACTAAAACAGCTGCCAACTGATTTTTGTTACCATTAGCAGAACTCATGTTTTATTAAAATCTCTCCCAGAAAAGTTTAGTCCTGTTTTAGCAATACAAGTAAAAAAATAGTAGTCCCCTAGTTTTTCTCCTCCTATGATTCCTCTTTCATGGATACAAATGTGTTTTCCTTTCCACCTAATGTGGATTTATTTGACACTGGTTTCAGCTCCCTTTCCACACTCACTCACAAACATTGTGTATCTCTGCACTAATTTCCAGAGCTTTTTAACACCCAGTATTTTATCCCCATGAATGCTTTTAATCCAGCAATTTTTCAATCTTCTTTTTAGACACTACGTGGATTCATGTTTCTCACTTGAAGACATTCTGAAACCTCTGAAGCATTTTATGATTTTTTTTTTCCAAACCCTAGAATTTTGCAACTTCCATTTTAAAAATCTCCAGGATTACCTGCAACAGGTGTTTGCCTCTTGTTCCCCAAATTTCTGCTCATTATTGCCCAGAGTGCCACATGTTCCTGTTGCTCTGTGGTACCACACTTCTTTGATTGTCCAAGACTCCCCACTGGATTTTTTTTTCCTTACTGGATTTTTTGGTTGAGTTCGTTCAACATCTCTCACAGCCCATGTCTTAGGCTGCACTGTGACAAAAATCAGGCTTTATTTAGCACAACTCACCTGTCACACCCAGACAATATTAATCTTTTAAGTTTCTTTGTGATCACTGAATAAACATCAATCGTCAGGTCCTGGAACACATCCCACAGAACTCTGGACCAAGCAAATGATGTCCTGTTGGCATCTGCCTTTGAGATTTCTGTTTGCCCATTCTTATCCAGGTGCTTCAGAATCAAAACACTGTGGATTTCTAAACCAAGTATCTTTAAACAGCTTAAGGAAGTTAAATTAATGCAATTATATCCAAACTTATAATCTCAGGAGAAAGCTCTAGGCTTGCCTAGGGTTTTTGCCAGCAAAGCCATGTATATGGACTTTAATTAAATCCTTCTACTTATAGAACTGATATTTCCCAAGAGCTTTTAGATTTTATGCATCCTTATTAAAAGTTACATGCATTTAAAAAATTCTGCTTACAACTGTTCCTTTCCTAGGAAAAAAAACGTTGCTTGTACCACCATACCACTTTACTCTTAGATATTTATCTGTTACTATTGTTATATACTCATCTGTTATTAAATATCTATTATTAATAAATATTCAGAGACTTCACAAGGTAAAGGCCTTGTCAAGCCTCTAAAGGGAGGAAATGATGCCTTGGGTTTCAGCATTTATATTTTTCAGATTCTCTGCTGCTTGGTGTGTAGCTCTGACACTTCATATTAGGTGTAAGTTCTGTTCACAGGGTGTTTAGACAAAACAATCCCTTCCCAGCTGGAGAATCAAGGATAACTGTTACCCAAAAAGCAAAAACAACAGCAAAGGAATGGGGGCAAGGCAGGGGCAGAGATTTCACAGCCTGGGGCTGTGGTTGGACAAGTGACCCCAATATGGAGATGAACCAAAACTTACAAAAGTGTAAAACCCATGACCAGGATCCATCTGGGATTTGATTTGGGTGTAGCCCCAGCCAGGCTCTTGCACTGCCCAAGGTGAATCCTTTCAATAAATTCCTATTTTATTCCTTTTGCTCTGCCCAGTCTCTGTTCTAGCTCAGCTGTTCCAGGCATCACTCAAGGACTCTCCCCTTTTGCCTCTATTTTCCCTTCCACATCCTCCCTTAAATATTTTTTAAAATTTTTTAATCTTTAATTTGAATTTATCAGCTCGAATCTAACTGCTGTACCTAAGAACATTCAGATCTTATCTGTAGTTTTAATAAGAAAATCTGAGAGTGGATCTACAAAAGCAGATTTTTCTGGAAGAATAGAAATTTCCTTTTTCAACAAAGTTCACTTACAACAGTTTCTTCTTTGGTCATGCAAGCCCTTTCTAGGGTATCACTCTCTACAGGCTGAAACATGAGGAGCTTTTCTTGCTGCATGAGTCACTTCCCTCCACCAGCATAAAAACCTCTGATCTTACTCAGGATGTTCCTTATAATTATCTGGAGATGCAGATCTACATGAATAATGTATATATTGGGTTAGTAACAGAACCAAAATATATATTAGAAGTTCATTTGACTCATGCAGAAAGTAGAATGTTAAGGTTTTTTAAAGGAATACAAATGTAAATCCCCTCTTCAGAACCAGAATTTTCCCTTCGAACTCTGAAGGATTTTTGAGGACCAGAAGTTTTAAGAGCAGCCTAATTGCAAATACCCATTTCAAAGGTTTAACAACCAGCACTCCTGAAAAGCTTTTTGCCACTTATGGAATACCAGATTATGTCTGAAAAAAGATTCAACCCCAGTTTAAGATATATCTCCTCAAAAAGTTCAGCAAATTTATTTTCTATAAAAACCCCCCAGTTCTAACTGCACATAGATCTGCCTGAATCCCTGCTTTAAATGCCAGTGCAGAGTTCCAGGAGGAGTCCAGGGTGGGTCCAGGGGCTGTGGGCTCTGACCTTGGACAGGCCCTGCTGGGCATGGATGGGGAGAAACGATCATGGAAAATGGAAATGGAATGGAAACCCTGCAGCCATGCAAAGAGCCTGCAGGCTCTCAGTCTTCATGTCCTTGCATAAAATAAAATACAGCTGAATTCCCATTTCCAGATCAGACTGTTTGCACAAGGAATTAAAATCATTTCCAGGTACAGGGACACTCAATAAAACTCTGCCTTACAAAGCTCCTCACAATTGCACAGCTTCATCTAATCCCACCCAAATCTGGTTATCAGCAGAGCCTTCACTGCTACCCTGCTCCAGTCCATGCAATTGGAATTTTGGATATTTGGATTTTCTAAGGTGTGTGTTAAGAAAGGTGCTTAAGCCAACAATTACCTTTCAAAGCATATTTGACCAGACAGGGCAGCTGCATTTGCATCCTGCCCACATTCTGTAAAGAATTAAGTACCAGTGAAAGGGCAGTTGAAATGTCATGAACAGAGAAATATATTTTTTACAAATGGGAGGGAACTATGAAAATGAACCACTTTAGGTCACCAGCTGTATTTCAGGGTTGAGACCTGAAACTCTGCCTCCTTCTGCAGTTTCAGCATAAATGCACCAAAACTGCCAAGGAAAAGGTCTTGATACTCTCTTTAGATCTTTAGTGTACTTTTATTTACAAATAAAATAAATTATAACACATATAAAATTTAAAAGATGTAGTTCATTACACAGGTTAACTACACATAGTTAAATCTGACTGGGCTCCTCTGAGGTTCATAGAAGCCACGATAAAATCTTCTTGGAATAAAAATAAATAATATAAAATAAATGGCTGAGCAAATTAGATTTCCTAGCGTCTTATCTAATTAATCCACCTCTTAACTCAAATTTGATAGCTTTTTAATTACCAGTTAATCTCATCCATACAATTAGGGGTGTGAGAAACGATCCTCACTTTTAGAATTCCACAGGTTTTATCAAACCTTAAGAAAAATACAACAAAAGACTGAATATAAATAGGAGTGAAATAAATAGGAGGAGTGAAATAAATAGGTGGAGTGAAATAGAGACTCAGAGGTGTTGAGTTCTATGGGCAAGAAGAGGATGCTGCTCACTGAAGTGTGGCAGGGTGTTATTCTCATTTCCACATGCATCCTTCATAATGTGCTCCAAGCACAATTATACAAACTGCTTAATATTTCTGAATATTAGCAAAACAAGCCTCTTGTGGCCAGAGATATTTGTTATTCTAAGTATTTCAGGTTGTTAGGCTAATTTCATTTAGATCAGTACCCACTGCTTGAGACCCTTGATGTTCTTCACTGATGAGCCAGCACTTCTGGATCAGCCAAGGAGTTCCTCCCATCAGTGGCTGCACTACAGAAATCAACTCCTTTAACTCTTCTGCTCTACAGCTCTTTTGGTAATAAACATTTATCACTGAAAAGGTGACTGGGGAAATCACACCCTATTAGCAAAGCAAGCTTCTTGCTCTGCACTCAAAAAAGCATCATGGCTAATTAGGAATTTAGCAGGAACTGTGTGATACAGTAATTGGGATGAATTAGAAAAGTGCCTTCAGCAGGCTCCATTTAAAGAAAATTAAGATAGTCAAAAGTAATGTTCATTATATTTAGCCATTAGTAAATATTTTCAACTAATACAGTAATGGGGAAAAAAAATAACAATTCCTAGAAGAAACATTTGTGTTTCCTGTAATTATTGAAAATCAAAATATATCTGGTATAAAGCAATTATTTGCTTGCACTGGCAAACTTTGCAGCTAAGCAGGGTGAGGTTTTTCCCCAGTTAATGAAACATTGCTTCAGGAACCAAACTCATTGCTCATTTATTGTTTCCACTTCTATTCACTCCATAAATTAAACAAGCCATTATTCCAGAACCAAAATACTATTCTATCAGTGTGTGCAACCCTTAACACTTACTGCAGTGATACTCAGGTATTTGTAGAGCTGCACACTCTCAAAGACATTTATTGCTAATAACTGCTTGAAATTTGCTGCTCCTGCCAAAGGAAAACCACCAGGAAGGCACCAGCTGCCAGCAGGCTACAGAGTGTTCACTGCTCTGATTTAGCCCTTACTGTTTTCATTCAAGAAAAGAAGAAAGCCCACAGCAAAATTAATTCCCACAAGCTCTTTTGATTTGGATTTTTTTTTAATAGTCACATCTAGTTGTATATCAGATGCAAGATCAAGTAGCTACAGCATCTTGTGAGAACATCATATAGAACAAAGAGCATCATCATAAACCTGAGCATTTCTTTATCTCTGATATGATTTGTACATTTTGTCCTTGCAAGTGTAAATTACCTTCTTTGCCCCTTTGTTTTTTTCTTTGCCACTCTTATCACTGGAAGATGATCACAGTGTTATCACCCCCCATTCAGAGAATGCCAGATTGCTGATAACACACTCAGTGAAGATTCCATCTCTCCACCTAAGGACTGGGGGGCAAAATGGGGCTAGAAAAGGAATTGTGCCATTGGAAAATATAATTCAATGGCAACCTGGCCTGTATGGCACAGCAGCCCAAAGCTGTAGCTCAGATGTTTGCTGCACCACAACTGCAGCCCCAGAGAGTCCCAGAGTCACAGTGTCCATCAGGTGCTGAGGATCCTTTCATTCCACCATGTAAATTTTAATCAAGTGTGTTGCTGGAATATCAAATCTGGCTAAAAACAATCCAAGGCAGATTTCCCAGACAGCATTTTAAGGCTCCAAGGAGTCAGACATACACCTTGACACAGGATTCATTTTTATTAGAAAAACCCTGGCCTCCCTCCCCAGCTCCAAATCCACACCTGCACTCAGGAGCTCCCTGGGGACTTTTGAGTTTCCATTCTGCAGTTCCTTTACAGCAGCTCCTTCTAAGTGGAGTGCTTGCAGGCTGAGCTGGAGCCTGGAAAACTGGAGCTCAGCTTTGTTCCTGAGGTTTGGCTTATCTCTATTGTGAAGGAAATGATGGAGCCTGAGAGTGCTAAATGTGCTAGGAAAACATGCACCCAAATAATTATAATGTGCCATTAATAAGGATTAAACATTAATAAAATTACTTGCAGAGGGTTCAGTCAATTGCTGGTATCTTTCATGTTAATTAATACTTGGCACTGTATACATACTCAGAACATACTATATTACATTTGTACAAGACAGCTTCCAGAGCAATTTTAGGTACCTGCTAATGAGAAATAATAGTTGTCTGAGCAAAGCATTGGACTGAGCTGAAATACAAACCTTTGTTCCAGAATTCAAGAGTTGCCCATGATTCCCAAGAGTGTCTTTCACCCCAAAGCTTTTGATTCCAACCCATACTTTGTGAAGATTGTCAAGATTTGAGATACAAGAGCTTTGCCATATACATGCCTTTTTTGTTTTTCTTTTTTTTTTCCAGGATAATATCCTGTCTTGGGATTAGCCCCACAAACATATCAGTGCTGTGTGTATGAATATATCAATCTCTCTGGTGCACCTTTCACAGTCACCAGAAAAAAGACAGGCTTCATTCATTTTTCTAGATAAATACAACTTGTGTTTTATCTCCATACTAAATGCTGAAATGAGTTTGTCTGGCATGCTCATCTCTCAATGACCACCTCACAGTCCTCGTTTCAGCACCAGATTTCTGAGAGAAACTTAATGCTCAAACTCACTTCTATTTTCCCACTAAAAACATAACTGTAAAACCTAGGTCAGGATGGCCTTAGAGGGCAGTCAAGATGCTCCAGCTTTATTTCTGCAAATGCTAAAACAATCCTCCATGCTGTAAGAAAACAACCATTCCTTGATAAAGCAGGAAAAAGAACTCCCAGCTTTTCCATATCCTCCCTAGATCATCAGGATTTCTGATGGTCCTGCTGAGCTCAAATGATGGCAGCACTGGACAGGTTATCATCACACTGTCAGATGCTTCAAGCTGCCAGCTGCTGCTGCTTCAGCCTGTTTTTCAATAGCCACAGCTCACCCTGCTGCCTGCCAAAGCCTCCCATTGCTGGAACAAGCTGGGGCACAAAGCTGGCAGGAGTCCTTCAGGGAGGAGAAGGGCTCTGTCAGTCTGTGCTTCCCCCTGCCCAGGAGGAAGGGTCCCTCAGTGACAGGAATGACTGGCAGGTTACTCACACTCCTCTTCAGAACACTGTGTTAAAATCTGCTTAAAACTTCTGAAAGCCCACAGGTTAAAGAAAAAAAAAAAAAAAAAAGCTTAACAGCAGCTCTCTCCAAGTAGAAGGACGACTTAAGGTTAACTGCTTCTCTAATGTGCAATAGTAAAATAGATTTACATAGATAAAGTCCTTTGATTTTAAGTGGTGCTTTCTTCTAGGAGAGCTCCACCCCGAAGGAGATGTGACCTTGTTCAAGCAGCCTTTGAGCTAGCAGCACAGAAACCTTTCAGGCACAAGTTCCCCAGATTCAGCTCACTGAAGGAACCTTCAGTAGGGAGGAAAATCAAGAATTTTGTTACAGAGTTTTGCTCAATGACGAATAGGTTTGGTGAGCAAGCACTGAAAACCTGGCTGGGACTGGATTGCACTGGTGCAGCCCACAAGGAAAGGGATGGGAGGAAAAACACCACAAACTTCCAAAAATCCATGCCACAGAAACACTTGCAAGGTGTGGTTTGCCCATGAACACCAGGCAAAGCAATCCATGGGATAAATGTTTGCAGTCTGGCAGGATGCACTGGATGCTGCAGAATAAATGTCAGGATAGAACAGGAATTCCCCAACCAACTTAAATATTCTCAGCAATACAAGCATAGTTTTAGGGGTAGGCTAAGGAAAATATCACACAATATTTGCCCTGTTTGCAAAGCCTGAAGGGTCACCAAAAGCCTTCCCAGGGGTGTGCTCTGTACAGAGGGTTGGCAGCCACATCCCCCAGGGAGAACAGGGGGCACATCTTGTGGGGAGCAGCAGAGCCCAAGCGTGGGGAGGGTGAAACTGAGGAAAATGTGCTTGGGGTGTCCTGTGGAGGGCTGAGAGCCCCCCCTCAGAATATCCTGCAATTCTGATTTTCATGGGAAGGCAAAGCTCACACAACCTGGAGCTTGCTGCTTCTCCCAGCTTCAGCTGTTGGTGCAGCCAGAGCTCATCTGAATCCAAACCAGGCTGTTCTTGTGGTCCCACCCTGCTGCCACCCCCAGTGCTGGCTCTGTGCTGTGCCCACAGCCAGTGTGTGACACTGGGACATTCACACAGCACCCTCAAAGTGCTGCAGATTAAACCATTCAGTACTGGAGTCATTAAGATCCCACTTCAAGATTTATCTTCTTCCCATGTCCCCATTAAACAAATTGGATGTGTTTCCAGTTATCCATTCTGCAGAAGCAAATCCATCAGTGAACTAATAGAGCAATTTTGCACATTAACTCCACTCCTGCAGGACAGATTGGTTTTTTTCCCCCAGTTTTCACAGAGAGGGGCTCCTCAGCCCTGCAGAGACACTGCTGCCCCAGCCCTGCATGGAGAGCAGACCCAGCCAGCAGCAGAGTGGGTTGTGAGATCAGATCCTGCACCACAGCAGAACACACCTCACCAGCCAGCTGGAAATAAGTGCCCTTGAGCCAAAAGGTCAAGAGCAGGGACCTCTGAAGGAGTTCTCACACTCTGAGCCAGAGGAGAATGTGTCTTAGAAAAACCTGACCCACACAGCAGGTGGGAGTTCCATCCCATCCTCAAAATGGTTCAAACACTATATCCACCTGATGATTGGTGTAATAGACTGGACAGCCAAGTTTCCAGCTCTCTTATCAACTTTCCATACAATTAATAATTTATTTTTAATAAACTGAAGACATTTTTGTTTATGTTTTTTGATGAAAGACTGCAATATTCAAGTGCTTCAGAGCAGAAAAAAAATAAAGCAAAAGGAACATTATCCAACATAGTGAGACAAAACTCAGAGAAGGGAAAGCACTTGAAGGGAAAGCACAGACAGAAGTGAAGGTGCCAGTTCAGGATATATGAGAGAGCAGAAATACAAGCACAGATCTTTTTAAAAATCTGTGTCCCTATCCTAAACTCTTAATGAATCTCTCTTTTTTCAACTCCATCCTTTACTTCTAGAAGAGGAAGAAAACAGCACCAGCTGGCAGTTCTGAACTCTTTTCCTGTTTGTCTCCATCATTTCAAAGGATGCATTCCAGTAACTCTGCATTATTTCTGGTTGCACTTTTCGCCTCTGTTGAAAAGTGCAAGAGTAGGAGAAATTCTAACAGCTCTGAAAAAAAATTAAAAGCCACATTTATCATCCTCTAAAGGTTCAGAGCTTTCAGTCAACATTCAGAGTAATGAGATCTTGGTATCCCATTCCTCTAAGAGTTCTCCAGCAGAATCAGGGAGGGAGAGCCAGCGGCCTCCCATGCCTGTCAATGCTCCTCCTGAGCTGATGCACTGAGTGTAACTCAGGTTGTACTCAAGGCACTCTACTCTTCAACAGAAAGGGACCTGGATCTCCATTAGGATGAATTTCCTGACTAAAGGATGTGTCTAATTTTAATTTGCTACACATAGGTAATTGACTTTGTACTGAAATTGCTGTAATTTAATGTTCAGCATATTCAGATCTGATGAGCCACCTGAGGGGTAGGAATTACTCCTCTCAGGTTGGATTTATTTATGGTATCTTTTCTCCTTACTACAAAGGAAAGGGGAAAATCTTTGGCCCATGCCCAGGACACACACTGAGTCTGTTCTATGTCTGTGTTCTATCTGTGTGTGCCATACCAGGAAGTCACAGGTTTGTACATCACACTTCCAGTGCTGTCTGCAGAGATATTACACTACTGCTGCAATGGATACATTAAACAGGAATTCAGTGATGCAAGTTTTGCTTTGCCTCCAAATTAATCCATTCTTTGGCTCATTACACTGATCTTCTGCTCTTCATCTTTCTGTTCTGCCCACATCAACACCAAGTCCTCAAAAGTCTGCACAGCACCAATGTGTGCTCCAGCACTCCTACTCCAATATCCCACAGCTCTTCCTCCTGCTTCAGGAAGGATGGGATGTGTTTTAATACTTCAGTTCCCTCTGTAACAGCAAGGCTTTACTCTCCTTCCTTGAAAGCAGCCAACCCCAAATATCCTGCTTGGCCCACACCTTCTGATTTCAGTCCTGAGAGGGAACACGGGCACACTAAGGATTATTCAGAGCAACAAAAGGGACAAAGCTCTAGATTTAGATGCTCTAGATCACACATAACATACAGGAGATGATCTTCCTTTCAGATCACAGCAGGTCAAGATGAAATATTAACTTTCATTTTAAATTTACATTTTAATTCTTGTGTGCTGTCTGGGATTCATCCATAACTATATCCTACTAAAAGTCCTCTAAATTGCCATGTAGACCTAGTTTTCTGGTTTGGGGTATGGACTATTGGGGTGCCAATTAAAACACCTCTTCTGCTTTGAGACCAAAAGAAGAGGGAGGAGGTAGAAGGCAGAACATCTGAGAGATGTCAGTAAAAATCCCCAAGTTACTGCATTGCAATTTTGAATAGCAATATTTACAAAGGTCTAGGGAGTACCAGGTTACACACATTGCAGAAAACGTGCAAAGTTTTGGGAATGGCAGAATGGCTCAATGCAAATTGAGAGCCACTTGTTAGTACTTCCTGCTGGAGGGCATATGTCATCACCACATGGCAACTCATGGAAGTGTGAAATAGGATCATTACCCACTCCTGCCCCCCATTCTGAAATAATGATAATGAAAACAATCTATTCCTCAGTCCTCCCAGGAACAGAAAGACTTGGAAAGGAACAAGAATATTAAAACAAAAAAATACCAGGGGAGAAAAGTGATTTTTCAACTCCAAAGCAGTCTACAAGCTCAAACACTTTCCCTTGCAAGTGCATTTTCAGTTTAGCAATAATCAGATCCCCAGTCAGAAGCAGCAGTATTGAGAGCAACCCTCATTCCCAGCAGCTGCAGCTCAGTGTGAAACAGCAGCTGGGGAGCCCAGGCTGAGCAGTGAGGTCAGGCTGAGCAGAGGAGCCCTCAGAACACGTTTGCTCTGAGCAAGCTTTTCTAGGCTTCCAGAGCCCAGGGCTTTGCTACAGGCTCTTCCTTGCTTCCCAGTGAATCCCCAGCCAGACACAGCAGAACAGGGCAAGTACAACAAGTCTGTCACTCACTGTCCACAGAAGGCAGAGCCCAAAGCCAGTGAGCACCACCACGGCAGCTGGCAGGCACACAGGAGCACTGAGGGACAGTGCCAGCCCCAAAAGGACCAAGCTCCTCATGGAACACTTACCTGCTGAGCAGGAGAAAGGTTTGCAGCTTTGTCTCCTCACTGCCTCCTGCTCTACAGACTCAGCTTGCATTGCAGCCTTCCAGGGTAAAGCTTTTCTTCAGGAGGCACAAATGGAAAACCTCTCATCTCACAAGATTTAGCATCTTGGCTATAAGGGATTTTTTTTTTTTTTTTTTGCTTATAGCTTTATGTTTCTAGAGGCTCAAGCACAGTCTCCTGCATAACAGTGGAACCTCCCAGCACCTCTCTCTGCAGGGATTTTGGCCATAGCTGGGTCCCTCCAGCAAACCCCAGCCACATTTCCCATCAACCCTTCCCTGCAAGCTTCTCTCAGCAGCTGACCCTTTTATCCCAGCCCTTCATCCCACTAATGAGCCAGGCCTGGGAGCCTCCTGCCCCTGAGCAGCCCAGCAGAGCTGCTGCTGCTGCTGCCAGCATCAGTCTAAGCTGTACAGCCGTGTAAGGTTATTTCAGAAGTGAGGAAGAGGAGGGTACAGGTGATGGCTCTCTGAGATATTAATCAATAATCAGGGGGATTTTTCAGAAGCAGGGCAGATTATTGTCCTTGCAGTGCTGGCACTGGCAGCCAGATCTCCCTGTGCCTCACTGCACACAGCCTGCCACAATTCCTCAGGAGAATTCAGGAACAGCCTGTCGTGTTCTGAGCTGCAAGAAATCTACCTGGCCATTTCTCTTTCCCAGGTAGTGTGGCTCCAGCTGCTTGGGCTGTTCAGAGATTTGGGGTTTGCTGTCCTACCCCCAGCTGCAAATCCTGCCTGGGATTGTTGTTTTTACAGATGTCACAGCCCCTGGCTGCAGTGTGCCTGAGCTCCCTAAAACCACCTCCCTTCAGTGCTGGGAGATTTTTAGCAGGGTGCTTTGAAGTTGCTGTCCCCAGTTTATTTACTGAGGTTTTTCTGTGCTGAGTTAAACGCTGCAGCAGCTGATTCACAGCTCAGATCTCCTGTCTTTATGTTTAAAACACCTTCTTGAGATGCTGAGATCCCCTTCACCCAATCCAGCAGGGAGCAGTGACTGGAATCTGAATGGTGTCCTCCTCTCCAAATGAGTGCTTCAAGTGACAAAGGTGAGACTGAACATAAAGGAGTGGAAAATATTTCAGGGAAAAACTGAGAAAGGTCTCATTTATGTCCTAACCTAGAAAAGGAATAAAATAATTCTAAGTTTCAAAGCTCTACAGAGATCTGGAAAATTCCAGGGATGGGGCAGCCACAGCTTCTCTGAGCAACCTGTGCCAGGGCCTCACCAATGTCATGGGGACAAATTTTTTTTCCTAATATTTAATCTAAGTCTACCCTCTGTCAGTTTAAAGATATTCCCACTTGGGCTATAACTACATGCCCTTGCCAGAAGTCTCTCTCCAGGATTCTAGTTTTTTTATTAAATTGAAAGTTCTTGTTCATTTTTAAACATTATAGTATGAAATTTACTATAGAAGATATAATCAAAAGCAAAAATATATATAAGAAAAAAATTACTCTATCACTATGTTTATTTCTAATCTTTTAAGATGTGTTTTTATTGAAATCTACACTTCTTTATTAATTTAATTCATCACCATTTTTTTGGATTATTATTCCCAGTGCTAACCAGAGTAGTCAGCTTCTGTAGGAGAAGATGTGATTACATGCAATAAAGTCACCAAGTATTTTCATCTGGAATATAAATGGAAGTAACCTTTCCAAATAGAATATATTAACATATGCCAGAGAATTCATTGGTTATTCTGAGACTTCTTACTCTCAGTCTTTAATCACTAATGCCATCATTTTAAAGTCAGTTTTACAAATGACAAAAGGACCAATAGCTCTCCTGAGAATGTGGGGCTTTTCTCAATCCTGACAAGGTCTCACAACTGTGTTATGTTCTAGTAATTATTTTTTAAATAGAAATGTTGTCCCATTCCCTAAGATTATAAACAAAGCTGATTCTTTGGAATTCTATGAAGCTCCTTGCAAATTAAATAATCCTCATCTGAGAAGTACAAATGGCCTAGTCTGTCTTCTTCTTTCAAGCAGAAGGAAATTAGAAGGAACCAGAAACTAACAAATATCTCCAGGCAACATTCCCACCACCACAGCCTTAGAGTCTTGATGAACTCTGGAGTTTGTCTGCAAAGAGGAATGAACAAGCAGGAAGGCTTGGAGTGGGATTTTGTTGTGTTTTACCACAACCCTATGCTCAAAAAATAAAAATAGTTGGATTTGCTGTGGTGAGAGAGCTGTGAATAAACTGCTCTTAGGGATGGGGACTTAATTATTCTGGTATTGACAAAAATGAGAATTAAAGGAGGAATCAAGCTGCCCACTTGCACAGGCAGTAAAAAACAAGTTTATCTTTCACTGTGTGTTGAGCCCATAGCTATGATAAATTCAATAATGGTTGTGGGTGTTTAGTGCTTTATGGTAACATATCATTTGGCTTCAAGCAATCATGGTCCAATAAGACTTCAGACAGCATTATGTTGCTAAGCTCAAATATTCCCAGAAAGATGGTGGGAGAGGAGGGGGGAGAACAAGGTAGAAGTGATATTTAAAGCAAACAGAGTAAATAATGCAATCAGGTTGATCCCAGCAACAGCAAAGCTAAAAGTGATAATGGAAGTTACTGGAGTAAAGCAACAACATATCAAATATAGACAGAAAGCAATTACAAAAGGTATAATAGAAAATTGAAAGGACAAGCTAACTGATGTTAAAAGCTCACAAAAGCTCTGTAAACATTCAAGGGGGAAAAGTTGCTAATAATAATCCAGGAAGGCTCAGGGAATACTAATCAGCCTTGAGCTGTTCTTCATTTGTACAAGGCCATATGGGCCCATTCCAGGTTTAAATAATGACTGAATGACAGAGATTAAACTCATTGATGTTCTTTTCAAAGTAAGAAGGAAAAAAAAAAAGGAAAAAAAAAAAAAGTAAGAATTCTGGCATCAGTCAATAATGCACCAGAAATAGATTTACTAGAATTTTAGAGATTTTCTAAAGCCACTCATCTATCTGAAAGGGGAGCAGGACCTCCCACACACAAAGTGAACCCAGCACTGGGTGTGATGTGGGCAGTGCTGTCGTGCTCAGCTCAGGAAATCTGCTGCCTTTCAGGCCTTTTCTACATCACTCATTTCACTGAATTACCTTTGCAAGAAGCCCAATTTAAATTACTTTCAGAGTGGACAAAAATAGAAATACAGATGCTATACAAAGCAAGGAATACTGAGTAGCAGGAAAAATTTGTTTTTTTTAAACTTGCTGTATCTTTAACACTGGTGCTCATGCTAATCAAAAACACTTGTTCTTGGAGTGAGAGAGACACACATCTAATAAAGAAATTTAGAAATTAAGCTGAACCATCTATAAAGAAATTGTAATACTCAATATTAATGATCCATTTCAATCTTAAACAATAGAGTTTTGGGCATCTCTGATGAATCAGCCAAATAGGTGGAATATTCATTGTTACTTTTGACAGAAAAAATAAGTAACATGCAATGCTATCTTTATCCAAAGGAGCTTTCTCTCATTTCCCACAGAATTCAGCCATTTGCCCATATTTAGCTCATCAAGCAAATTAATTAACCATTTTTTCACTACTGTGCCTGCAAAAATGAATAATAAACACTGAGTCTTGAAAGATTTCCAGTTAATTCAACATGTTGTGTTAGTCCCATCCTGCATTTATTCTGTGCATTAACATAAATTAATGAAAGATGCAACAAGCAGCTTTAACTGGCATTTTCAGTAATTTGTCCCTGCCCCCCAGTGTCTGTGCAAACCCTCTGGCAGGGCCCATGGACACACCCCTGTCTGTCTGTCTGTCTGTCCTGCTCCATCCTCCTGGCTCTGGGCACTGCAGACACCACACTCATCTCTCTGCTTGGGCCTGTGTATCTGATTATTGGTTTCTATAAATAATTGAAGTTACTGATTCCTTGGCATTTAGTTCTGCTCTAGAAAATTATCTCTTGCTTTAGTTTTCCCTGTTTTCTGAAGGAGTACAATTTCTCTGCCAACTGAGAAACTTCAAGCTACAGTTTTTGTTAGGAATTAACACTTCAACAGCAGAATAAACCTTAAAACTTGGGACTCATAGTCAGTCACAAGTGTGAGGCAGAAGGCAAAGAGAAGACAGTTTTGAGATGAGACACTGGGAAAATTCTAGATTGAGAAGCAAACACTGAATTAGCAAGAATTGTCACTTTTCTTTTTTTCCTTTTTATTAATGGCAGTTCCAATGTTTAAGTTCAATCATCAGTCAGTCTCACAGCTCAGAGATCAGAATATCTGGAACTCCCTTGAGGCACATGGATACATGCATTTCTTCCTCATACATTCCCCAAAGAGGCAATAACTTTCTTAACATTCACCAGCTTAAAATAAAATGTACTGAAAACATAAAATTTATTGTAAGTCTTAGAACACCTTGTCTTTTCCCCATATATTTCCTCACAGCAATATGAAATTCAAAGTCATTAAGCAGAGCACAATAATTTAGAGCTTCATCTCAAGCTCTACAAATAATGCTTTTTCAACATTCTACATTCTTGTTATGGTCCTGACAAAATTTCCCTCTGAGAGATTAGAATCATCACCACACAAAATTTTAATTATTTAAGCCCAAATTCTTGCAAAGTGCAACCAAAACAGCATAAAACCTTCAGCATCCAAATTCCTAAAAATGGCAGGGTTTGTAAGCTTAAACATTTAAATGGAAGGGACTTTTATTTCAAGTATTGCAAAAGAGAAACATTGCCACTTACTGGCAGTACCAATGTCTTTGCAATATTTGTAGGCATTTATGTGCATCTCCAAATGCTCTGTTAACCTTTATAGTATTTGTCAATAAAAAGGCCCATTAACATTTAAACTGTGTATGTCCAACTACCTACTTCAAGCAGGAATCAAAAGAGAACCTGTAAGAAATAGTTATTTATTGCAGACTACATTATTGGGACTGTACATGTTGGAGATTTCAAAAAATTCACATTCCTTATAGTTAAAAAACCCAAAAGGTAAAAAAAGGTAAAAAAAAAAAAAATTAAATCAACCATTAACTGGGAAAAAGGCTGAGCATGGCCTGAGCAGGAGGTGTGACCATCATGGGTAAATGGTAACCCCAAGAACACAGTACAGCTTTGGGAAGAGTAGTGCAGCCAGCTGGAGCCACCTCAGGAATACTGGAGCTCTAAAGAGATCACACTGGCCAGGAAACTGAACCTGAAACATTGCTTTTGCTGCAGGAACATCAGAATTTACCTGATATTAATAACTAACCTTACCTGACATCGAGAATTTGTCTTCACCGGGCAAAAACTTAATCAAAGATAACAATCACTGGACAAGAACTGAAATCAGACAGACTCTTCAATCAAGTTGCTGAACTGGAAGTGACAATGATATAATGCACCAGTCCAGGTATGTCCCCTCCAATTCTGTTTCAAGCAACACTGATTTAGTAGAACCCCTGTGTGCTGTGTGCTGCTTCTGTAAAGTGGCCATTTCAAAGGGTAAGGAAAAATCATTCCAGAATCTAGAGACTGAAACTGTAATCAAGTATTATCTATTACTACTGCTTTTATAAATCATTAATAGGGACAGCATGATCTGTTCAAATAAAAAAAAAAAAGCATTAATTGTCTTCAAGTATGAGAGATGCACTCAGAGTGACAGCAGATCCATTTAATCACTTTATAACAAGGGAATCTATAGACTCCATCGAAAATTTACAACCAAAATGGAGCTAATGTGACAAATGGTGCTCACATAGCAAAACCAGAAAATGTCAAGTCTGCAAATTCAACAGAGAAGTGTTTTAGTGGCTTTGCCTCCTCAGGCTCCAGTTTGACAGAGCACCTCTTCACCCAGTCCCTCCTCTCAGCTCACGTCCGCCTCGTCTTCTGTTTCTTGGTCTGTCTCTTTGCCTCCTCTGAGCCCCCAGGGTCAGAGCCTGCCTGCCCCAGGGCACGCACTCCCTGCAGGCGAGCTGTCAGCTGCAGCAGTAAGGGAATCAGCTGGGGGGAAAGAAAAGGGAAGCAAGTTGTGCTTACAGTGGTATGGAAGGTCTGAATGGTATGGTTCTGCAGACATGGAGCCCCTAACAGAATCCATTGCATGGATGGCACATCTACAAAGATATGAGAATACGGCAGCAAATCTTGGGGAAGAATCAAACCAAACTGCTGGGAAATTCTGACAATCAAAACCTGAAGTGATTGTTTGAGAGGAAATCAAACTGCATAGACAAATTGAATTTCTCTTCTTGGTAAAAGAGAAATCCAGTCATATCAGAAAAGACCAGAAGAGCAGAGTTTGGTAACAGAGGGGGTCGTATAGCAGGTATTTGTATTCCTCTTGAGAGCCTCTGAACTAGGGAGGGCATAAAGCTAAAGAGACCAGACTTGAAGACTTGCAAGACTTTTCCCAGTCTGATTGTGCCTGAAGCCAATAAAATAATTATTTTCATTCCTATTATCACTGAGTCTGGTTATCTGAATTTTAATGATGCTGTATTGTTTTTTTCTCAGAACAATTAAATGAGAAGCCAGAATTCAGCCACAGCACAGGAACTCACCTCCACACTAAGTTTTTCCAAAGAAGGTAATTGTCCAAAACCATGGCTACATCGTGGCTTTTCTTATGTCACATAAGGGGGCTGTGAGTGCACCTCTCTCTGGATAACAACCCAAGAAACCCCCACTCAGCACAGTGCAGTGCCCACTGCCAGGACAGTGAGATGTGGGTGAGAGCAGAGCCCCCCTGGCCCACCTTGTCGTGGTTGTAGCCAGCCAGCAGCAGCAGCAGCGTCAGCGGCAGCGCCATGTACGAGCCCTGGGCAATGTCCTGCTCAGGCAGCTTCCTCTGCAAACAGGGCACATCATGGGTTTATGTGCTTTTTCACCAGTTGACTGTGAAATCCCCCAGCTCAAAGAAGTATCAGCAATAGGATCATGAGGCACATCCAGCCCTTCTCATCTGACTTCCCTCCAAGTGCTGTTCTAGGATTTACTTCCCTTTCCCCTTCAGAGCCACGCTCTGGATCAGTCACTCACGTACTCCCCCCTCCTGAGGTGTGCTGCTGTGTAAAGCCCAGTCACTGATGGTCAGTCTCCACTGCCAGTCAGCCTGGTGTGCTTTCATCCACCTGTCCCATGCTGCCCACCCCTCTGTGACCCCCCTACAGCAGCCATGCCAGCACAGAACCTTTCAGGCACATCTGCACCCTTCAGTTCCTACTGCTGTTTCATGTCTCCCTCCTGCTCCACTGGCAACTGAACACACAGCAAATCTTAATTAATTGTCACTCTAATGCCACTCATAAACCTCACTGTATTTACATTAATAGAAAGCTTGGCCAAGAGCACAAAATCCATGCAGGTTATAACACCAAATACTGCTCCCAGGGTGAAGACTGGAACATGGAAATATTTACTACTTACAGTGGGACTGAAGACCAGTGTAATGTGTTTATGATACCCAATGGCAGTGAAAGAAACTTGAGGCAGGGTGTAGTCATACTGTGATTTAGACAATGTAGAATCCAGGAGCACCATGTAATTCTGTGGGTAAAAAATACACTCAGGCTACAGCATCAGGAGCAGCCAGAGACAAAATCACATTTAAAGCAAAGATTAAACAGGCTTCAAATCTTCTAAGACACTGCTTAGTCCAGCATGAATACAGCTCTGCAGGCACATCACAAATTGCACTTCAGTGCCATTAGGGAAAAAAATAAAGTGATCTAAGCTAATTTTCAGGCAATATTCTTACCTCTCCATCTCGGAGCAGAGGTGGAAAATGAAAAAACAGAGATAGGCCTAAGTTGACTGTATGAATTGGGTTGTCAAGATTTTCACTTTTGTAGAGCTTCACCTGTAATTGAAGAAGCACAAACCAGGTATTTCCAAGCCTGCACCACAATAGATATTTCAGACATCCAACATCTTCAGGGATAAAAGCACTTCAAAATTCATCATGTGTTTATATAAACAGAAAGTTGTCAAGTAAGAGCACCTGGAAATGTTCTAATCTGGGATGTGAAAAGTCACAGAAAGAGTCTTTTTATAGAATTTGAAATCATTTAGGAACAGCTGCTGTCTGACATTTTCACATACCCAGTGTAGGAAAAGCAGTCTGTGCTGTGGATCACAAAACTGCTCTCACTTGTGCCTGGATCCAGCCTTAGCACATCTTTCAGAAACAAGAATGTCTGCATTGGAGGCCAGGGTGATGACATGCACCCATCAACAGCTCATGTGCAGTACATGCAACACAAGACCCCACCTAATATGAAGAAGGCACAGGCTTGGACAACTCCCATAGAATCAAATTTTAACATCATTTCCTATTTAGGCAAAACTGCAAGGGTTTAAATTTCCCCAGAAAGATGGGACACAAGCTCAGGGGCTCTTCAGTAAGGTGACTCATTTTCCCTTCACACCTGCTCTGAGTGTTGGATCCTCTGGATGTCTCCCAAAAAACCCAACAGCTTAGCAATGAGATCTTGGCAGGTGAGATGCATAACAAACTGTGTGAAAGAAATCCAAGCACTGCATTCATATTTGCAGGTAACACTTTATGGAGCTTTTAAACCTGAGAAAAGATACCATAAATCCTACCCCACTAACACCTCCTGCAGACACTTCCAGCATTTGAGCCCTAAGCCAGAAGGATCAGAGGTGTTTAGCAAGCTTTTTCAGATCACAGTAGAGTGTTTTGAATTTTGAAAATTTCAGCTTTCCTGTTTGTCTCATACTGTCTATTATGATGTACTTTTAAACTCACAAGTCCCATGGTATCACTGCATTCACACAGTATCTTCAGGTTTTGACATACAGGTCAAAAATTTCAGGAATTAATGCAGTTCTCTGATACAAAGGATCCATTTCACCCTCTACAGACAGAGTATCCCTAATCAGGGAAGTATATCCCAAAATGTACAGGCAAACCAGAGAAGGTATTTCTTAAACATATTCCTATGAAAAATGGAAACATTAAAGCAAAGCATCAGGAACACTGCAATCTTCAATCTATCTGGAATTCAAATTCACCTTCATTAAACTATTAGTTCTAATTTGAATTAAATGTGTGTTCTGGCTACTGAACCATTTCCAGTGACCCTGCAAAAAAAATCATTGTGAAAGCAATAGCAAAGACACTTGACAAAGATGAAAGGCTTGAACTTACACATAATGTGGAGAGATACTCAGAAGCTGTAATGACATTTCCACTTAAATCAAACTGATTAATTTGCCGGAATGCTATAATATTAACATCATCAATGTCACTGTTCCCAACCTGCAATGGAAAACAGACTCAGGTTTTTACCAACAGTTAACAAAGAACTGCAACACAACTGTTAAGACACACAAATACTGCTGATAATTTTAAATGAAAAGTAGATTTTGCTCTATACTAACCCATTGCAAGTCCCTGTTCTCCAGAGTGCACAGCTTGCAAGTGCAGACTTGGGCATTATCAGCATGAGGCTCATGACATTAAGCTAAACTAAAAATGGAAGTCTCAAAAGCACAAACTATTCTGGAAAAGGCTGAGCTACATCAACAAGATTGCCTGATCTCAGAACACTGGTCTCAGTATTGTGCACCTGTGCTGAAAGATGCACAGGGATGTTTATACAGTTGGTTAATGTGGAATATTTAACAAGATTCCAACAGTTTTCAATGCAAAGTTTTATCTTTATTTTATAAAGATAAAAGTGCTAGTCCAAATTACAACTTCATCCACATCAAGACTGCATGATTTGGGCCCAGTAAAACATACCAGTATCTCTCTGTCCATAACTAAATACAACTGTAGGACAATATGACAATTGATGACATCCTCAAGCTACCACTGCTTTGTTCCACGTGATAAAGAAATGTTGAAAGGTATTCCATACATTTATTCTCTTGTTTCTGGATGCATAGTTTTCATGACTGTGAAAGAATCCTTTTCACTTGTTTACTGTTTGGGCTTTATCTCACTTCAGTTTTCAGCTATGGTGCTGACACACAATATGAGGCCTGTTTTCAGAGAGTTAACTTGCTGAAAGGCACTTGTCTAAACAGAATGCCTTCACTACACTGCTGCTGACAGAACAGACAGAATGCCTAGACAGACCCATTTCATATTTAAGCATTGCTACAAAAAAAGAGAAAAAATTACCTCAATTGCCCGATGCTGTGGTAAAGCCCTTTCAATGTGATCATTGCCTTCAGCTTTGAGTTGGACATGATACACACAGCCAGGCTGAAAGCAACATTCAGATGATAAATCCCAATACTGAATAATACATACCTTAATTTTAGAAAGCAGTAAAGAAAATTTTCTAACGCTCCATTTAAGATACACCACCCAAACAGATTTAACTCTATGCAGTTAAAAGTTTTCCTTATCTCAAATAGGAAATTCAATTCAGTAACACTATTAGGAGTGTTTGCTGTCAGAAAATAAGAAAAGGCTATATAGAACTTTCATTAGTTTGTTACATCACAGTATTAAAAGAAATCCTCTGCTGTGATGAAGGAAAACCCAGGATGAAAACCTGATCAAACAGTGCCTTTTACTTCAGGGAATTGTTGACTCCTTACATAATGGTATCATAAATTCAGCTTCCCCATTCCCTGAAGAACAGCTTACTTCACATACATGCTGTGCAAACAACATCACACCCCCCCCAATATCCTGCTAAAAATAGGATATTGGTATCCTCACAAGAGAAACTAAACACCTCCCTGAGTTCTTTTGCCTGTAGAAATTCCCTGCTGGTCACCCAAGCACTGCCCAGGGGATTGTGTCATGTCACACCAACTGCTCAGTGTTTGTGGAGGCCAGCACAGTATGTGGCCAGCAGGTTCACAGACTCACCCCACAAGCTGTTCTTTTCCCCTTTTATCAAGTGAATGCTCACTACAGGACTGTGTTCACTACATGACCAGAGAGACTCAAGGGAGTCTGAGTCAGCAAACACAATGGGAAAACAGAAACCAGTGGCTACTGAACAGAAGCCCTTCCACTGCTGCATGTCACACTGACAGAAGGGCCAATGACAGAGAGCCTCCTACACTTACCCGAAGGCCACGGAGCCTGAACTTGCCCTCCTCATCAGTTATTGTGTCCTCTCCATAGATGCTGCAATCCTTCTGGCCCACAGCTTCCACTGACACTCCCTGCTCAGGCTCTCCATTTAAAGAGGAAACTGTGCCATAACAGCTAAAGGTATAAAGAGAACCAGTTGCTACAGGTGTGCAGATGGTGGTTTAATGTATATTTTGAAGGCATTTTATTATTATAACTGATGGAAAAAGTACTCAATGAATTTACCATAGCATGGAGAATAAAAGGGATATGTATGTGTAAAACAGTTTAGATCATCAGAATTTGCTGCAGTTCACAGCACAGCTTTAGAAATCCAAGTTCCCTGAACTCCATGGACAGCAGTTCTTTCTTGGCACAACACATCCTGATACAGCCCACAGCATTTTCCATGGATTCCAGTTCCACTGACCTGTAAGCTGTTCTGTAACCAACTATCTGGATTTTGAGATTTTGTCCTTCCTGCACTTCAATCATTTGTGATGATGGTTCAAACCGAAATTCTTTCATCATGGGTTTAAAGTAGTATTGCCCTGGGCTCTGCAAAAAGGCACAAAATGAGCTGTTTACTCACAGTGATGCAAAACCTCACCAACTCCAAACAAATATGCTTTGCAAGAGTTCTCTGAAGAGCTGAGGTCCTCTCTTCCAAGCACAGGTTAAACCTGCCACAAAATGTGAGCAGTGAAAAACAGAGAGCACATTGGACAACAAACTGATGGAATTCCACCTGGAGACAAAGTGCTAAGAGAGAAAGGAAACTACAGCCCTAAAACCTTACCACAAGACCTCAAGGACAGGAAAGTGACCACAAAAGAAGGATGTCTGCAAAGAAACCGTTCAAGCATGTCTACACACATTTAGATCAATAATGTAATTAGATTTCCTTCCCCCTAAAGACTCTCCAATGATCATCAACAAATTGTCTTGTTTCATGTTTACAGACTGCAAATTAGTAACTGAGATCAATCAACATCATCTACGACCTGCTGGGGAGAAACCTCCTGCCATGTTGGATTTCACACCTTTCACCTGCAAAGATTTTGAGTGCTGTTTATTCTCAGGGATCTGCATCTCTCATCATGGGTTAGGGTTTCAAAGGACACCTGCCACTCAAGACAGCTCTGTTTGGGACAGCAAAGTAACACAGTCCTGCAGAGAAAAATCATTTCCACTCACCAGATTGGAAAAGGTCAGCATTCCATCATCCTGTGTGAGGAGGTTGGACCGAAACACCCCTCCACTGAGAGACAAGAGAACTCCAGCAAGAGCCTGGTCATCCTCTGATTTGATCTGTTTTTGAAAAACCAGCAATTCTAAGTGTGAGGGTCTCTTTACAGAGAAGGATCCTGTTGAAAAGCCCCTTGCAGGGTGCACAGGTGGGCTGCCTCTGAGCACTCAGCTGTGAGCAGAACTGACCACATCTGTACAGTCACACCAGGTGCCACCACTGCAGCCATCCTCTACCACTCCACAGAGCACACAGGGAGGCCAGAACAAAGCACCCCAAAACTGGAACCAGGCACTAGCTGGACCAGATTACATCTACACTCTGAGGGATAAAACTCATTAAAACAGGGTGGGCCAACTCTACAGAAGCAAACAAAGCCAGTCTTCTGGACTGAAGGCTCTTTCACTCCATAAACCATGCAAAGTATCTTCTGCATGGCAAGTCATGGTCTACAAGTGAGCTCATCCACTGAGATTTGCCTCCTCATGACAAAAATTATTATCCAAATAATAATAAATTACCCCAAAATCCCACACCCATTTGTCTTTGGAAGACACAGATTAACTTTTTTCCAGCTCCTATTGCACACACTGTTCATTTAGAACACAAAATGTTCAGAACATTACCTCAAATGTCACCCCAGCAAGAGCAAAAGCTTTGAAGTCTCCAACTGTTCCTTCTACTGCAGTCAAAACAAAACCTTCCTTCTGAGCAGTGATTGTGTACTCCAAGTCACTGTGGAGTGGCCCAACACTTCAAATAAAAGGAGAACAGAACTTGTTTAAAAAAAAAACCACTTGGATATCACACATACATTGTCAATAAACCACTGCATTTTAACTAAAGAATCCAAAGGTTCAAAACAAATCTGTTCATTACCTGTAAGTGCCCTTGGCATCAGTGAAAACTGTGATGAGTGCAGAAGTTGCTCCCTTCTCACTAATGACAATCTCAACACCTTCCAATTCAGGATGAATTTGCCCTTCCAGAAATAAGCCTGCTTTTCCATGAATCTCTATCAGCTTCCCAGGACAACTCTCTTGGTCATTGTGAAGGGGATTTAAGACAAAGAAAAAGGTCAAAAATACACTTGACACTCTGGTTTACAACAGTTTCACTACTTCCAAAGAGCTGGTGGCCTTTTATCTTAGAACAAGAGATCAATCCACACAATTTCATGGCCTCTCAACACATTTTATAACAACTGAACAGTACCAAAATGAGTAACTACATTTCAAGCACATCCCCACAAAAAACCTTATGGATTTCTGAAGTGGCAGGAGGTCTCAGTGAGTTTCATACACTGCAGCCAATGGAGACAATGACAATGACACTTCCTTCTTGCCAGATTACCCTGAGCTTTCACTACATCTTTTGAGCTCAAATTAAGGTCAGCATATGTCATGTTTAATAACATTAAGCAGAATTTTATTTCCTTACCTCAAATGCCTTTAGAACATGCAAATAGAGTCACATGAAGAGAGGCACTTAACATTTCCTAGTGATCTCAAACAAAATATGTTCACTTAAGAACCTGATGACAAGATGGACACTGACCTAACAAGCAGCATCAATAACTGATGATAACCCTAACAATTCTGAAATCTTTTTTTGTGAATATTTTTATTACTGTAATCTAGTGGAGAAAAAAAAAAAAAAACTTTAACAGAAACTTGAATTTGTTACCAATTTTAAAATAGAAACCTTGTGTTTCACAACTCTTTTTCTAGGCAATAGTACTATGAACAATTCTGAGAATCTGGTGTAGTACCCAGAAACCTGTCCTTCCTCTTGTGCCAGGTGGATTTTCAACACTTGGAAAAATATCCTGCTGATAAAAACTGTACTTGCATCCTCTATCAAATAACTTCCAAATTCCAGAATTAAACTGGCTCAAAGAAACAGCTGCAAGTGAAACTTCCCTAACATTACTTTTTAAGTTATTCATATGTTTATCTACATAGATACATTTCAACCATAGAAATCTAATCTTTTCAAACAATAAATTATTTATATTTACCTCCACTAACAACTGCTTCCACATAAGGTGGGTAGAAGAGCAGCTCTTTTGATGATGGTGTTACAGTAATTTTTTCTCCAGACCTGTAAAACACAAGATATAATTAGAAGAAAATTGAATTAGCAGCTCTCATGTAGAACAGAGTGCAAGAATGCATCTAAACACTCCAAGAAAAAAGTATCAACAGCAACCTAATCAAAATTCTTACTATGCAGTACTAAGTCTCCTTGTAGCTCAGTCACCAAAGGCACCCAGCCTGGAATTGTATCACTGTTCTGTTTGACAGAAACACCACACAACAGTACAAAGAACACACCATGTCCATTGGAGCTTGGTATTACTTTGCCCAGTATGAAAATTCATACAAGAATGGTCCCTGGAGCTTGGTACTACCTTGCCCAGTATGAAAACTCATACAAGAATGGTCTTTGGAGCTTGGCATTACCTTGGCCAGTATGAAAACTCATACAAGA
>JAOTQP010000724.1:15536520-15618408 GCA_026413545.1 Cichladusa arquata
TATGAAAACTCATACAAGAATGGTCTTTGGAGCTTGGTACTACCTTGCCCAGTATGAAAACTCATACAAGAATGGTCTTTGGAGCTTGGTACTACCTTGCCCAGTATGAAAACTCATACAAGAATGGTCCCTGGAGCTTGGTACTACCTTGCCCAGTATGAAAATTCATACAAGAATGGTCTTTGGAGCTTGGTACTACCTTGGCCAGTAAGAAAACTCATACAAGAATGGTCTTTGGAGCTTGGTACTACCTTGCCCAGTATGAAAATTCATACAGGAATGGTCCCTGGAGCTCCTCCACCATTTCCTGCACTGGTGGCTTTGCTCCCTCCTCCTCCTGCCCCCTCTTCTCTCTCTCCTGCCGGCGGCTCTCGATCTCTGCCAGCTGCTGCTCCCGACGCAGCTCCTGAACTGACTCCAGGGGCCCTAAAACCAAGGCAGGTTCACTGTCAATGGATGACCTGAAAGCATGGAGAAAAAACAAAATCATCTCCTTCCATATGGAGAGATAAGAGTTTGTTGTATCTGTTAATTACTGCCCTTACACCACCACAGACAAGTCACAGGATATTTTTTAAACCCATCCCTCTTTAACTGCCCTGTTTATTCTGGTAAGGGCACAGAATTGGTAAATTTTTAGGCAAAAAGATCAGTTTTCAAGAGTACCTCTTACGAAGACCTGAACTAAAAGAGAAAGGCTGGAATATCAAACCTCAGAACAAGCTTAACACAGAAAGGATGAGTTGTACAAAATAAATTTTAAAATTGCTAAGCTTGCTTTTTTTTTCAGAACTAGGAACTTTTGTCTCAGAACTTACCTCTCAGGAGCAGAGAATGCAAGAAGAAAATAACTTCTATCACACATAAGTATTTCCAAGAGCCAGCAGTGCCCAGAAAAAGCTCAAATAAATACTTCCAAGAGCCAGCAATTCCCAGGAAAAGCTCTGAGTTCTGGAGTAAAGCTTTATGAGAGAAATGTCTTTTTCCTCCACTTTTTACAGCCCCACAATTTCTTTGTACTTACTTAATGGTAACAGTCACATCCATCAGTTTATCAGTTACAATTGTGCCGAGGACATGGTGGCGAACTGCAGTGAGAGTCAGGATACTGGGAGAGGACCTGCAATCAAAGGAACAAAGACATGAATTCAAGGTCCCCTTCCTAAATAAGCAAATCTTATTTAGCACAGTCTGATTGAAATACTTTATAAATGATGATACAGAAATAACACAGCAAAGCTGTAGTGCTGGGATGGTCATCTATTGGAAAGAGAGCATTTCCCACCTCGAACCCCAAAGCAATTCCTTCCTTTGTGCCTTCTGCTTCCTCTCAAGCTAAAGCTGATTTGATTGATTTGATATGTCAGAATGCCATTAAGCACATCACCAGAGCATAATCTATAAATAACTAATTAAACTTGCCTGACCAAGGAAGATCAGCACTGCTTATTAAAGGGTGAACATTTATTCAGCTTGCAAAAAATGGGGTGAGCAGAATCGAATCACCAGAGGGTCATGGCACCAGTGACATGCAATAGTGCTAAGTGCCTCTTAGTAATCTTACTATCCTATCTTTTTCCTTTCAGCTCTCAGAAGTGACCAACAGTTTTCACTGAAATAACTCTTCTCTGTTACAAATCAAACCCAACACTAAACAGACAGAAAGCAGACAAAAATACCCATCTAAAGTAACTAAAGCATCTTCAAACCCTACCATTAGTTGATTTTTATTACTTTTAAGATAGAAAAGGCAAGAGAACACGTGATACACCTTGCTAGAGCTTCCCTCCACACACCCAGTGCTGCTGAAAGCAAGCAGAAGGGAGCTCTGTTGAACCTGCCAGTGTCAGGTGAGAACAGTCACACACTCACGTGTCGTAGGTGTAATACTCGTGTTCAAACTGGTGGCAGGAGCGTGGGGTCACCTCATACACACCTACCAACAGGAAGGCAAAGCATGAGCCACGAGAAATTCAAGCTGGCTGAATTCTCAAGATCACATGAGAGCACAGATACAGAAATAACTACAAAATCTGACTGTGTATCTGCAGCCTTTCACACAGACACCTTCTAATGTGCCTGACAAACAGAACCCATAGGAATGAGATTATTTTAACATGATTTTCATTTGTCAAAGATTAAATACTTCCATCACCAAGAAAAATAAAAGGTAGTATTTTATTTCTGGAATCTAGATTTGGTGAAGGTCTAAATAGCAGAAGAAATGGAGAATTCTAAAAACTTGGAACAGATCATTTATACACTGTTATAATTAAAACAATGCCTTTCAGAAACCTCAGAAACCACAACAAATTTTGTTTTTTTAGTTCCCAGCAGTATTAACTAACTGGTTATTTTTCATTTTTTAAACTAACATTTTAAAGCTGTTACCTGGCTTTGAAAGACAAAATCTATTAACTCCTTTGGACAGGTTATAAACACCAACATTCTCTGGTCCATTTCCATCCTGATAAAATTCCTGTGAAGCCAAAGCACAATTCACTATTAGCCACTACCAAACAACAAAACAAAAACAGCATTTGCCTAAAGATACATCAATGCCATCTCTTTTGTAACAGCTAACACAAGACCATTTTACCAAACTTCAAAGACAAATCTCAAAGCACTGTAAACATCAATGTTCCCATGCTCTGTGACCCTCCAGACACTGAGAAAGCCTTGATTCCAAGCATAATCCTACCCACCTACACAAGGTCATTAAAAACATACAAGCACATTTGTTTCCCACGTACCAGTGTGATTGCATGAGAAAGAGAACACCTCAGCATATATCCAGTCTGCCTGAATTCTACTCCTGACACATCTTCCTCCAAGACTTCCAACTCCAAAGACTTATTCTTCCAGCACCAGTCTTCATGTACAATGCTTACTAGAACATACACCACACAAAGCATAATAGTAACATAAAGCTGTAAATAAGGGCAGGTTTTGTGATACAAAACATTTGTGTCTCTCTAGCTTCCCTGACAATAATCCTCAAATATAAATAGGTGACAATGCCTGCAGTAACAGACCTGGCTCCCAGCACTGCAGCATCACCAGGAACCCAACACATGTATCAGGAAAGCTGTGCTATGAAAAGGAATAATGAAGCCTGGCCACCCTGGAAGGCTCCTCAGTGGGCACTACCACTGTGACAGGCAAAGTAGCCTAGCAGATATCACAACCTAAATTGTGATAAATATTTTTTATTTAATTTAACCCGCTGGAAAGATGTATAAAGAGCACAATCGATATACTCCTTATACACCTTTCCCTGGAAAATAATTTACTTTCCCAGGCCAAGGCAGGCTGGCCAAAATACACATTGTTATTGGGAGCAGCACTCTGGAAGCAGAACTAGAGTGTGTCCCTGTTCTTGGGCTCATGATAAAGCCCACACCCCCCACAGCAGCCACACAGACCCTAAAACTCGGGGGAGCAGCCTTTGGGCTGACACAGGGCTGAACACCCAACATGAAGAAAACCTGATGCACTGCTGTAAGGTATTTTTCCAGACTCTCTCAAGTTTCCCAGCCGCGTTGGGCATTCTGCAAAAGGCATCCGTGATAAGAGAAGTGCCACAAAGAGCTGCCCAGGTGCCCCCAAGCAGCTGCCCTGCTCCTACCTTTGTACCTGCCCGGGAGCACGCCCTGGAAGGCGAAGGGCAGCGAGTCGCGGCTGCCGGCCAGCTGCAGGCTGCGCTTGTCCCCCTGGCGGCCGACGGGCTGCAGCGCCACCAGCAGCTCACCGCACGCGTCTGCGGGGGAACACAGCCGTGAGCCGCACCCAGACCCCAACAGCCACAGCCCAGGCACTGACATCACATGCTCCCGCCCTCCCAGTGCATTTCTGCATTCTGCAACATTTTGAGACTCTCAGTAATATATTCCTTTATCTAATGGCAAGCAAAAACTCGAGATCAACATTAAATCCGTGGGTTCACCTCACTCTGCAGAGACTCAAGAGCTGAGTAAACACCTGACAGGCAGAACACAAAGTGCAGGGAGAACTCAGAGAGGAAAAGGGAAGAGTAAAAATGACAGAAATCAGGCTCCAATCATCATCTGCTAAAATCAGTGGGTAATCAAGGAAAATAGCAGGAAACAGGAACCTTAGACTAAAATAAAGACAAAAAAACTTATGAAAGAGAACAAAGGCTGAAAGCTTCTGCCAACAGCTTGAGCATCTATCCTACAGTTTTCACTGCAGATGCACTGCTTCTTTCCTTTTTTTGGTAAACTTATTTTTCATCTCCAGTACTTCTCTGATTGATGTACTGTATCCCAAGCAGCAGTCAGGACCACTTCCTTCCAGAAGCCACCCATCTTCTGAGGAAGGAAGACCTGCTTATCCCCAGCAAGTATTAAAAGTAGGTACATAACTTTACTCCAAATTTTGTTAAAGTACCCTACTAGGCCACAACATCTTCCAAAAAGAGCTTCTTTTTTGCTGCAAGTTACATTTACTTATCTGCTGATGGGACTAACCACAGTGTCTTGATGTCATCAACACTCACTCACACATGCAGTGCTGAAGTTCTCCATTCCATTGCCATTGCACTTTCACAATGGACTTACCTAAACAAGAGATCTTCCCTGAGACAGATGCCAAAAACTGAGAGAAGGTCACATCCATCACTGGTCTGTCAGTAACAGTAACAGGGAAAACTTTGGGTTTCAAAGCCAACCCTGCTCTGGTCTCAGCCTCTGGAATCATTACCTGTAAAGTATATGACATCATGGCATCACCACCTTTCAGATACCAGTCCAACAACCCACTCTGCTGTCTTTAATGCATTTATCAGAATTTAGAAAATGGAAATCTACTGTAAATCCCAGGCAAAGCAAAATCAGCCTCTCCAACATGCTTTCCAAAATTTCAAAATCTTCTAAAACACCATGACAGTCCTATAATGAAGAAATGAAAGCTCATTCTTACCTGAACATTGTATGTACCCGATTTTGCCTTGAAACAAAATGCTCCATGAGGGTCAGTTTCTGTTGTAACCAGTGATGCTTTGTCTTTGTCTTCAGGTACCATGGTTACCTTGTATTTACTGATCTGTTTGACTGTGTCAGGGAATCGAGTAACTGAGATGCGGCCACACACACTGAACCTGTTAAATAAAAGTCATCAGAACAAATACCTTGATTTGACAAAGATCATAAAAAACCACTTGTTTTAGAACTTCTTTAAAAGGTTAACCTCACTATGTTGAGGTAATAACACTGAATTGGAAAGGATTTCTCCTGAAAGAGAGATTTGCAAGCAACTTGCTTCACTCTTCCCTGCCACCAACCCAATCACTTCAAGCCTTTTTCCTTTTTTTTTCCTTTGTGCTAAGCAGGCAATGGATTTAGGACTGTCTCCCTCAGCTTTTAAATAGTTTCAAATGTTTTGTGCCAAAACCTCAAATATGATAGGTAATCGACTGGAACACAACCTTGGTACACCTACACTTGTGAAAGCACAAGACAAGGTGACACATTAGAAGCTGGTAAGTTTTGCTTATTGCCTTCAACAGCACAAGGAATTTAGTTACTGAATAAATTGTACCCCATCATGTACCAGCACACAGGTTTCTTTAATTGGCTGGCTATCTCTGTAGGAGCTGATTGCTATTTGACTCAGTAAAATCCAAGTTTTACTTCTCCAGAACACTGCCACTATTTCCTCCTCTAAAGTCCTGGACACAGAACCATGGCCCTTTCATCTTCCTCAGCTCACACTGTATCTCCCACCACTGCACAGCCTTAGACTCACAGTCAAGGCATCAAGCAAGAAAAAGACAATTCAGGTAATGCAACAATGACCTTGAGAATGAGCAGTAAAATGCAGAGGTTTGGTACAACACTGCACCAGACAGTGTGTGACTCCAGATATCCTTCTGTGCAAAAGTGAAGTGGTAGAAAGCTTCTCTGTTGCTTTCTTGGTTCACATACCATTCTAGAATTCTTAATTTACCCATGCCTTAGTGTCTTCATTTGCAAGGGAGAGCTTATTAAGAGGATGCTCTAAACCTTAACTATTATTGAGCAAAATACTGTGCACAAAACATGCACTCATGCTGCCCCATTTACCTTGAATTTCTTCAGCATTTTTTATTTCCTGACAACACTGCACAAGTCTGGGCATGGCAAGGGAAAGGATAACCCATTTTCACAGCCTCATCCACACATCAAACTGCATTTTCATCCTTACACAAGCCCTTACCCTGTTGCAATGATGTTTGCCAGCTGAGGTGTATTTGGTGCAATCTTCACTGTAATAGTATCAAAAAACAGGTGTTCTTTCCTGGCATGAATTGTGTAGGTACCTGTTGTTATGTTCTCAAGTCGGAAAGAGCCATCAGCTTTTGTCTTCACTGCAACAAATAACAAGAGTTAAGAACCAGAGCATATGTTAACCTTATGTATCAACAGATCCAGAGGGCATGCACTGCCTTGGACTATTTTTAATTCAGATTATATACCAAATAGTTTTATGGTTTTTTACTAGATGAACCTTCATTTCTGTATTTCAAAGTACAATCTGGCATATGGTTGAAAGCAATTAAGAAATTTTCAACTGCCAAACAAATGAACATTTAATGCTCTCATCTAAACCAGAAAATGCAAAATTTATCAACTGCATGAAATCCACTTTAATATTTCAAATAAATTGCAACAAAAGCAGTGCATTATCCTGAAGAGTTAATGGCACATCATACTCTAGTGCTGTACTTCAGTTTAATAAAGGCTTCCCTGTAGCAAAAAAGATCAGAGCACTGCATACCTTTAATCTGATTGTTCAGAGTCACAGTGGCATCAGCAACTCCTTCTCCTTCAGGACCATTCAATACCCTGCCTTTGACAGAGAAACCCATCACATGGAAAACAGGCTGCAATGGGAAAAAATTAACATCAGTCATTACTCAGGAAATGCAAACACACACCCACAGCAATCAGTACCAACTGTTTTTTCTCCACAGACATCTAAAGAAAACTTATTTACAGCTCTAGGAAAAAATGTACCAGGATAATCACAGTGAAAGTACAAACTGATCTCCAGTCACACTGTTCCCCTAAGTACAAAAAACACATTCTCAATTTATCTGCACTGGTACAGCTCAGAGGGCTGCAGTCACAGATCACACTGCAAACCAGAAAAACCTACAGGCCCTTCTGCAGACATGTGACAATCTCAACAAGGAAATATAACCTGGGAGATTACTGCCTGTTTGCAACATGGACATGGAAGTGAACACAGCAGACAGCTTTGCCCTGTTTTGTTTCTTCCTAGTAAAAGGGACCAAAGTATAGAAACACAGCACGGTACTGGAAACTGTCTTCTACCTGCTGTGCATGAACAAGTGTCTTCAACTTCTTACAAAGTTTTTCCACAATTCAGGTGCTTTCTGCTAAAATCAGTTAGGCTTCTACAGGGATGAGTGGCACAAAAGGATTATTCCCTCTGCAGGCCTTACCTCGATCTGTAAACTGTCATGCTCTACAAGGAAGTCCAATCTAGATGGAGCAACATCAAAGGTGATTCTCTCTCCCCTGTAGAATGGTATCTGAAAGAAGACACATGGCTTTGACTCCTAAGCTGTGATGACAGAATGGTTTTCCTCTACCATTTTCCATGTTCTTATCAGACACCTCTACCAAGGGTCAAATGAGCTGCAAACCTCCTGGAAAAAATTACTCCAAGGCATAGAGACACAAATATGGGCAATATTTCAAGCCTAATGGAAACCAGGAAATTATCAGAAAAGAAGTAGCACCCTAGTCAGAATACAGCATACTTGGATGGGCAAGAGCTTACAGACAGGAGACTGTATGCCTGCTAGAAGGATTAAAGGAATGAGAGAAGCCTGAATCCCATTTGTAGAGCACACAGACAGAATGCAGGACCATCACTCCAGGCAGTGCACACACAACATGTTCCCACATCATCCAGATGTAAGAAAGAGAATGGGAAAAAAAGAAACAGCTTAAAGGAGAGTAGGTGGCAACAGCACACTGTGGTTTAGAAACCAAAAGTTAACAACCCACTGAACAGACAAGCAATGAATTTCTAGTCACTTACCACAGTGTATTTCCCACTTGGCAGAGAAAGAAAGCTGAAAGATCCATCTTCTTTTGATACAACATTGCACAAATAGGATAAAGACTCATCTTTTGATTGAAATCCATCCACAGGAGAAATATTGCAGCCCAGAACATCCTGTAGTAATAAAGGCAATACAACTTTTGGTCTCAAAGAATACAGAAAGCAATTGTGGGGGGAGGACAGATACAGGAGGGTTCAAAAACTCAACTGTGATTGAGTGATGGGAAGTATAAAACCATTTTAGAGGCAAAGTTTGATGACATGGCTTAAAATTCATACATAGGTAAAACAGGAAAAAGCAGCAAATCATCAACCTTATGGTAACAGAACACTGGAAAATTCAACATCCCCAAAACTCCACCATGTGTCTTAACGAACTTCAGTTCTGTGGACAGGGCTAGCATTGCAGAACAGAGCTCAGCTCTACACGACCAAATGCTTCACACTCATTTCTTAACACACTTGTACGGTGGCAATAGAAGCTGTTGAACTTTGTCTCCCCACCAAAAGGGCAAAGAGTAATTAAAGATGTCATGCTGAAGACAAATTATAGCTACTGTACAGTAAATTATGATATAATTCCATGGAGGTCATGCTGGATTACAAGGGCCTTGCTCAGGGAAAAAGAAAGAAACCACACAAAAGAACCAAAAATACAGTTCAAGGGATCGTACAAGCCACTGAAGGACAGATGAGCATCAGGGCAATATGAATCTAGAAGCTATTTGGTTCTTATTTATAGCCATCCTCATATTGAAAAGGTACTGACCAACCATTACCTCTTTAGAGACAGAAGAAGAGAAAAGGAGAAACATGACCCCTTTCATGGGCTCTCCATCACTCCTCACAGAGCCAGAGACGTTGTAGCCTGCAACAACCAGGGGGCTGGCAGCATAAGCATTGGAACTTGTCACCCGCACCACTGTCCTCGACTGAAATACAGAAATAAACTTCTCATCAAAAGCAGCCATCAAGTCTCATTTACAGCACATAAGCACAATCAGAGACTGCACATTCAACAGCACTCAACAGGAACAGAAGCCAGAGCAGCAGAACTCCAAGAGGGTCCCTAGGCTACTCAGAACACCAGGATACTAAAGCAAAGATATTTTCTAAAACAGTATTTTTCCTGCTTCACTGATTTAGGAAATGGTCAGGATATCAGAGCCCCTCAAAAAACAACCAGACAGAGGGAAGGATTTGAGCTACAATATTCTTGCAAAATATACAGGATCAGAAGATGGAAAGCAAAAGCTCATCTGCCAGTCCTTCCCTGGTTGGTGTCACTATCTCCAAACTGGGTCTGTATGAGGCAGTTTCCTGACTACCTGAATTAGATGTAGAAAAACTCCAGTAACCCTGTCCACCCACAAAGCCCCTTCCTCACACTAACTGATCCAGACAAGATCATCCTCTCTAAACAGGCAAACCAGAACTTCTGTAGGTTCTAACCTCTTTCAACATCCAGGTAGGATGTGATGCAAAGATTTCATATTCACCAGGAAGCACTTTAAAGAAAGCAAATCTGCAAGACAAGAAAGGGATTATGACTCTTCAGAAACAACCACAAACACCTGTTCACAGAAAAACAATTCAGACTCTATTCATGTTAGAAAAAATATTTCAGAACTCTTACAGTCCCAGTCAGTATTGAAAGGATCTTGTGCAAATGAATGGGTGAATTAAGTATGCACCACCCACACTCACTTTCCTCCAGGTTGTGTAATAGTTGCTTGTATGTTTATGTCACTGCCAGCATTTCTCAGTACAACCTGAACTCCAGCAGGACCTAATGTCTGACCTTTGCTGAGAACCTGTCAAAATAAAAAGAAACAGAAGTATACATGAATGAAAATAATGTGTAGTGCTGAATTTAAATGTTTTTATGAAGGCTGAATTAGCATAAGGTAGAATAAATAAAGATAAAGGAGTCTAACCTTTCCATTCACAGAAAATCCTGTGAACACAAAGTTAATATCACCTCCCTTTGTGCAAATGTCATTAATGCCATCCACATGGATGTCTACACTGGTTGGTTCTGAAAGAGAAGAATGATGAAACAGCTGATAGTGAGAGAGCAACCACAAAGTAACTCTGCTTCAGCTTTTCACAACTGTCACAAAAATGTATTAATTCAAGCATGGCAAGTGTTGCTTTGGAAGGCTTTTTTCAGTAAAGTTAAAGCAGTCCCAAATCCTGATGCTAAAAATCCTCTTTCCCTCCTCCAGCTGTGGCCATTTTTTTCAAAAATCCACATTCCTTCAAATCAGTTCAAGGGTTACTTTGTCAGTGTCTACCACCCAGCTGTACTTTCCCCTGGTACAATAAGTACATTTCAGTTATTAAACTGTGCAGTATGGTTTATAGGTTTGGAAAAATGCTCCATTTTCCCTGCCAGCTGCAAGTTAGAGATAAGTCCCACACTAGAGATGCAGTGTTCTATTGTAAGAAGACACACAAGCACTTACCAAAACTCCACCCTAGGGGAGGCTCAATTTTAAGAATGAAATCCCCCTAAAAAATAAGAAGCAGTAACTGGTCTTCATTGATCTAAATTCAATTTAGCTAAAGGATGAAAAAGAAAGTCAGAACACAAGCATCATGCTGCAGAGAGGAACACAAGACTCAAGTGTAGCATTCTCCACCATTCTCCACCATTCTCCTCTCCTCCTGCTCATGATACTCTGCCCAAAGCAGCAGCCCTATCTACCCAGACAGGCTGGGATGCTGGGCTCACACCCAGCCAAGAGCAGAAATTCAGTATCACCACGTTTATCCTGCTTCCAGCACAAACCTGGCTCACAGTCAAACAGCTCAGTGCTAGAAAATGCTCCAATCTAACTCCACCTGCCCCAACAGATGGGCTCTAAACCAGCCTCTGACATCTCCACTGGGTCACACTCCACCATTCTGCCCAGACACGGGGTAACAAAATTCCAATCCTTTTAAAAGCTCTGCTCCAAAAGAGTACTAATCAATACAAGGATCCTCTTTGTATCAGAGAACCACATGTGCTCTGCCACATATATTCTGAAGTTCATCTCTGGAAAGACTCAAAGGCCTAAGAATGAAATCACCAGGATCAGAAAGCATGTTACATTCTTAAACTGGGGAAGGGAAGGAATTATTCGGTGGCTGGACTAGATGACGTCTAAAGGTGCCTTCCAACCCAAACCACTTTGTGTTTCTACTTCTGAACCCTGAGTTAACTAGCTCCTTAAAAGAACAAAACACCTTGACCCCTGACTAAGTGTAGCTTGTATTTAATTCAATTTGAATATAACCACCTTTCCAATCTAAGTAGCATCAAATTACTGATACATTCTGAGCTTCCTGGATCATTATTTCCTTACATTTTTATATCTGCAATTAACCATTCAGATTATTTTCAATTCAGCCATACCAAAACACCTTCTCATATACATTTATTTCCATTTCTCTAGGTAAAAAATCTGAAAGCTTTATCTGTACTTTGTAGGAGCCTGTACTTTTTGTGCAGTATTTGTACAGCTACAGCACACAGCTGCTGGCAGGAATTCAGGCTCCCAATGCTGCAGTCATTCCAATAAACAGCACGAATGGAACACTACAGCTACAGTCAGCTGGCTTTTCACTGAATAATTAGCACTGGAAAATGAAGCCGCTGGATTGTAAAAAGGAACAGTTGAAACGTTGATCCAAACCAAACTCAAGGATGTCCTGATTCAATGTGTCACGGGTGGGTGCTGCTCTGAGATTAAATCTGCCGGCAGATGGAGGCGGAGGCGCTGCTGCCTCCGGCGGAGGGGACAGCGCAGGTACGTGTGCCTTACCTTGTCATAGAGGGGAATCATGAAATACCCATTGTTCGGAGCACAGTCTGTCTGGTATTTCAGAGTACCATGTTTTGTATACAACTTAATCTAAAAGAAGCAAACAAAACAGACACAAAGATAATTTTTAGAAAGGTGAGGAGCGCTGGAAGCAGGCACTCTAACCCAGTGCTGTCACAGAGCAGCAGCAGGACACGCTTTATGGCAAGCAGGCTGCGGAGTGCCACGGTGAGAGGAGCCGCAGCTCCACCGGCGGCCGTGACCGCGGCCCGGGACAGCGCTCGGCACAGCAGCCGGGGCCGGCAGCGGCGGGGGCGGCGCCCACCTCGATCAGGGAGTAGTTGATCTCCACGTCGGACTTGACGAAGCCGCCGCAGCCCACGACGATGTCCTCGGAGCCCCGCGCCAGGGCGCAGCACAGCGCGCAGAGCAGCGCGGCCGCCGGCCGGGGCCGCATCGCCTCAGCGCCGCCACCGCCCGCAGCCAGCGCCGCCGGAAGGGCCGCGTACAGCGGCACAGCCACAGAGCACCGCCGCAGCCACAGCCACAGCGCCGCCTGCCGGCCCGGAGGGCTCCGGCCGCTGCCAGCGCCGCCGGAACGGCCGCGCCGCAGCCACAGCGCCACAGCCACAGCGGCACCGCCACAGCCACAGCGGCACCGCCACAGCCACAGCGGCACAGCGGCACAGCGGCACAGCCACAGCGCCACAGCGCCACAGCCCTTATCTACCAGCAGATCTACAGCTTGTTTGTAAAGACAAATGCCACACTCCTCTCACGGCCCTGCCCATCCCGATGATGCTTCCAACCGGGATTATCCTTCCCTTTACCTTGGCACCCTTTGTAGACGTGGCTGGTGTAAAGTCACTTCGATAAAAGGGGTTGTCATCTTCAACCTGTATGTCCTCACCTTTTGTGAACCTAAGGTCAGGTAACTTCTACAGAAGTTGCTAAAAAAAATTATATTTCAAGCATTGCGTAAAGTTATGTCATTTGTATAATTATGCATCAGGTAGGTAGAGAATATGCCTTAGATAGGCGCGTTCATGTAAATGTTACTGTATTTAAAAGTGTTGGTGTTACTCCCTTGGCGTGCTGAATTGCGTAACGAATAAACAGCATTTCCCTTCTAAGCCACTCTCTGTGTCCGTGCCCAGAGCGCTCCTATCACCAGCAGGCCCGGGGGCTCCGCCTCGCCGCCGCTCTGCCGCTCTTTGGCCGGACTTTGGCCCGGGCCGGGCGGCCGCGGAGCTCTGCCCGGCGGGGAAACGGCGGGCTGAGGGTGCCGGGCCGGGGAGCGCCCATGGGTGCGGGCAGCGCGCTGTGCGGGCCCCGCGACGGGGTGAGTGAGCCACGGGGGCCGCGGCACGGAGCGGCACCGCCGGCCGCAGGGCGGGCTGCAGCTCTGAGGGCGGGCGGCGCTGAGGGAGGGTGGCACCGGGGGAGGGTGGCGCTGAGGGAAAGCGGCATTGAGGGAGGGTGGCACCGAGGGAGGGGGACACTGAGGGCGGGCAGGCGGCACTGTTAGCCCGAACGCCGACCAGACCGCGGTAAATGTGCGGTAAATATTCAGCTGCAGTAAATGTGATGAGCTGCGAGTGAGGACGCAGCCCGCACCCACTACAGAAATACCTTCCAAAGGGCTCCGTGAGTCGATCGGTCCGGACTCACACAGATTTCCATCCCCAAGGTTGATGAACTAATCGTTTCCGTCATGGGATTCCTGTCCCATCGTGGCATTCACTTCTGCATCGTTTGTTTCAGGACTGGAACCAGACGTGGCATGCACACATCCCAGGACTGCCCTGGTGCTTCGAGAGCCCCATCATTGCCTGCATCCCTTGTGCCTATCTTTGGATCTGTTTTCCTTTCTACTACTGGTACCTTCGGCACAGAAACAAAGGCTACATCAGGATGTCCTGCATCTTCAGAGCCAAAATGGTGAGGGTAGAGCATAGGGTTTGGTCCTAAAATTATCTCAACTTTGATGCAGAGCTTAACTTTTCTAAATTATTAATTCTTTCCTGATCATCCACCTCTGTGGGTTTTTTTGACATTTACTGACTCAGGCCAGTATAAATCAAGTAAAGTTTTGGGAAGATATGTCATGAGAGCTTCTCCCCTGTGCTTCCATTTGATTCCCAGACACGTCCCATAACATTCTGTGTCCCAAACCTAATCTTCCACCTCTCCAGTCTTACTGCTCAGGCAGCTTGCATCATTCAGTTTGGGAGATTGTCCCTGCATTTCAGTTCATTCCAGTGTGTTTTCTCTCTCTGCCCCAGGTCCTTGGATTCATCCTGGTAATATTGTGTTTTTCTGATGTCTTCTTCGTGGTGTGGGAGAAAAGCCAAGGAATCCCACGGACTCCAGCATTCTTCATTAGCCCTGCTGTGCTGGGAATCACAGTGGTAATTCCTCCATTGTTTGCATGTGGCCAAGCTTAGCCCTCCTGGGAAAGAGCTTGTATTTCCCGTGGTTCTCACTATCCCTGAGCACAAATTTGGCTGACTGGGAGTAGAAGGCTGGGGATGCACTTTGTGCCTCTCTGCTGTGTGACACATCAGGGGCTTGGAGTTGGGGCAGACCCTGTGGGCAGAGCACACCTGCCAGGAGCTGAGGTTTCAGTAGGGTTTAGAAAGAGGTCTCACAACAATGAGACAGGATTTCATTTCTCATCACCACAGTATGTGATTTAGTATTGTTTAGAATGAAATGTGATTTCTGTTCAATAAATAAGTGCCTATTCTCCCCTTCTGTCATTGCATCTCCATAGCCTAAATCCTTCCAGCCTGTTGGCCCAATTGTAATTGTATTACTTGTTTTTTCTGTAGACATTCTTGAGTGCAAAACTGCACATAAAGCTTTTCAGTGTTAGCCTCTTAGGAACCATTCTGCTACTCTGAGCATCTTGAAATGTCTGGGAAAGAAGCTAACTGATTTTTCTCTATTGTATTCATTGATTTGATAATGTTTGGCATTCTATTACCTGGTATTTATTTGGACAAATTTGTACTTACTCACAGGTCCTTGCCTTGTTCCTTACACAAGTAGAAAGAATGATGGGCATCAGGACTTCAGGGGTCCTACTGATTTACTGGCTGCTCTCATTTGTGGCTGCACTTGTGATGCTTAGTTCCAAAGTTCAGCATGCCCTGGAAAAAGTAAGTGAAATCACATATCTTTAATGTGCAGACTACAAAGTCTCTAAACAACAGGGTTGGTTTTGTCTCATTGACTGCTCAATATGTGCTGAGAAGAATGATTCATGGCACTTTATATTTGTGATGGATGTTTATTTGCAGAGGTAGAACATGAGAGGCTCTTACCTCATTTTCACCAGTATTCTGTTCCTTAGGGCTTCCTGGAAGACCATTTCCACCATGTTACAACTTACCTTTATACTGGCCTGGTGCTAGGACAACTTGTGTTATTCTGCTTAGTTGATCACCCTCCCTTCTTCTCTAAAGCTGACAACAATCCTGTAAGTATAAGGTAGCTTTTCCTAAAGCTTTGCTTCATTGCAGGATTTTAACTATATGGGGATACAGAGGCACGTGAGTATCTGGGTGATGTAAGATGCATCATTCTGTGAAAAAGCTGACAGTTGTAAAAGGTAACTGGCAGAATTTGGGATAACAATGGTCTATCTCTCTATGTAAGTTTTTCAAAATTAAAACCTATCCATACTCATGTTTCTTGTCACTGAAACCAGTGGATAGGGCTTCTGTTGCTTCCCCTGGTGCTGCTCTCCTGTGCTTTAGGACTCTGTTGGTGGTATGAGTATGGAAAAGCTCTGTGCTTAAGAAAATAAATGTCTTTGGGTATGAAGAATTATATTCCTTTTTCTTCCATCTGAGGTGTTATGCAAAGTCAAATTCTCCAAAATCTCCCAATCCCACTGAGCTTTCACAATACACTTACTCTGGTTCAATGAATGGGGAGGGGGGTAACTCTGCTTTTCCTGGGGAGGCACACAGAGGAACTATATTCATCTGACACATGCCATTTTCAATATGTAAGTATCACACGTGTTTTCTCTCCCATCAGAATCAGTGTCCAGAAGCCAGCAGCTCTTTTCTTTCCAAAATCACATACTGGTGGTTCTCTGGGTAAGAAAACAGAAGATGTGGTTTTGCTACAATGTCAGAAAAAAGCAACAGCATCAGAGATCAGAGAGGGTATAGATGGCAGCCAGTAGGAAATACCTCAGCCCCTGAGTTAATTTAAATCTTCCCTCCATAAGCTATTTCTTTAAATTATTTCTCTTGTGAGGTATTCTCACAAGTTCAAATTATAAGAATTTAATTTACATTTCTCAAAATAGTTTAAAGTGCAAATTTGTGATTGTAGGTAATTCTCTTCTGCCTCCCATCTACCCCTCCAGTTCCCACCCAATCCTGAAATAGATCTCATCGAGCTCTGATCATCACTGTACACCAACCACAGCTCTCTGCCTGCCAGACTTTGCTGTAACAAATGCTGGGGAGGGGGAAAACTGAAGAGGTCATAGGCCCAGTGTGCTGCTGAGCATTCAGAAGTAAAACAATTACATTCCTTAATGTCCACTGTGATCAGGTCTCATCTGCCTTTCATGGAACCCAGACAAAGTTAAACTAAACTTTCTTCTCCACTACCCAAGACTCTCAGTATGGACTAGAAATTAAGGCTGACTTGCAAATCCCCATTGTGCTGACAGAAGATAGCCTAGGGATTCAAAGGAAAACTGCTGTTCCTGGACATTATTTATTGTTTATTGTGGGACAGGACAGTCCTGAGTAGTGTTGTGATGTCAGTGCCTGTGTGCTCTCTGTGGTGCACTGTCTTGATGCCCCTGTTCTGAAAGTGTCACACACAGCACAGATCCTGCTGTGCTCCCCTGACTGCAGTCTGTTCCTCCAGGCTTCTCTGGAAAGGCTCTCAGCAGGCCTTGGGGGTGGATGACTTGTGGCCAGTGAGGAAACAGGACTCCTCTGAAGAAATTGTTGCCTGGGCAGAAAGAGAGTGGAAGAAGTGTCACAGCAGAACCCAGCAGTGAGTATTTGATCATCATGGGCTCAGCTGGGCAGTTCTAGATGATCTAAACAAATACACTTACAGGTACTAGTGTGTGAGTCCCTTTGTGCAAAATCTGATTGTAAGTGTTAAAATCTGCTGGAGAACATCCTTCCACTCCTGGAAGCACAGAACTAACTTTCTGTGAGAGGGATCAGCTTTTGATGAGCTTTTATATTGGATATGGTATGAGACCTAGTGTGAGATATTTAGTGATTTTTTGATGGTACAAAATTCCCAAGCTTTCTCCAGTTGTAGGTAATTTTCTCATTGTTTCTTCCTTCAGGAAAATGGAGTCTGCTACATTTAAAAAGAGTCAGAAAACTGAAACTGGCATAGCAGAAGCTGAAGAGACAGAGGCTCTACTGCAATCAAAGCACAGTCAGAGTGGGCCCTTACTGAGAATGTTTTGGAGCATGTTTGGAACTTATTTCCTTCTCAGCACTGTCTGCTTAGTTATCTGTGATGTCTTCTTGTTCTCCACCCCAAGGGTACTGAGGTATGTGCACATTTATCATGTATTTCTGTCACCTGTACAAGATTGCTGTGTGCATGAGCTCAGAGATGTCAGCACAGACACACAAACAACGGCCTTTTGAAATTTTCTCTTGCTGCTAAAAGGAGTTCAGGTGTCATTTGTGCTAAACCCACTGTCAGGTCAGGAGGAAAAGACACAAGCCACTGTGTGAAGCTGTGCACACTGTCTGCACTGCTGTGCTCCAGCAGTGGGAAGGACAGGATGCACCAAGCCCTTTGACAGCTTCACTAGAGCAGGAGTTATTTGATGGTTCTATGTATCATATCACTTAGCACTTGCTGTAGTCTTAAGGCTCTATGTTCCTTGGCTAATAAAGAGCACAGCTGTGCATCCTACACATCTTAAATAGCTTTGTTAGTTGCTAAAGTGCTTTGTGGTTTCTGTTGGTACAACACCAACCTGCATTACTTTATATTTTCATGGGCAAAGTCCTTTCTCAGTCATTAAGATTAGGAGAAGTTCTGGAAATGTCAGTGACTCCCTTGGATTACAGCTACCACTGCATATTTCTGACAAATTCATGAAAATCAAGAGCCATCCTTAACACTGAAAATGAGGTCTACCCAGAGAGGATGCTGAGATCAGAGACTGCTTCAAAACCACGAGTGGCTGGATTCAAAAATCAGGATAGTGTATGTTCCAGTTCTTCTGCTATTTACTGATAAACCTCAGCCAGAGAGGATACAGAAAAATGACCACTATTTCTGCCAGTATATTGTTGTGTTTGTCTGATACTTCATCGTTTCTGTGTGGACTCAGCAACATTTTGCTCCTGTCTTGCAGGCTTTTCCTGAAGTTCATTGAAGATCAGGCAGCCCCAAGCTGGCTTGGCTATTTCTATGCCTTCAGCATGTTCCTGCTGGGCTGCCTGCAGACTCTGTTTGAGCAGCACTACATGTACAGGTGCCTTGTTCTGGGGCTGAGGCTGAGAACTGCACTGACAGGCCTGCTGTACAGGAAGGTGAGGCTGCAGCTTTTGTTAGCTTGGCCTTTTTCTAGCCCTACCTTAGCAGTAATGATGTACATTGTTCATAGCAATATCAGGGGAGATGTCATTAGAAACCAGGTTGAGGATGTAGCTGTGCTATATTCATCTCTTAGCAGTATATGGCAGTGCATTTTTCAGAGATTTTTTTAAGAAGGAAAAGCCTAAAAAATGTTAAAGCAAAATTGAACATGAACTTTCTTATGCTGTAGATGATGGTTGGTAAAAGGAGTAAATGCTTTATCTCAAAGTGAAGTCACATGGCCCAGGTAGCAGCATGGTTTTAATACCTGGGATTCAATATTTTTCTCCCTCTCTTTGTTCTCTTTGAGGAAAAGAATGTTTGACTTTTGGACTAAAGCTGTTGTTTGATGATGTCTTTTCTTTCTTCTCTGCCCTGTCTAGATCCTAGCTATGTCAAATGCCTCAAGGAAAGAAGCAACCACAGGTGAAATTGTTAATCTGGTATCTGTTGATGTGCAGAAGCTAATGGATCTGATTATCTATTTTAATGGGACCTGGCTGGCTCCTATTCGGATTATTATCTGCTTTGTCTTCTTGTGGCAGGTAAAATATGACACTATTTATCAATCCCTTTCCATTCTAAACACCAGAGGAAAAAAGAGGTTTCAAAATTCTGCTGACTGGTTTGAATTACATGAAATTGCCATGTTTTTCTTAGGTCTGTAGCATGGTGCATTCATTTTTCTTTCTGAAAGATATTTTTATTGATGTAGAATCCTTGTCTGATCCTTCTGTTCATCTTCTCACCTGTGTATCCAGCATTCACTCCCTTTTAGGAGCCTCTGAATATGGTTATTGTGAGCTGACTGATAAACTTCTGCTTCAAATTTGCCTGTCACCTCTCTTCACAACCAAAAGGTGGTGGCACAGTGGAGGCTGAAAGTCCAGTTCCAGCTCCTTGGCACAGTCCCAGAACATAATGGAGAATGGTCTGAAATAGCAACTTGACATACTTCATCCTGAAGCCTGATTACCACAAGATCAGTGAAACAGCTTGAAGCAAAGTTACATGCCATTCAGAAAGAGTATTGGATACTTAGAATTTTGTAGGTATCAAGGAGTTTAGCAAGGAGAGAGCAAAACCTGAATTAGAAATAATGGAAAGTACTCTAAATTTTTATCAAGGTATGGTATTTTCTCAGCAATACAGAGCCCTATTGTTTAGTCCCTGGTGTTGGCCAATGGAAGTATGAGCAGTACAGAGACAAGTAATTCACAGGAGCTTTCCAGAGGCCTTTGAGGCCTCTCTTTACTGCCCAGGATGGATTGTGCCTTGTGCCTGGCAAGATGCTGTGACTTTGAAAAGTCATCATCCCTTTTCTAAGGATGTTGAGAAGCTGAATGTGGTTGGAGCAGAGCTACACTTTGTTTGCTGGTGTTCACAGACTGTTTGTGCAGACAATACCTGTAACAGTCTGTGTCCACCAGCACTCCCCTCTCCAGCCACCCCTAGGGGGATGGAACTAACCATGAGAAACGAGTGTTGATACATAATTGTTATGAACCTTGGGATCCAAGAGCTGTCCCAAGATCGTGGCACAGGATAATGCCACCATTTCATCTCATGCAGACACGCTGGGTTATTTATGCTGCAGGAATACTTTGTTGAGGGTTTGGGTTTGTTTCTTAAGGAAAGGCTGGTGTTGTCTGGGGTCACTTACTCAGGGCAGCCACAAGATGTCCTTGTGAACACATCCAGGGACGGACGGGAAGAGCTGGGAATGGCTGGGATTGCCAGCGTGCCTCTGGCACCTTCAGCACCGATCTAGCTCCTAACAAGGGAGCAAATAGAGTCAGCACAGCCTGGTGACAGGAGTTACCCTGCCTGGAGAGTTAACAATGCAGTGCTTAGGAGCACAACTCCCGGGAAAGGCAAAGGCAAGGTCAGGGGAATGGCTCAGCCAGAGGGAGGCTATGCACAAGTTCAAATGAGAGGGAGGAGAAGCAAGTGAACGAAAAACAGTCTTTCCTACTCATCACCAGAAGCTCCTTCTCTTTCCTTTTCTCTCCTGGCAGCTTCTAGGGCCATCTGCTTTGACTGCAATTGCTGTATTTCTGCTTCTTTTGCCTCTGAATTTCGTGATCACCAAGAAGAGGAGTCAGTTTCAGGTACATTTTGCTTCATAAAAACAAAGTGGTTTACTGAGTTATGTGATTACTTATATTTATTATTCATGCTTACCATGACTGTCTGAAGTAACATAGGAGGATTTGAAACCTGCAGAGTTTCTTGAAATTTAGAATAAGCTCTTCCATGTTCAGCCTTTTACTATGTTTGCCCTACTTTCTGTTGTTTTTATGTACTGCCAGTAAAAGTAAAGCTCTGAAGATGAAAAGTAAAATATTTCCCAGCCTGGAAGATTCATAAGCAAAACAGTATACACAGCTCAACTGCAGGGAAATTTATTCAGGACTTGGAGGCAGGAATAAGGTATTTTTCTTCAGAGTAATTGCATTATTAAACATTCAACCTATTAAATGATAAAACTCAAACATTTATTACAGGAAACCCAGATGAAACATAAGGATGAGAGGGCCAAACTCACCAATGCCATTCTCAGCAACATTAAAGGAATCAAACTGTATGGCTGGGAGAAAACCTTCATGGAGAAGGTGCATGAAATCCGAAAGCAAGAACTTCAGGCCTTAAAAAGATCTCAGATTCTCTTCTCAGCATCCCTAGTTTCTTTCCATTCATCAACTTTCCTGGTGAGTGGATCACCTTCCTGCATAAAACATGTGCTGTTACTTGCCTTTTTCTTTGTACTCCTGCCTGGGCAGATTTTTCCTGTGGACAGCTAAAGATTATATCTGCCTGGGGGAGCTGGAAGTCACAGGAGTTGCTGTGGCTGCTGCACCAAAACCTCCTTAAAGCAGAACATCCAATGACCAAACTTGGTTCTGTCACCAACCCACCAGACCTGTGCCTGTGGTACCTGCAGGGCAGGCACCTAGAGGTGATAGCCTGCATTTAACCAAATGGGTCCCAGAGTCTTGAAGGGCCTGTCACCCTTGAACCATTGTGAAGCAAGTGGTTTAGTTGTTTTTTGTTCCCTTTCAGATCACATTTGTCATGTTTGCTGTCTATACCCTGGTGGACAACACACACGTGCTGGATGCTGAGAAGGCCTTTGTGTCCTTAACACTGATCAACATCCTCAACACTGCCCACTCCTTCCTGCCCTTCTCCATCAATGCTGCTGTCCAGGTTAACTGCAGTTCCTTTGGCCATAAGGGCTTCTTTCCATATCCCCATTAACAAGTAAAGGTAGGGGTTTCTTAGGGCTCTGCACACCAGCTATTTAATAGCACTGTGAAACAGTGAAGTGCAAGGGCTTGCAGCTAAAGGTACTTTGTGGCACTGCTTTTCAGAAAGGCAAATATATTGACAAAATAGTCAACAAGAAATACCCCTAAGTCTTTTGTAGCTCAGCACAAGCACCATTAGATCTCAGAGGGGCTTCCAGTTCTGTTTCTACTCACAGAAGTCAGAATAAGTGGAGCAAAATCTCTGTATGGGAGACACTGCTAGTCCAGGCCAGAGAGAAAAGCAATTAATTGTTCAGTAAGAAATTAAGAAATTCATTTCCCTCTTACACTCCAAGACTGTCACAAATTTTCATGTACAGAAGCAATCACTGGAAAGATTGCAGGAAGAATTGGATGGAAAAGTACCAATTTCACTGAACCAGAAGCACAGGGAAGGATATGCAAGTTTTTCTAAGCTAAGCAGAAATATAGGCAGGTAACATAAGGAAGAGCTGCCCTTGGCCATCTAAGCCTGCATCATCTGCAGCATAGCATTAGTCAACATTCTAAGTGGGTCTTCAAGCTTCACTTTGGGTGTTTTCTCCCTTTCTACTCTAAATCTTACTTTCTCCTCTGTGCTGCTTCATTTCAGGCCAGAGTTTCCTTAAACCGCTTAGCAGCTTTTCTGAATCTGGAAGAACTGAACCCTGAGAGCTCAAGCAAAAACACTTCTGCCTGTGGTGAGCTTTTATGTTAGCACTTTCATCTTCTAAGAGGAGTAATTTCCATTGTTCAGCTTCTACTCAGAGTGTCTACCATAGTCAAGAGAAAAATATTTGCCCCTTACTGTCACTTTATTTCTTTGGCCTCATTATTTCTAACAATGAAATCTAATCTGGTGATTTACCCCTTCTTTTCATAATAAAGGTTGATTTTACATACACACTGAAACATAAAATCACATAAATTGGGACATTTCTGTAGCTATTTTTGCATTTATAAGTGGTTTGTCTCTCTTCATATTTTAGTACAGGCAGATATCACCATAAGAAATGGAACTTTTTGCTGGAGCAAAGAAACTTCTCCTTGTCTTAGAAGGTACAGACTTACCCTTAGTCACCTCTCAGTACTGTAGGTCAGGGTGGATGCTGGATAAACTAATTCCTCAGGACCTAAGTGAAACCAGAGCAGAATATCCAGAGGCTTCTAAGTTTGCTTCATCTTCAGTGTTGAATTCTGAAAATTATAGAATCAGATAAAATGTTATTTTGCTATTCTGTTGAGGAGCACATAAATGGGAAGGTGCCTGTATCTGGATGTTGCTTTATTATATGGAGACTGTTTTCTTTTTAAAGTTTTCTTGTCCAAATATGAAATTACAGTGATTCAAAGCAAAAAAGTAGAATAGATGAAATAAAGATATTATATATGACATCACTACATGCTTATTTCAAAAGGCATTGATATTTTAGAAAAGAAAAGCTTTGAAAAGTTCTGATGTTCAGGAATGTTCTACATCCAGTGCTTTGGGCTAGCCTATCTCCAGAGTGAGGATCTGGGTATAAACTGAGATGGGAATGTGGATGAAGACTCTCTGGTTGGAGGTGTCTGAAGGGATGAAATTAGGGGATTTACTCGATACATACACAACAATAGCAAGAGTTTTGATAATGATTACAATTATTTTCTTTTCAGAAAGTGCATGTAAAATGTGGTAAGAGGCTGATCTTTTCCCCACAGCATAGAGCTGAGCGTGGCCCAGGGCTCCCTGCTGGCTGTGGTTGGGCAGGTGGGTGCTGGCAAGTCCTCCCTGCTGGCAGCACTGCTGGGCGAGCTGCAGGCCACCGACGGCTGCGTGACCCTGAAGGTGAATTGTCCCCACAGACTGGCTGCTAATTAGGCTGTTTGCAGGAACTGTAGAGTACTAACACACCATCAGGTACCTGAGCAAAACCCACTTACTGCTGAATTTGAGCACAGGCTGTATTATCAGCACACATTTGATTATATGCAGGTGCTGCAGAGCTCTCAGATGAGCCTGAACTTTGGCAATAGGAGCTGGAATAGTACTTCAGAGATACAGTTCTGTTTCCTCTCTGACAGTGAGCTGAAGTGTCATCCTGGTAAACTGCATCCTGCACTTGTGCCTCTGCTTACTCCCCTGTAAGGCAGTAACAGCGCAGACTGAGAACTGTCAGTGGCAATGAGCATTCCAGATTTCCACAACTGAGGGAGCTTTTCTTCAAAGATGGGTTCCCACAGTGTCAAGTTGAGCTCATGGAAAAGTTTGCTAACGTTCTTCCACTTTTATAGGGCACTGCAGCTTATGTCCCCCAGCAAGCTTGGGTTCTAAATGCTTCAGTGGAAGATAATATTCTGTTTGGGAAAGAGATGGATGAAACATGGTTCAATAGAGTGACAGAGGCTTGTGCACTGCAGCCTGATTTGGAGACCTTCCCTGCAGGGCAGAAGAGTGAAATAGGAGAAAAGGTACTGCTTGGGTTTATGTTTTGGCCAGCTTTTGCCTGAGTAGCTACAACTTCAAGTGTCCTGCTTAAAACATCTATCCCTGAGTAAGTACAGCTTCAGAGCTGTGATGAAAACACAAAAAACTGAACTCAAAGAGGTAGGTGCTCAGGAACTTCTGGGAAGTTGGGCCATGGTTTAATTTAATTTAAGCCAGTCGTTCTTGGGTGCTCTTTTGCAGGAGACAGGAGTTGTTCAAGAGACTCTGCCTCTGCAAGAGCCCTGTTTGTAGGGAGGGAGGGAGATACACTGATTTAAAAATAAGGAAGTCATAAAGCCTCAGTGCAAAAGAGAGTCAGCAGCTGGGAAAGATGCTGTAGCTTTGGAATGAACAGGGTCAGTCTCTTTTCCAGGGAATCAATCTGTCTGGAGGGCAGAAGCAGAGGGTGAACCTTGCTCGGGCCGTGTACCAGAAGGCTTCAGTGTACCTGCTGGATGATCCCCTGGCAGCTGTGGATGCCCACGTGGGGCAGCACATCTTTGAACATGTTCTTGGACCCAGTGGTTTACTGAAAGACAAGGTGTGCTATAAACCTGAACTGCAAATAATTGCACAATGTCACTAATTAGCAGAGCCCCCAGAATGTTGCCTGATCTCTTCCAAATTTTATCACCATGATGTCTGATCCATGATCAGTCTGATCCCATTACTTTTGAATAGTTCAGTAGCACCTTTACAGTTCACCCAAATGTTCTTAAACACTTCTCCTCCATTCTTTTCACATTGGTTATGTTTTGTTTACCTTGGTATTCCTCTGCTGTCAAGCACTCTAGATAATAAACATGGTTACATGAGAAGGGATGTTAGGGCAGCTCTATTGGATTCATACTATAAATTGCCTAGAAATACATGATTCAGTTTCCCATTATAGAAGGAAAACAGGAAGCAGGCAATTTCTTTCATTAGAAAGTCCAATTAAAAAGGCATATCTGATTATAAATACCTTTCTCTCCATGAGGGTTGGTTGCAAGTATCAGAATATAATTATTGTATTGAAACAGAATGGCTGGCTAATGGGAATGTATCAGACTTAAGGTGTACTCAAAGGGTTTGACTGTATATTGGAAATGCAGAATATTCCAATTTATCTAGGGAAAAATTACTTTTCTTATGTCCTTTCTTCCAATTATCTGTGCAAATATGTTCAGAAATATAAATAAAATCACTTCAATTCCATTCAGGCTGATGAATTTTTGAGACCTAAATTTGATCCTGAAATACTGAAGTGCTGACAGGAGAACAATTGTAACTGTTCCCTCTTTATTTAAGCAGACTCGTGTGCTGGTGACTCACACAATTAACATTTTGCCTCAAGTGGACAACATTGTTTTTCTGGTGGATGGAATGATCTCAGAAACTGGTTCTTACCAAGAACTTCTAGAGAAAAATGGGGCCTTTGCAGAATTTCTTCATTCACACGTTACTGCAGAGGAGAAGCCATGTGCTGGTTTTCCAGGTAACCCAGATGGCTTGGAATCATTCTTCCTAGGTCTATCAGTCAATTGTTCCCTTCATATCATATCTGTTTTATTGTGGACATTTAAAGCACAGATCCAATCACAGTAAGGTGTTGTTTTGTGTGGGGAAAAATATTCCTGTCAAATCAGCTGACTCATCACCTCAAAATTGGTTCTTGACTCCACAGGAGTAGACAATAATCATGCAGTAAAGTATTACCCACTATATGTGCTAATCTTCAAGCCTTACCTTGATATTTCTACCTTTAGAAACAATTTTTAAATGAATCTTTCCTCCATATTACCTGTCTTTCAAAGGCTATATAGAACAAAAAAAGGATTCTAAAGCATTTAGAAAAAAATACATTATTTCACAGCAATGGGAGACACCAAAGGCACTATCACCACTGGAAATGGTCCATCGCAGGAGAAACCCCTCAGGTAAGCCTAAAGCAGTCTGAGACACTGAAGAATTTACTCCAAAAGCCCATACAAGCCTACATGGAAGCTCTTACTGAGTATGATACAGGTTTGAGATTGATCTGTAAATTAATAACAAGGGCAAACAAGCAAAACTCAAGAATAGGTAAAAACCTGCTCCTGAACGTGGAAGTTGACTGACATTTCTTCTGTATTTCACAAGGAAGTAGAACAGAGCTGAACTACAGGCTCCTTGATCCATCTGGTTGTGATCACTTCCCTGGGGGGCTGTAAGGTCAGACTCATCCCAGACCAGCCTCAGACAGTGAATGCTTTGAGCCTCTGCTCCTCAGTGGTTTGACAGAGCCCAGTCCCTGTGACAAACATGGACAATGCCTGGGTCACTCTGTAGGAGTCTGAAAACTGCAGCCCTCAAAATAGGCATGGATTTAGGGGTGGATGGGTGGCTAAAAACTGAAAGGATTTTTGTTTTCTTCATGAAGTGGTGAGTCAGTAAAATCTGCTGTGAGAAAGGAGACCATTCCTGTGAGTCAAGACTGTACCAGTGCTGCAGCCACCAGTGGAGGATTAAGCAAGGCAGAGAGAACTCAGCACAGCAGGGTAAGCACAGCACCTTCCTGTAGAGGCAAGGACACATTCCATGGGATAACACACCCATGGCAGGCAGGCCAGCTCCCTGCCTCAGCTACACCAGAGCCAGCGAGTCAGCTGAGCTGTAACTGAGACAAGGACATGTTATACTGAGAAGAAATGAGAGCAATATGTCAGAAACCCCAAAAGAGGCAGCTTTTTCTATAGGGAAGCCCAGCACTAGCCAGGCTGGCATCTCCTCACCTCTCCTTATCAGCAGGCCCCCACACAAGCAGCCAGTGTGAGCATGACAGTCATCTCTCCAACAACACAGGAAAACCACTGCCTGACATAAAGAAAGCCTTACATGCATTCCAGAATTAACATGGGCCTATTGCATAACATTCATCAGTTGATAATAATCATTCATTAATGATTTCTTTAAGTCTGCCTTCATTATTCATGCATGAGGAAAACAAAACAAGAATCAACATGGTTGCTAAGGCTGTGGCATATAACAGAAATACCATAATAAATCATTCCTTGCCTCAGAGCTGCTTTTTTTTGCTACCAAGCTTGATCCTCCCAAGCTCTCCTCTCTTTTCCCCATGTTCCTGTCTCCAGGTCAGTGCTGGGGTGTATGGAGCCTACCTGCAGGCAGCAGGCCCAGCCCTGTGTGTGTACATCCTCCTGTCCTGCACGTGCCAGCAGGCCGTGGCCTTCTCCCGGGGCTACTGGCTCAGCCTCTGGGCAGGTGACCCTGTGCTCAACGGGACACAGCAGCACACACAGCTCAGAGTGGGAGTCTTTGCTGCATTAGGAGTGATTCAAGGTTTGTTTCAGTTGCTCACTTAATTCTTCTCTCCATTCCCACCTCCCTTTCCATATCCAGGATGTTTTCTCAGAATATAAACAAGTGCATACCCTTGGGCTTTCAGCTTCCTGGGCTTTTGGCCCCAACCCTAAAGGTTTTTCTTTATCTCTTTTCATCCTTCCAGCATAAATTAATTATATCAAAGTGCAAGTTTTTCAAATTATATCAAAGTGCAAGGCTCTTCTCCATGCTGAATGAAATCTTGGCTTAGGTCATGCAAAAAAGGAAGAAAAACTTGTAAACTTTTACCTTTCTTTATATTTTTAAAATTCTTTTCTTTCCACAATTCTTTTGGTCACGCTATTTAAAAAGAAAAAAATATCACTGAGAAATTTAGAGTAATCCAAGTCAAGCTTCTTTTGTGATGAATGAATAATTTGTCCTGCATGTTGAAGTTCCTGAATCCATGCCCCCCATCAAGCTGGCTTAGAAGGTCTTTGGTCATTCTGTAACTACCCTACAGAAAGGGCAGCTTACCCTGCAACTCTGAGGCTTGGTTTAATTCCTGCTAAAGAGAGGTTTCATTCCTGTTGCACCTTCCTGAATGCACAGTGATGCAGAATTCACAGGACTAAGTGGAAATCAGTCTTGCAAAGGAGAACTCCAAGGTGGGTTTGTTCAAACCTAGTAATAATGGTTTCTTTTCTCTTACAGCCCTTGGCAGGTTTGCCTGCACAGCAGCAGTGCTGCTGGGGGGTGTGTTAGCCTCACACCAGCTCTTCCTGCAGCTGCTGAGCAGTGTCATGAGATCCCCAATGCTCTTCTTTGAGCAAACACCCACTGGACACCTGCTGAACCGCTTCTCCAGAGACATGGATGCTGTGGATTCTGTCATCCCTGACAAGCTCAAGTCTGTGCTGGGATTCTTGTTCAACTTACTGGAGATCTACCTGGTGATTGTGGTGGCTACACCCTGGGCAGCAGTGGCCATAGTGCCCTTGACTGTTCTTTATGCAGCATGCCAGGTAGGAGCTCACAGATGCACACAGGAGAGGCAGCAGCAGCACAGCCATGTCCCTGCAGAAAGCCTCCTTCCATTTCTTAGCATGAAGGCATGCAGAAATTAGTGATCATCTCATGTTGCATCTGAGCAAGAGTAATGTCAGTCCCTTTCCCACATCACCTCAGCCTTCCAAAGGACCCAAGAGACTTCACAAAGAGACTTGTGCTTTTTTGATGTCTAAAGCAAATCCTACCTAGGACTATATTCCCCTCATGTCCTTTAGTGTAAATCACATGAATACTAAAGGCATTTTTCCTTTCCTGCAGAATTCCTACACTACTTTTTAATATATCCATGTTAGCCAGCCAAGACTGAGCATTAGGAAGGGCAACTGTATCTCTGTTCTCCATGGAGCAGGGCTGAGCTGAGTGTAGAGCTTTTGTGGGTTCACAGCTCCTTTGCCCCAGCCACAGGGTTATTCCTAATAAAGACAGGACATAACAGAGGTAGGAACACTGCCTCATCTTTTAGGGGCATCTCCTACATGCACATAAGGTTTTGTGACACGAGGATAGAATGTACTATAGCACTTCCCAAATTTCCTGTGGAGTACCTCCACAGAGGCACGAGCCTTCTAATGACTCTCCCTTCATTCCCCTTGTACCAGCACTTCTATGTCACCACCTCCTGCCAGCTGAGGCACATGGAGGCTGCCAGCAGGTCACCCATCTATTCCCACATCTCAGAAACTTTCCAAGGCAGCAGTGTGATCCGTGCTCACAAAGACCAGCAGAGGTTTATTTCAAAGAGCAATTTCCTAGTGGATGAGAACCAGCGAATTTGCTTCCCTGGAGCTGTTGCTGACAGGTACAAATCTGCCCAGCAGCTCCACTAGTGTTCTGTAAAATAATCATGTGTTGGGAGAAAGGGAGAGGGCACCCAGCAACAGCTCTGTCCCCTCCTCCTGCAGGTGGCTTGCTACAAACCTGGAGTTCCTGGGCAATGGCATCGTGCTGTTTGCAGCCTTGTTTGCAGTCATGAGCAGGACACAGCTCAGCCCAGGAACTGCTGGCTTCTCCATCTCCTATGCTCTCCAGGTAATCCAGTGTGGGAGTAATATCATGCTTACCTTGACCAAAAGCAACTGCATTTTAATTTCTATTAGGAACTATTTTTGTGCCTTTCTAGATGCCTTTCCCTACCAAATCCTGCTGTTACTGCTGAAATCCAGTGCACATGGCCCCTTAGGGAATGAACCTCATTAACACATGTATGGGCCATCTTCTTCCTCCTGCACCTGAACTTAAATATAAGTCAAAGCAAGCCCTGGGCAGCTGAAGCAAGGTCTTCAGTACCTGTCTTACCTGCTTGTAGACTAGTTGCACAAGAGCCTAAAAAATAGCTACACCATGTTTTAGCATCCAAGTCAATAGCATTTCATTCTCTACAAACACACTGAAGGGGCTATGGCAGGACCTGGCTTTCACTTTAGCATTTTAAGGTTTTCTGATGTCATCTAATTTCTGATATAATTAGCTGATGAGGAGATCTTTAGAAATAAACAGTAAGACAAAGTACCAGGTAACTCCTGAGCACAGCTCAGGGCTGATTTTATCTGCCCTAATGCTTCTTTTCCAATGTGGCAGATAACTGGTGTTCTGAACTGGATGGTTCGCTCCTGGACAGAAGTGGAGAACAACATTGTTTCTGTGGAGAGAGTGAGAGAATACCTGAGGACTCCTAAGGAGGTAGCTAATCCACTATTGACCTTACTAGAAGGGGCTGAGCATCTCTGCAAACTCAATTAGTAACTCTTCTGTTCCCCTGGTTTTCCCCTTCTAAAAGGCCAGTCATGTTTCCTTAAAGAACTGCAGCATTTGAGTTTTATCCAACTGACTAGACTAGTTTTATAACCTCTGATCATTATTTCCTTAAGACAGTTATGCACTGGATTGCCATGAAAATAGCTTCACTTGTTAACACTCATGGAATGAGACATTTCCTGCCCATATTTGGAGTATTTATTATGTGACTTCAGATGCAACTCTCTGATGACTAATGGCTCCTAGATAGCCTTCTAGCTGCTAAAAGTCTCCAGTGCAGTAATTTTTGTTCTGTAATCATTAAAATTGTATTTCCATATGCTGCCCTGAGAGAGGAGGCTTTCACAGTCCTGTTTATAGAGGCATATAAATTTTTGTTATTGAACTATTCAATGTCAGCACTCTGACATGCAAGCAAACATTCATCCCCATTTTCAGTGAAGAAAATCTGACTAGCACCTTCAGATAAAGTAAAAAGCCAACATCTGCAGTATAAAAGTTAGAGGCTTTTTCCTGATTTGGAAACAGCAAAGAGATTGGGGGGCAGTTGGCACAGATGTCTCCATGAACTGCCCATTCCAGTATTGCCACTTGATTGGGTAATTCAAATCAGCCTTCAACTCTGCTGTTTGCTTCCATCTCTCCAGGCACCTGGGACTCTGAATAGCAAACTTCAAGGGCAAGTTTGGCCCACTGAGGGAAGGATTGAATTCAGAAACTACAGCCTGTGCTACAGGCCAGGTTTGGAGTTAGCACTGAGGGATGTCACTGTGAGCATCAACGGGCATGAGAAGGTAAAACAGCACCCCTTCAGCAGTATGAGCAGTGCTGGGCACTGGCCAGAGCCAGGGACACAGCCCTGCCTGCACCCAGCTACAGCAGCCTGGCAGCTGCAGGACAGCAGGAGCCTGTCTCCCACACTGCACACCTTGTCCAGCTTGTTACAGCACAGGAATTCCATTTTTTCAGTCTGGTTCTAAATGAAGGCCCTGTTCGAACTGTTAAGTCTTGTAATGATTCTTCCCAAAGGCTTTTGTGATTCCTTTTCATACAAAACAATTACAAACTATAAATGCTTCCATTTAAGAAAGTAGTGCCAGCCTGTGTGAATCACAAACAACCCTAAGGATCTGGTCTGTGCAAAGCTGTCTCTCATCAAAAGGCCAAGAGGAGCTACATGACATGTTTGTCCAGCTGTGAGAAAACAGTCAACATCAAAACCAAAGTCCTTCCCTTGCACTTTGCAGATTGGCATAACTGGCAGAACAGGAGCTGGGAAATCCAGCCTTGCAGTGGGGCTGCTGAGGTTGGTGGAAGCTGCAGAAGGAGCCATCCTAATTGATGGACAGGATATTTCCCAGCTAGGCCTCCATGACCTCAGAACCAAGATCACTGTCATTCCCCAGGTATGAAACCCACTTCCAAAATCCTTGAGCAGTGTCTTCAACACCTGGGAAGGGTTTATAAAGATTCTGTGAGAGAAGGGACATTCAGCAATTTCCAAGTTGGAAATAACCTCTATACCATGTTTATCTGCCATTCAACATATTCTCACCCAGCAGGCAGGACCCAAGAGCTCATTTTTATAATTAACTTCAGGAGTTGTTTGTACTGTCTCTGTGCTCAGGATCCAGTTTTGTTTTCTGGCTCCCTAAGAATGAATCTCGACCCATTAAACCAATACACTGATGCAGACATCTGGACAGCTTTGGAACTTACTCAGCTCAAGAACTTTGTTGCAGATTTGCCAGAGCAGCTGGAATATAAGTGCACTGACCAAGGGGAAAACCTAAGGTACCTTTATCTGCAGAAAGACAGTGGCAGGGCAGTGCCAGCCCTTGGGCTAGGAGAACTGGTTCTCCTGGCTGGATAAGGAGGCCAATTCCTTAAAAAAAAAAAAAATAAAAAAATTAATTAATGATGTCCATACTGCAAACTGCTGCATTACTATCCTGTTTAGCAGTATGAAATCAAAGCATAAGACACTAAGGAAGACCTTTCAGACTTAGTCATGGTGGTGGTTTGCATTTGTGCAGTACTTAAAACCCTGCAATTTGTTCCAAGTGCAGCTCTTCTGGGTGCCACAGCAATACCTTCCCCTCCCTTCCTCAGGCTGTTTCATGTTGTTATCTACCTGCAGTGCCACCAGCCTCAATCACCCTTTCAGAGAAAGGGAACAATCACCTTTTCATTATAGATTTCAAATGAATCATCTGTTCTGACCCCAAGGAAAAGTGACTACTGGCCTCAGTTTACCATCCCTCTTCCTACTTGCAGCACTGGTCAGAAGCAGCTGGTTTGCCTTGCCAGAGCACTCCTGAGAAAAGCCAAGATCCTCATTCTGGACGAGGCCACAGCAGCAGTGGATTTAGAAACTGATGTGCAGATCCAGTCCATGCTGAGGGCTCAGTTCAGAGGCAGCACCGTGCTGAGCATCGCTCACCGGGTGAGCACCGTCCTGGACTGTGACAGGTACAGCTCTCCTGGGCAGCTGAACTCAGCATTTCTGACACAGCACAGTGTGCTGAACAGCAGGCCCATTTCTGTCCTCTTCCTGCCTAAACCTCCAAGCTTTGCTGTAGAGTTTGGAGGATCTCTTAAACCAGCAGGGCACCAGCAGGTTAATCAGAGATCCTTTACTCCCACACACTGCCTTCCATGCTGAGTCACAGCCCTCTCCCCCCCACTGACAGCAAAACCATGACTACAGCTCCTTTCACCACCTGAGATTGTGAAACTGAAATACTCAGTACTCTGTAATAAATCTCACTCCAGTCTCAGCTGCCAAAAACCTCTCCTCCCAAACTCAGCACTTGAACAGTCACTCATCAGGAGCCCTTTCTATTCCAGCACTGTTTCCCAGCTGAAAAGCTGTTGGAAAGCTTGGCTGAATAACCATCAAGTACTGAAACTAACTTTAAAACTAAGTAGAAATTACTATGTTTATTATAGGTGCTGGTGTATCCCCAAACTTATACTTCTTTTAATGTTCACAGGATTTTAGTCTTGGAAAATGGCCGGGTAGCAGAATTTGATACTCCAGAACACTTAATAGCTCAGAAGGGACTATTCTACAGACTGATGGAAGAATCAGGCCTTGCATGACTCACTCATGGAGTATCCCAAAGCAGAACCACCACCATCAGGAGAAACTGACCTCATAATTGAGTATTGAATTCTCTCTAAAATGCCTGACCTTCAACCAAAGCTTGTTTGAGCCAGAACTGCAGTGAGTAGATGGAAAGGGGTAACTTGGGATACACATTATTTCCATAGGAAACTCAGCAATTCCACTTTCATTATGTTTCCAGATACCAAAACCTCATTTGACTGCTGCAAATGAGACAGTCAGGACTTAAATACTTTTCTGGTATAAAAGCAAACAAGCCAAAAGAGAAAGACCACAGCATTCCCAAATTATACTGGAAGTGTAGCCCAAATATCTATCATACTTCAAGATTACACAAGTTATTTTTAAAAGCCAGAAAGATTTTATGGACAGCAAGAAAGAATTTAACTGGTAGCAAGGAAACTTAGCTGTTTGCAGTTGATCCTATGCTCCAGGCAGAACAAATGTTGTATTTTGTCATTATCTGTGTCAGTATCTGAGGATTGCTCACCCCAGCACTGTTGTTACACAGCTGTGGACTCCAAGGCAGCAGCTGGAGCTCATCATCCAAAGTGCACAAACACTGGGGGAGGAGGGAAGAGGAGGCAGGATGCCACTTAGCAGGAGAGCAGAGGCTGCCTGTTGTCACAGGGATCAGATCCATTCCCTCCCTGTGCAGGAGCAGAGGCAGCTCCAGCAGGGGCTCTGCAGTGAGGACAGGAACCTGGCTGGGGGTGGCAGCAGAGCAAACAGCACTCCTACCCAGGGCTTGGAGCATTCCCACTGCCAAGTGCCAGGTGCTCACAGCAGGGCATGTCCAAACACTGACACCAGCATTTCCAACCTGCATCTGGCCAGAGGAATTTGCATGGCTGGCAGTGCCCTCCTCTCTGATCCCTGCAGCACGTGAGGAAAGCAGCAGGCTCTCACCTGTTGACCTGATGGTTCATTCCTGGTTTTCTTCTTGAGTGCAAATTGACTCTTGCATGTGCCCCCTGGTGTTGCAGTTTCTGGCATGGTCACCTGTCAGATGTTGCTTTAACAAACCAAAACAGAAGGAAAAGCTTCCTGGGCTTCCCACAGTGTCTGCAGCCAGAGCTGTCCCCAGGTCTCTCCTCAGGAATCACAGGATCATAATGTGACAGTCCAACACACACAGAGATACTTCTCTTTACTATGACTTTTGTAAAAGTATCCCATTTTCTAGAGAGCTGAAATAAAAATAAAGTATTTAAATGGGTCTCTTCAGTAAATAAAGCAAATATAACACAGAAAGGAGCAATAGGGAAGGGATGGGAGAGTTCCAGCTGCAAGAATCAACCCAGACTGGCAAAAGGCAGCAGTTCATTCTCCAACAGCTGCTCAGTGGCTGCTGCACACAAGTCAGGAGCAGTTTTCAGTTTCTGCTGGCCAAGTGCCTAAGATCTCGAGGTCCAGTGCCTGCTGGTGCTCAGGTACCAGGAAAGAGTTATTTTCCCTCTGCTTTCTTCAACTCTCATACTTGAGGGCACCAAAACAGGAATACAAAACAATTCCAAACCCAGATACAAGTTATGAGCACTCCAAAAGTTTATCAATGGATCTGAAAACCAGGAACATTTAGAAATACTGAGAACAAAGTTAGGTATTTGTCCTGTTTAACTGAGGCCAAAGAGGAACAGAATTGCCTGTGCTGCTGGGTAATTCAGAAACAGACATCTTTTAGCATTCCATCATCTCCAATATAAACATCTTTAAATGCTCATTTTCTGTTCCTAAGTTGGCAACAAAGAGGGAAAGCAGCAAGAGACAATCAAAACATACTTTCCCACTGTTAACCTCTAAAAGGGCACAGTTTTGCTAACCCAAAAGCAACCCTAAGAGCAAGCAAAAATACCATCAGCTTTCATACATCAAGTTGTGCTGCAAAGGCAAAAGAAAAGCAATTCTCAAAACTACACAGGAAAAACCCATCATGTTTCAGATGTGCTGGAGTTCCCAGGGATATGTTCAAGCACTGTGATGAATCTGGAACTCAAGTCTCACAGAAGTTGTCTGGAAGTTGGTTAAAGCAAAACACATAAAGGAGCTGACACTTGGAGATACCATGTAGGAGAGAAATGCTACCTTAAAATCCTTGTCCCATGATTCCAAGTTTAAGGCAATACTGCAACTAAAGGCAGAAAATCAAATCCAAGATGTCATGCATTGATTTACACCAAGTTCAGGCCATACATGTGCTGTGCAGGTGGCACTCCCAGTGCCCCAGAGGGTCACCAGACACACAGGAGTGCCAAAATGTTAAAGGTGTCAGTGACCCAAGGCACAGCTGTTCCTGTGCCACAAAGGGATCTCCATGTGGGTCAGGACTGGAGCTCTGTTCACACATGTGATTTAGGGGTTTGCAGGTCTCCTAAAAATTCTGGGTTTGGGCAGAATCAGCTCTTCCAGATGTGAGAAACCTCCCATGTTGCAGTAAATAATGTCAGCCAAGATCTATCAATGTGCACTGAAATCAGATAAATTCAATGTACAGCAGCTCCTCTCCCTGCTCCTCCCAGGGCCCTCCTAGGATGGGGTGGAAGGGGGGATCACAAAATGTTCCTGGAGGATGGCTGTTCCCAAGCAGGAAAGGTGTCTCAGTGGTATTCCCAGTTCCTTTCCTGGGTCTCACCTGAATGTACAACACCAGCCACAGCCCTCACCCACAGAGCCCTGCATTCCACCCTGCTGTCCCTCACAGTGCTGCACAAGTGTTTGGGGATCTGAAAAACTCAACTCACAGCTCATCCCCAACCCCCCCAGCAGCCTCTGCTGGTTCTATTCCCACACAGAAAATCCACACCAAGCTCAGGGGATGTGGCAGACACAGGCCATGGACACCACTGGGGGTGACAAAGGTCCACAGCTCTGAGACTCCTGCTCTGCTGATCCCTCATCATCACCTGGTCTGCTCAGCAAACCACAAAACCATCCAGCACAGTTATCTACACTCATGGCTTCTTACCCACCACCCTAACAACCCCAGACATCAGGCCAAGCAGAATGATTAGTCTAAGCAGAACCAAGAATTTCTACTTTCAAGGCAAAAAGCTGAACTGACAAAGCAAACCCTTTGTCAAACCCAAGGCAAGAAATAACACATTTTCTTTCAAACGATTTTTTTACTGCAAGTTCTTTGCAAATATTTGCATTGTCATTACAAAAAATACCAAAGAAATTTTCACTCTATTCAATTTCAGAGAGTCATAATTTACAAAAAAATAAATAGCTTTACTCTAAGGACAACAATTGTCTAGTATTAAGGTCAGCAATATCAATCACAGAAGTCCACATTCTCAGTGCTGAGTATCTGGATCCATCTGACTTAGTTTGCTTTCTTCCAGCATTTTCCTTTAAAATAAGACTAATCAGAACATTTAAAAGTAACTTTTTTCTTACCACAAAAAGATGAAAGTTTAACATGGATCTTGAAAACCAGACTCTGCTGCCATTTTAATTGTTAGACCCTTCTGACACACAACTTTAAAAACACTAATTATTCTTATTAAACAACTGCAACAGAACATTTTCCCACAAAATTTACTAGCCAACAGCAGCAGCATGAAGGGCATGTTTCTTTGATATAAGGCTAATGGTCCTTGATGTGGCAGAGCTGCTGTGAAAGCCCAGAACTGCCAAAGCCAAGGGTGTTCCAACCACTGTCCCCTGAGCCTGCAGCCTCTGCTCAGGCCATCCCTCACTGCTCAGCCTGTCCCCAGGGGTGTCACCAGCACTGGGCACCCAGCTGGAATTCCTGAGTGAGCTGGGTGTGAGACCAGGGGCTGCACACAGCACACACAGCTCACTGTTTGGTTCTGGAATGACTGTCATTCTAGACATGCTGAAATACTGCTTGGAAGTTGACTGTGCCTTTTCACATCAGCACTACTGACTGACAGTGAACTGGCTGCTCTAACACATGCTGTAAACACATGAAACCTTTAGGACAATGCATAAAGCATTAACCATGTACAGTAAATGCCATAATGAGAAGGTCTGGCACACATTTTATTTCACAAGAAGAAAAATCTTTGGACTCTAGTACTATATGCCACAAAATGTTCCAAGTGCATCCCACAATAGATGGCTCATGAAATGAGGAATCCGCAAACAAGCAAATAATTAGCATTTGCAAAAATGTTTTAAACAAAAAAAAAAAGAAAAAATAAAACAAAACAAAAAAAAAAACCAAAAAACAAAAAAACAAAAAGGAGGGAGGGAACTTCAGAACATAAGAGCAGATGAGAAGAAAAAGCTTTTCTGAATTTCTCTGCTGAATCACTCCGCCGTACATTTGAGTGTATAATGACAGATTTCTGGCAAAAATAGGAGTCTCTGAAGTGTCTTGCACAGTGTATGAGCTTCTCCTAAAGGTGGCTAAAATCAATACTAAGGAGAAATAAAAATAAGAAAAAAATTGCATCTTTATGTTGCTTCCATTGCCATGCTCAGGTTAACTTCACTGTGTCTGAAACTCAGCAGGATGGTTCAGGTTCAGTCCAGCTCAGGGGAAGTTGCACCTCTGCAAATGCATCACCTCCCTCTTCCCCACAGTGAACAGCCAAGTTCAAATGCTACACCAAGCCTGAATCTTTGGCCATGCTATAGAAAATGCCTTTTTCCTGAAGTAATTGGTCTGGGGTACCACACTCCACCACTTCTCCTCTCTCCAGGACTAAAACTCTGTAAAACAAGGAGATGAAAAAAAAAAAAAAAGTCACAAGAAGATCCAGAAAGCCAGTGAACATGGATATATGTGTACAGCCATTATTTGCAAGTGAAGGCAGTGCTGACTGTGTGAACAGGCTGAGGTTCTCTGCCCTGCCCCACCCCTCTGCAGATGGTGCACTGTTTATATAGCACATGGTTCCCCCTCTCCTCCTGCAGACTGTGCTCTGAGCCAGCCAGCAGTGAGCTGGCAGCACTTCTGGTCAAGGTGTGTGAGGGCCTGCAAGACCCTGCAGGAGCTGGGATACCCTTCCCTTAACACCTCTCCACACCAGCTGCTGTTACACAGCTTCTGTGACAAAACAAAAACATGCAGGTGGCACAAGGACTCCACCAGGTCAGGGGTCAGCTCACTGCTAAAACATTGTTCCAGCTCCCCCCAGGGATGCAAGGCACTGCAGAGAGGTCACCAAGCCCCTGGCAGGTGGCACCACTGCCACAGCTGAGCTGGGTTCCCCTGCTGGCAGCACTCCTCTCTGAGATCTGAGCACAAACAGAGGGTACAAAGGCACACTGAAATCCCACCACTGGTCACTTTGCCTCCTGTGAGAAAAGGGACAAGAGAGCCTAAAATTGCAATGTGAGACAACAACTTGTTCCTCAACCACACCTTAGCAAGGCAGCCAAGCATGAGGGAGGCTGCATGAACTATAACCAGAAGGATGGCAAGTGAAACACCAAATAAACTTCAAAAGGCAGGATCTGCCCCTTTGGGTTCCCTATGCTGTCTGTGCCTAAGTAAGGGCAGGACCCAGGAACAGACTCCTGTCCTTGCCCAGGCAGGAGCAGCACAGCAGCAGTGACAGAGGGACAGGGGAGCTCCCAGGCCAAGCACAGCCACCACAAGCCAGAACACAACACCCTGCCCTCAGAGCAGGGATCCCAGCAGCTCTGTGCAGAGGCAGCTAAAAACAAACCAGTAAACATCCAGCTAACACCAAGATTCCCATGTGAGTGGAGCACAGTGCAGGTCAGAGCCAGCAGGACAAGAGCAGGATCTTACCTGGTGTAGTCCATGATTGTGTTCAGTCGATGTGCTATAGTTAACACAGTGCATCCTTCAAACTGAGACTTTATAGTTGACTGGACGAGCTTATCTGTCTCCAGATCAACAGCAGCTGTGGCTTCATCCAGAACCAGGATTTTGGACTTCCTGAGCAGAGCTCGTGCCAGGCACACCAGCTGGCGCTGTCCCACACTGCACAGATGGGATGGGAGGGTGGGGAGAAAAGTCAGAACAAGTTTAGAGCATTTGTTAGTATTCATTTTGAAACCTGGCAATTCCTGGCAATTAAGGTGTGTCTTACTATTTCCCTGCAGAATATCCAACAGCATCTGAAACTACATCCCCTCAAATGAGGTCCTGGCAATGTGGTAAGGGAATACACAAGTGGTTTCAGTATAACTGCATCAGGCTGATTCACTGAATCAGTGCAGTGTTGAGGGCTGGCCTTTGAATGGTTTCTACAAACTGAATGTATAAAACTCTGATTAAGGTGCAAATAGCAAGTGAATAGCTTCCTTAGAATAACTGCTGCTGCTTAAATGCTTTCCAAGGCTGCCCAAGCTGACAAACCTCCCAGCATTCAAAGTATTTCTTAAATTATTTGAAATTCCCACACTCAAGAGCTGAAAACATGCTGAATAAAACCCAGCTGGTTGATTGCCTGGTCACACATTAGGAATTCTCACACAGGGCTGGGGCAGTAGAACTTTCACAAGCACACTATTGATTCAGTTCAGCACACCCTGTCTTTGACCCACCTGAGGTTCTCACCACCCTCAGCACACTCATGATTCAGTTTATCAGGAAGGGATGATACAAAGTTCTTCAGGTGAGCCAATTCCAAAGACCTCCAAATGTCTTCATCAGAGTGTTGGTCGAAAGGATCGAGATTCATCCGCAGAGAGCCAGAGAACAACACTGGATCCTGCCATGGAGAGAGGTGACTGACCATGGACACAGAGCAGGGCAAGGGCTCCAAAAACATGGGTTACATAACAAAAGGAAACAACATGTACAGATGCAGTTGCAAGCAAGCTAATATACAAAATTTAGGAGTGAAGGCTCATTTTTTTTCCAATAAAAAGTTATTCTCCCTCACTCTTATTCCTTGCTCTTCTTGGGGGCCTGACCTCTTCCCTTTGCAGATTCTTGCAGTCCCGACCTTTCCATTAGTCAGTACTTCATGAATTCAGAAAAAAACCCAACAAAACAAACAAACCAACCAAAACACCCAAACCCCAGCCAGCTTTCTTTCTACTGGGCCTCTAGGCTAAAAAAGAAGCCCTCCCTGCTCAACCTTCTGTCAGCAGGGACTATAAGGTCAATTTTCACTTCTTAGGGAATTAACCATCTGTAAATATTTCAAAACTCTTCAGCTGCAGTGTTACTCTTTTTTTCCTCGGACAGGAAGAAATACTGCTTTGGAAATACTGATCCAAAACAAACAAAAGGAGAAAAGTAAAGTGTCCCCCCCCTTGCAGGATATCTAAAAGAGATGGTGCAGAAAACCTTTTACAGTGAGATCACTTGTTTTTGCCAGTGTGCTGCAATGGTAATTCAAAACATCACATTTTATAGTCTTACTGTGAATCAGAAGAGGCCATAAAGGCTACACAGTAAGAACTAAAACACTTGGGACTAGATCCAATGCTCATGTAGCTGTATTCCCAAACATTCAGGACTCTCAAACCCACAGCTGCTGGGCTAGACTGGGATGGTCATGCACAGGTTTCTGTGCAAGAACAGCACTGATAGCACACCCTGCCCAGGTCACAAAGGGATCCCAAGCAGGTGTTCAGCTGGATCAGCCCTGCCCACCCAGGCTGAGCTGTCTCTGCTACGTGAGTTATCAGCTCCTGAATCCAGAGGCCAAGGTTCTGCTTCCACAACAGGGCTCAGCCACAGCCAAGTTCCTACTTGTTACCTGGCACAGGTGAATTGAAACCAGCCTAGGGAGAAAAGCTTGGTTTCAAGTGCATGAAAAGAGCCAGCTGAAATTCTGAGTGAATTCCAGAGCACAGATCAGAGGAGGAATAACAATTTTCTCCTCAGTACTTTATGGAAAGAGCACTGGAGTGCAAAGAGCAGAGGAGTTCTGGCAGTGGCAGGATTTGGCACCTACCTGAGGGATGATGGTGATCTTGAACCTCAAGTCATGGAGCCCAATCTTTGCAATATTAATCCCATCAATAATAATTTCACCTTCAGCTGCTTCATTAATCCGAAACAAACCCAAAGTGAGAGAGGATTTTCCAGCTCCTGTTCTTCCAACTATTCCAATCTGTTGGGAAGAAATACAAGAACAACTTGCTCTGGGAAAGAGTTGAAGCATTTCCAAGCATTTCCACCTGAAACCAACAGGTTGTCATAATTTATCCACACACCAAAAGCATTCAGTTTCACACTGTATGTTTTACTTCCCAGTTAGACTGAAGTCTTGATCAATTCTTCTGAAATATAAAAAATTGCTGCTTTAGTTGGCTGATACATCTCTTGCCATTTGCCCATTCTAATCACCTGAGGTGGCATTCTGCCCATATTTGTAGGTAGGAAGTGTGTACTCAGGAGAAAGCAAATGCCCAGTTGGCTACCACAAATGAGGAAGCTGGACAGTAGGTCTGCCATAGCTACCTTTTATGCTGCTATGCAAGATCACACTAACAGACATCAGAGAACCCACTCAGGACAGGGGTGGGACGTGTGAGTGCATGGGCAAGGAAGCAGGAGGAGAAACACACAGATCAGCTGGGCCAGATCCAGAGAATCTGCTCTGAAGTCCCATTTTTCCCTGCAGTCTCACCTTGCAACTTCTGCCTCACTAGATCAGGCTTCCCTCCTCTCCTGTAGGCTATTTTCCTGAGATTACAATTAACTTAATCTCTCTGCAACCTACTCCTCTTTGCTTATGGCAAACAAATTAGCAAAATTCCCTGGGAAGGGGAGACAAGACAGGATAAACCTCAGCCCTCAATGAAACCAGGCCAAATGATACTTGGCAGCCCCACACAGAAGTGTCTCTATCCCAGATGCAGAACACACTCACTGAGAGCCCACAGCACCTGCAGTTCCAGCAGGGCTGATTCCAGAAGCTTTTCCAGCTCTGAAGAGCCCCAGACACAGAACAGAACAGGGTTAAACCCCTCTCCTGCTTATGCAGGCAGAGCTGTGAGCTCAGCACTCCATCTGAGCTCAGCCATTACCTTCTCCCCCCCCTGGATGGTGACGTTGATGTTCCTCAGGACCAGCTCCGTGTCCTGGCGGTAGCGCAGCCCGAAGCCTCGGAACTCCACCCGCCCCTCCTGGGGCCAGCTGCTGGGGGGGGCTGTCTGCTCAATGCTCCACTCAGCCTGCAAGAGCCACACAAACACCTCTGGTCAGCTCCTGCTCCAACCAACACAGCTCAGAGGACTCGGAGTGCCATTCAGAAAAACCCTTTTTCAGGGATAATTTGCAAAAGGAACTGTGATGAGAAGAGAGTTGTCTCACGACAGATGAAATGGTGTCAGTAGCCAAGGGCTTGGCTATCTCAAGCCCCACTTGCTGGATAAACTTTCCTCTTGCCAATGGCAGAATCGTGCAGGCAGCACACACAACCTGTCTGTGCATCCCACCATGGCAAGGAAACCTCTGGGGCAGCCACATGTGCAACTAGAGACTAAAACATTAATAAGCTGGTAAAAAGCTGCTGCCTCAGCCTCCCACAGAGGTGAGAAAGGGAAGAACACACCCCACTGCATTCACTGTCACTGCCAAATAAAAAGGCTTTTACATGTATAAATACTGGTCTGCTACTAGAACTTAAGGAAAAAAATCTAGGAAGGGTCTTCATAATGTTTGGATGCAAAAGTAGTGACCCAGGTAAGGTTCAAGTGACAGGCAAGGCAAAGAGAAGACCCAGGGAACTCCATAACCATAAAGGGAACAACTGCACATTAAATGAGTTATGTGATTTCAATCAAAACAAAAAAACAAAAAAACAAAAAAAAAAAAGGAAAACCTTTTTATTCCCCATACTCAGTGCAAAAAGAGAAACAAATAAAACCATGATGTTTAAAGCCTTAGGAAACCAAAACATTTGTGCTGCCCTACTGCTTAGCCTTGAACCTAGCAGTAGGAACTTCTCAGAACTAAGAGCCCATTTCCTGAACAGCACTGTGTAAACACCAGTGGATACACCACAAAAAGCACCAACAGGAACTTCCCACTGAGCCCCAGCCTCTCCCTGGCAGGCACTGAGTCCTGAGCTCTGTCCCACCCTCCAGCCCATTCAGGGGCAGCTGGGACCCCAGGACAGGGCACTGGCTCCACAAGGGAGGTGGGCAGCTCAGTGTACCTCCTTCTCCATTTCAGAGTATTCTTTGACTCTCTCAACAGCAACAATGTTGGTTTCCAGCTCGGAGGACATACGGACCAGCCAGTTCAAGTATGTTGTGATCTGCAAGGAGAAAAGGAGTCAGAGAGCAGTTTACACCAAATAGGTCACCTGCAATAAATGAAAAACATGGAACAAGCAAAGCATTGCAATTTCATGGGATGCATTAACACAGGCAATGCCTTGGCTAATCAGTGCTGGACAGGAGGAAAGCCTAAATGCTGTCGAGATACATGGGACGAGACACCTTGGCCACATCCCCTCACGCAGGGAAAGCACAGAAGAACTTCCCAGCATCTTCTCAGATACTACTTGCAATTATTGTTTTCCATGTTCCTTATATTTGTTTTCCATTGAAAGCCAATGCAGTCTAGCAGTTCAGAGGTTTTTGGAGAAGGCAGAATTACCTGCAGTGAGTAGGACATGGAGAGCCCAACCAGCCCCGCGCTGAGCTTGGTGCGTGCAATCACTGCAAACAAGGCTGCAAACAGCACAATGCAGTTCCCCACGAACTCCAGACGGACAGCCAGCCACCTGCAGGGCACAGAAACACCTCCAGTACCCACCCACAGACAGCAGGGACACACACAACTATCTGTTAGATATCCTTCTTTTTGTAAGATTAATAATATGGCATGTGTGTCCTGCTGGTGACACAGGCACTGCGAGATACGTGAGGCTCTGCTTCAGCAGCATGTGCACCTAGAGGCATCCAAAATTAATGGTGCATAAATTCCTGTCTTAACCACAACTGCTTTCTGAACATAGGGATCAATAAATTAACTTCTAAAAGCATTTAACCCAGAAGCAAGGTAGGAACTCTCAGAAAGGTGAGAGATTCAGGAGTAATTTTAACTTCATCACATAAGTTGGAACAAAACAGATTTACCCACACAGGCTTCCCTGCCCTGGGGAAGCCAGGAGCTGTGAGTGACAAGATCCACGTCCCCCAGGTAAGTGCAGCCCCACTGGTACCTGTTTGCAACAATGCTGGGGTAATAAGCTTTCTGATTCTCATCCACCTTGATGTCGTTGTGCCTGATGAAGCGCTCCTGCTCCTGGAAGGCTCGGATGACACTGACCCCCAGCAGGGTCTCGTTGAAGTGCGAGTACACGGGAGAGCGGCTGACGGACTCCAGGCGCCGCAGCTGCCGCGAGCTGGCCACGTAAAACCTCTGCAAGAGAGAGCAGTTAGCAAATCCTCAGCAAGAGAGAGCCATCAGCAAAACCTCTGCAAGAGAGAGCAGTTAGCAAATCCTCAGCAATCAGAGTAGCTGGGCTACAGCCAGACTGTGGCTGGATAGACAGGGGAATGCTGGCCACGTAAAACCGCTGCAAGAGAGAGCACAGCTGGGCTACAGCACAGCTGGGCTACAGCCACACTGTGGCTGGACAGACAGGGGAATGCTGGCCACGTAGAACCTCTGCAAGAGAGAGCAGTCAGCAAATCCTCTGCAAGAGAGAGCAATCAGCAAAACCTCTGCAAGAGAGAGCACAGCTGGGCTACAGCACAGCTGGGCTACAGCCAGACTGTGGCCATGTAAAACCTCTGCAAGAGAGCAGCAGTCAGCAAATCCTCAGCAATCAGAGTAGCTGTGCTACAGCCAGACTGTGGCTGGACAGACAGGGGAATGCTGGCCACGTAGAACCTCTGCAAGAGAGAGCAGTCAGCAAATCCTCTGCAGAGAGAGCAATCAGCAACTCCTCTGCAAGAGAGAGCCATCAGCAAAACCTCTGCAAGAGAGAGCAGTCAGCAAATCCTCTGCAATCAGAGTAGCTGGGCTACAGTCACACTGTGGCTGGATAGACAGGGGAATGCTGGCCACGTAAAACCTCTGCAAGAGAGAGCACAGCTGGGCTACAGCCACACTGTGGCCACGTAAAACCTCTGCAAGAGAGAGCCATCAGCAAAACCTCTGCAAGCAGAGAGCACAGCTGTGCTACAGCCACACTGTGGCCATGTAAAACCTCTGCGAGAGAGAGCCATCAGCAACTCCTCTGCAAGAGAGAGCCATCAGCAAAACCTCTGCAAGCAGAGAGCACAGCTGGGCTACAGCCAGACTGTGGCTGGATAGACAGGGGAATCATAACAGTTCCCTGCCACCTGGGCTGCTAGGGATAGAGAATCAACTCACACATGGGAACACACACCTTCCCCAACACTTTCAGGCCTAAAGGACCTTTACATACACTGCTGCCTTTAAATAACTGCAAATCAACCCATCTCATGCCACAGCCATGTTCTCCTCTTTCTTTTATCAGCAAGTTTAGTTCTACAGTGTAAAACACACATATCATCACTTGAAGGTTTACTAATGGAGCCAAGAGGATTTACAAATTCAAGAGCCAAAGTCAAACCCCAGCTGCTTCTCTTCGATCTGTGCTGGCTCTACCAATTTCCAGGAGTAAAGCCAGAGTGAATCAAGCACACCCTGCCCACACACAGGACAGGAGTGAAAGGCTGCCATCCACTCTCCTGCTCTGTAAACAATATTCTGATGAAACAGACACACAAGCAATGCACACATACCCCTCCAAAGGCTACTCTCATGTTTGGAAAGAAGTCTTGAAAAAGCCCATGTTTTCCTTATCTGGGCTCAGAGCAACAGGCTGTGCAAAATTTGCCACAAAATCCAATGCCATTTTTATAAAGTAGGCATTAAAGGATTAACTTCTGCACAGAAGTTATTTTACACTTGACAAAGGAAGGAAATGTTGTGCTAATGTCAGATTATCAGTAAACCATGCAAAGCACAGTCAGTCAAGCATGACTCAAATGTAACACATTAAAATCCTTCCTTGTGCAGGGCAAGAACTGTCTTAACTGACAGAGGATGTGACTACTGGTCCTGGCTCCCCCAGGCAACACTCTTTACCTGCACAAGCAAGTAGAGAAGGCCCAGAGGTGGAATGATGACAGCAGCTATAGGTGTGGCCAGCAGAATGATGATACAAGCCCCAATGACATTGAATGTGGAGCCCATGAACATCTTGATGATGGGGGGGATGGCAGAGTCGATGGTGTCCAGCTCCTTGGAGAAACGGTTCACCAGGTTCCCGCTGGGCGTGCGCTCGAAGAAGCTCATGGGACACCTGAGCACGTTGTGCAGCAGGTTCAGGTGCAGGTACTGGGATGCAAAGATCCCTCCCACTGACACAACCATGGAGTAGCCAAACACTGCAATGCCTAGGAAAGGAGACTCATGGTTAGCTGCTGCCACCTCTCACACAAAGCATTGCCCCCATTCTGTCATCATTTAGCATTGGCATGACTCCAGCACAATAATCCTGAGAACTGGGGGTCACTTCAGGTAGACTCAGCAAGTAATTAAAAAAATAAACCAGTGAAAATATCACATTTCCTTTCATTGCTTCTCCATTACAAAAATTGGTGTAGAATTTGAACATTTTCCCTGAGCAAAAATCACTGCATCTGCTCCTGGCGTTTGTTTTTTATTGTGGGATTTTCATGGCAGTTTTGAAGTGGGCTACTTGGGGTGTTTGGTTTCAGGACAAACAAACTCTAAACCACAAAGAGGAGACAAAACAAAACATCCCTGAAGCAGCCTCCCCACAGTGCCCTGGATGGAGCCACAAACAGCCAGGGCAAAGAGCAAAGGCAGCCAGGGCAGCTGAGCCAGGCTGGGGCTGCAGGGAGGCAGCACAGCCACAAACTGCCCTGCAGACCAGCCACAGCAGCTGCTGACAGGCCAAGGAGACACTTCTCAAATCAGATATTTTGTCACCATTCTGGCTCATCAGACAGCAAAATACTTCTCACTTTGAGAAGTTCAATTTACAAATGAAAGGAAAAACACATTTTGTAACTGAATAACTGTACAGGTTGGTTTGCTTGCTTTTTTTTAATTCAAGTTTTTCTTTTTTCTATGAAAACCCACACTCAAATCCTTTGCAAAATGCTGCTGCAGGCACCAAGAGCGTTAGGAACACTGAACTGGCAAATCTTAAAATTCACAAGACCAAGCAAACCTTGAGAAATTCCCAGTACTCCATATACTCCCAGTCTGAGAGTTGTGTTCTGCTGTGTCCCATTGATAACAGGATCATCTGTCCATAAACTCAGCCAGTAGTTGGAAGCCAAGGAGGCCACGTGATTACAGATAAAGAGGAAAATGGCCAAGAAAGACATAAAGAGTCCAATAGATTTCATGTACTCCCAGTACACTGATGCCTTTACCTGAAGAGAGAAGACAAAAAGAAATATTCATTTTGCAGCTCAGTTTCAAAACCAGCAGCTCCCCCTTGTCCCACACCTATTTAGAGTCAGTATCCCTCTGTGAGGCCATGAAAACACAGCAGCTGCACTCCAGGGAGCCACTGCTTGGGAACACATGCTGCAAAGCATTCCATGGAGACAAGCCAAATCCAACACTCCCCCAGGGCAGGCACACATCATCCTTCCCACAGCATCCAAGGGAAGGGAGGAGCAGGGAGGGAGCTGCCTGAAGTACCACAGAGCATCAGCAGCAGAGCCAAAAGCTCCACTGAGGAGTTCCAGTTTCTGGCTCTCTGTACCACAAGATTGTAAAGCCTTTAAACCAGCCCTTGCTCCACATGGCTTGTATCCTGTGATCTATCTTTAACCAACACCAAGCAACCCCAGCTTGGATTTGAGCAGCATTTCTAGGAGGGATAACTGCCCCTTTCCCAGGAACCTGAGTCTTAGGTTTCCCAAAAAGCCCTGGATATCCTGGGATTAGACACTTATGTCTACAGTGGAAACTTGGCTGAAATTCATCTGAGTCAATTGCAGATCCTTACAACCAAGGGCAGTTTTCATTACAACCTCTCTCTAAGAAACAGCTGCAAGGTTTTCATTTCTCCCTCTGCACTTCGATGTGGTCAGGCCCATCCTCTCCCACAGAAGTTTGTGTCAACATTCCTCCCACAGGCAAACATGGGGCTCAGGTTTGGGAGCAGAGGGCACAGCAACACTTCCATCAACTATTACACAAGCAGCAAGGTCAAGAATTCACTCAGCCCGCTCTCACACCAGTTACATGGTCTTCAGAAGTTATTTTCTTCTGAAATATAATTTTTCCAAAGCTGAAAGAGGGCACAGAAGTGGGAACTGGAGACCTTACCCTCCCAGTCTTAGCTGTGTCAGCCTCTGTCAGCTTCCAGGAATTCTTCTCAGCAAGTGGCTTCTGCAGCTCTGCTGTGCTGCTCTGCTGCTGGGGCTTCCCAGTGTCTCTGCTGTATGTTGAAGAGTTACTGAGCTGCCTGTTTGAAGACATTTCCTTTTTAATCTCAGCTAGACACAGGAGAAGTGCTACCTCCCACCTAGGCTTGGACAGTGGCAGCTCCAAGTCGGTGGTTTACACTCCCATGGAGATTCCTGAGCTGCCACTGTGGGGCCAGAGGGTCCCCATGGCTCCCTGCTGCCCTCAGGGCACTCTCCTGTGTCACCTCCCTGTGGTGGCTGGTTCCCAGGCACCCATGGCCAGGTGCAAGGAACAGTCACCAGGTGAAGAAGTCTTGCTTGCACCATCACACTCCAGGAAGAAAAATGCTTTGTGACCATCCAGACCAGCCTGTCCAAACCCCATCACCAGCACAGCAGCTGCTGGAGTGCAAAAAGGGCACCCACTCCCCCCAAGAAAGGCCATTTAACTCCCAGGCACTCATCAGCTCCCAGAAATACAGGGCACCATAGGAACAGAGGCACTATCAGAGCACTACCTAGAGCAGCAGCAGAATAAGGCACAGACTAGAGATGGTTTTGGAAAGGTACAATCAGAGTGACTGCAAGCAGAACAGCAGCTGCATTAGGTCACACTGAAGGTCCACGTGGCACTTCATCCCATCTGAGCACAAGATGCAGAAGCCTGAGGAGCACACACAGAAGCTGGACTAGGCAATAAAACACTCTCCCCTTCATGCAAGCCAAAGCCACATCTTGCTGCAACACAAGAGCTTCTCCACACAGAGGACACCATGAGAGCTGTGTGTGTGCAGGCAGGAATGAGCAGCAGCTGGAGTGGGGCTGCAGCCCCAGAACTCAAAGGCACATGGCAGCAGCTGGGAGCCAGGGCAGCTCCAGGCACTGCAGAGACCCCACACAGGCTGATCCCACAGCACAGCCCCTCCTGCTCCCCACACAGGGCCTGGCTGAGGCTGGGCTTGCTCCAGGTGCCTCTGGAGCATTTCCTGCTGCTGCACCTGGAGCCACAGAGCAGCACAGCTTGGCTTCCTCAGGCTGCTGCATGCAGCATGATGTACTTTCCCTCTAACAAATACCACAACCATCACATTGCTGTTCATCCACATTGAGTGACTGGATGGGGGACAAGAGGGGGAAAAAAATGGAAAAGAGAACACACACCTATGCATCAGCTTTCCAGGGGCTTCATTCACAAGGCCTCCATTTTCTATAGGCTTGCCTTCCTTTGCAGATGGACTATTTGTGTCTGAGAGGGTGAAAAAGTAAATATGAAAATGGTTAGGCAAAGAGACACAAGCATTTCATTTCAATCCTAATTGCCAGCTGCAGTCTTAACATGAAAACAAAGCAGGGAGCACAAGTATTTACAGATACTAACAGAAAATTGACCAGGTGAACAAATCAGTTTAGTTCCCTAAAACCCCCAAGAGAGTTAATTGCCAAGACAGGGAACATTTCTTTTTCTAGCAAATGCAGGTCAGTAACAATGTCATATAATTATGAGGACACATTTTATGTTCAAGCATGCAATACCACTCCATGTGACACTCCCTGTGTGACCCACTCCATGGAAACAAACCCAACACTCCAGCCACTCCTTTTCAAACCACAGCTTCTACACAGTTACTCATCCATTAGTTTAAAATGCAATGGGAAGACACTCTATAAATGATGGAGTGAAGCTGTAAGAACAGCAGGCATGTGCTAGTAACTTTGGGTCTTCCTGCAAAGCTGAGCAAAAAGAAATGTGCAAAATCCTGGTGTTCAGGCCACTGCAGGAATCAGATGATAAGCAAGAGATCTTTCCATGAATTGTTATCCCACAACATCCCACTTGCACCAAGATGCAGCACACAAGAGACAAGTGTCTAAAACACTCCAGAAAACCTGTCAGCTTGAAATAGTCACCTTTTCTGCACAATTTAATTTGGTGTACTGGAGTGCCATGAGTGAAACTAGGTTCAGCTTATGTCAATTTTCCTTATAAAAACCAAATGTCTGACTCCTAAAAAGTCAGCTGTCAGTAAATGGAACTCTATTTTCATGTATGGAAGTTATTTTGGAATTTGCAACACGGAGTTTTGCATTTTTGAAGGATCTATGCACAGTTTATGCAAAGGTATCAACCTGAATATACTCAAAAGATATTCAGGAAAATTTGTGTAAATCTAGAGTCTGACATTTTCATGTTTTTATATGAAAGCAAAATATATGCACAAAACAGATCATCAACACATTAAGTGTGGACTGCTTTCCCTTCTGTGTCTGCAAACTGAATATTGGTTCATTACTCTAAAAACTCAAAAATAAATTGTTCAGCGTGGTCTTAAAAAGACAAAGCATTAAATGTGAAAAAGTTTGATTATTTAGTTCTTATTTTCATGAATAAGATCAAACCAAGATGGGACTGCTGGTTATTTAAGCACTTGACAGCATTGTTTTGAAAGGTTCCCATATGAAAAACAGCAAGCATTCCAGCAACATTCTGCTCTAGAACACTGCTGAAGAAAACAAAACCACAAATAAACCATCCTCCCCTAAAAGCTCAAATTTGATTTCTTTTTGTAGGCTACAAAGATTTCTTGCCTATACTGCATTTAGCTCTGAGACCAAAAAAATGCCCAAGACTCAGTAAATCTGACATTTGCACTTAGGGTATAAGCCCACTAATGAGGGTTCTGCTGAAAAAAGTACCCAAAAATTATAAAAGGGAGCAGCTGTGAGCACTGAATACACATTTGAGAACAAGAGGGACCCTCAGGGCTCAATCCTGAGTGATGCCTCTCTTGGTACACCCACGACATTTCTGGGCCCAGGGTGTATCTGTGAAGGTCAAGTTTCCTCCTGAAGCCTCTGAGATGCAGAACTGCTGCTGCTGAGTCACCTACAAGCTGCCACTCACCAACTGCTGCAGCTCACACAACTAAGGACATGCAAACACCTCCTACTGTGCAGAAAAAATCCTTCTGATAATGACTCAGTCTCTTGTAAATAAACTGCAGCTACTCTCACTACTCCAAGGCAAGCACTAATGCAAAGCCACATGGCAAACAGTCACCTGTTTCCAGAGGTTGGATGGGTCCTTCTAATGAATCTGACTCTAAAAGCACAGATAATTAATGTTTTTCCCAAAACACACTCCACCATTTTCAATCTCTGCAACCTCACATACAAAACCCAAGGCAAAATCAGATTTGCTGAAATGCTGTTTTTAACCCCAAGCCACAAACAGGGTTTTTCCCCTCCAGAGAAGCCCCATGAAGCTGAGGATGGGGCAGGCAGCAGGGCAGCACTTGGGCAGAGGTGACAGCCCCAAAGGGAGAGAGGAAGGGAGCAGAGCTCACAGCTCAGGGGCTGGGCAGGAGCAGAGGCTCTCCCAGCCTGGAGCAGCAGGTTGTTCCCGCCTGGAGCAGCAGCTCCCTGTGCTGCCAGCACAGCCTCAGACAGGGGAGCCCCCTCTAAAGCTGGGAGTGCAGACACCCTCCAGCTCAGCCTGACATCACTGTGCCCAGCCCAGAGCCTGTGATTCTCAGCAACACTGACCTTGTGCACATCCAATAAACATGCATATTACCCCCATGAATCAGACAAACAATGCCTCTACTTTTCACTTTTTACCCTGGCAGAAGATCCCTTGACTAGAACAGATGAACAAATCTGCTGCAAGCAGGCCAAGCCTGTGATACAGCAATCCCCTCCAGATCACCAGGGTGGTACTGAAGTTGGAAGTGCCTCTTATTAGAAAACTGCAGAGAATCATGGCAAAAGATAAAGCACTGGCTCACTTTCCAAAAGAAAATTCAGTAATTAAATGGAAAAATAAAGTAATTTAGTTTAATGAAAAGGATTTCAAAACCTACTTTTCCACATTTGAAAATGGGAGGAGACAAAGAGCTGAAGGGCTATTAAATGAGGCCAATCTTCACATTAAAGTTAACTTGTGAACTGCCTAGGGAAGCACAGAGAAAGTTCATTTGCCTACGAATTTCACATACACTGAAGATTGCAGAAGTCTGACTGTGCCCCAAGTGGCTACAGAAGCCCCTACAGAAAATACACACAAGTTAACCTGCACAGAATCTCTTCCCACAGTGAGACACCCACCCATGCACACCAAAACTCCAGGATATGGGAAGGAACCAGTGGTTTTCCAAATGGAAGACAAAGCAAAATGCAGGCTCAGGCCCTTCCTAGTTCCCAAAACATTCCCTGCATCTGCTCCCAAACTTGTGTCACCAACTTAACCCCAGCCAGCACCAACCCAACCCTTGCACTTCTCAGCAGGAGCATCAGGAAATCACCACAGGTAACCCAGTGAAGAAAACAGGCTGGAGGCAAGGACTAAGCTCCCCTGCTGAAATCCAATACTGCAACTGTCTTCAGATAATAGAACAATAACTCTGAAGTGTACTCCTGTACCAGTGCAGCTCTACAGCTGTTCTGCAAAGCAGAAGCAGGAGCCAAGGACAGCAGCTACAGACTGAGCTGCTTCCTCCTCCCCATCCCCCAAGGAATTAGCTGCAAAAGGAAGACTCATCCTAACAGGGACAGGAAGGTGTATAAACCCCAGCTGGCCTTTATGCAGTCTCACTACCATCTGAGAGGAAATTTTACTGCACATCTGTTACACATTTTCCTAATTTTAAGAAAGAATGTGTGTTTAACCTCACAACCTGCAACACCCTCAAGAAATAAGCACCTCTACACCAGAAATAGTAATTTCTTTTAACTTTCCTACCAGTACTACTGTTTTTCCTGTAACAGGACTCCCTTATTAACATGACAGACAGCAAGAGAGTTTATTTGCTCACCACTGCTCTCCATGGTTTGTTCAGCAGTAGCATATGTACGAAGAAACTCAGCAAAAGCCCCATCTTGCTCCAGCAGCTCCTGGTAAGAGCCCATCTCAGAGATTTCTCCATCAGTCATTACCAGAATTGTATCCATCTGAGGCAGATAGTTGACTGCATGGGTTACCAAAACCCGAGTCTAGAAGGAAAAAGAAAAATAAAGGGTTTCTGTTATCTCAGGTTAGTGAATACCATGGTTGGGCTACAGCTCTTTACTGCCTGAATTCTGTATATAATAGAAGAGCAATGAGGGGCAGGCATGCAGCATTTTTAAGAGAACATGGTCTTGATTTTTCCAGCAAATAATTTTGAATTACAGAAACCAAAGCACCTTTCAACTACAAAAATGCCAGTGCTTTATAAAAGTCCTCTGAAAATTGCAGAAGGATCCTTTCATTTTTCAGATGCTAGAAACAGAAGTCTAAATAGGCAACTTGACAAACTTGGAATGATTTGAACTCAGCCAAGAAAAAGCATTCTCCAGAGACATTATAACATACTTTATTTCTCAGGATTCCTTTTGGTCCAATAACTTTTTCAAAGATATGTTTTCCAACATGAGCATCAACAGCTGATAAAGGATCATCAAGTAAATAAACATCTGCATTGTAGTAAACTGCCCGAGCAAGGCTGACTCGCTGCTTCTGTCCTCCAGACAAATTCACACCCTGGGGAAACAAGAAAACACAATCCTTTATCTACAGCTGAAAGATGTCCTCCCATAGTTTATGAAAGACACAAGTCATAGGTGGTTTATTTCAATTTTTGGAGGGGTTGGAGGGGGGTTTGCTTGCTTTGAACGAAACTGAAGTGTTCAGAAGATTTTTCTCTTCCTGTTTCTATATATTTTTCTGCTCTATAACCGTGGCAACTTAGAAACAATTAAAAACTGTCACTACAAGATGGTTTTAGATTTGTAACTGAGGTCAGGTTTCTTCCCCTTTGAGGCTTAAAGAGAAGGAAAACAAACTGCTCAGATCTGCCTCTTATTCTAGAGGATTTCTGCTCTGAATGTCTTAAATTCAATACAGCTTCAAGATGAAGCACAGTGGGAGTCAGACAGCCTTAACTACAAGCAACACCCTGTTGTGGAGTGGGTACTGAAATACCTTTTCTCCTATTTCTGTTTTGTCTCCTGAAGGAAGGATCTCTAGATCGGGCAGCAGGGCACAAGCCTCGACCACTCGCTTGTAGCGGCTCTCACTCCTCTCCCTCCCGAAGATAATGTTGTCTTCCAGGGTTGCGTTTTGGACCCAGGCTTGCTGAGGAACGTAGGCTACAGAGCCCTGCAAGAAAATAAAGCTCAGTACTTGAGACTGAGTTTGCACAGAGTCAAGGCACAGCAGGGCTTTGAGAGGCAGGCAGGGTTAATCACCTCCCAAATCACCCAGGGCCAGCTCCATACAAAGCAGGTCCTGGGCTCCCGCCTCCTCCAAAATGTTATTTTTGTAATCCTCTCTACAAGCGAATGTAACAAAGTACACTGGTGGAAAATAAAGGACTTCAAACAAAATACGATTAACATAAACCTGGAGGAAACATTTGTTTAGAGAACGTTTGCACAATTACTGCATGTCAAAAGTCATTACTTCTTTCATATAATTATACACTGTGTTCTGCACAAAGGAGTTTAATCTGGAATGCAAGTGTTTAACAAACCCACCCTGCCAAGAGATTTCTGCAGAAAGCAAAGGAAGTGGTTTTCATATCAAAGTCACTTCAAAGGAGGACACTGAGATAATGAGAGGATTTTGCTTTGAGTATCAGTTCTGCCTTCTCTTTCTGCACTAATAATTAGTGATTCAACTAGCTTATTTTTCCACAATAATTCTGAAGGTGGCCAAACCTACAGACTTCTAAATGTGGCAGATTTGTTTTGCTCTTACAGTAAGTTTCTTTCCAGGTGATTTTCTCTGCTAGCTTCCTGCAGCTCTGATGTCTAAGAAAGAACAAACTGCAAGAGCAGCTGGACATGTAACATGTTCTCCCACCTCCCTCCTGGTAATTCTCTGATGTCTGAGCAGGAAGAACCCAACACTCTCTTCATCAGAGAATATGTGACAGGGTCCCCCCATCTCATACCCAGTTGCTAACAGGAGTCACCAGCTCACTCATCTTTGAGTGCTCCACTGTTCCATTTGGCTAAATCTGACACCAGCACACTTGGATGCTGCTGGGTCAAGGTTTAACAGGCAATTACAGAGTGCAGGATAAGGCATATACATGGTTTGCCAGCAAAGCAGCCTAAAAAGTGCATTCATCTCTTCCCTTTTCACACCACCTGGAAATCCAGAATCCCTCTGGCAATACCCACAAACAGCTGAACAATTCTCCAAACGTGTCACACCTTGACAACCACGTAGCCTTCCTTTTTGTCCATCTCCCCCAGTAATGCAGACAGCAGTGAAGACTTTCCACAGCCAACTTGACCAACAACAGCCACCAAGGAGCCTTCAGGAACAGTGAAATTAATGCTGAAATAAAGTGCACACAATTCAGCCTTGCTTGCTGGCACACCCCAGCAGTTAAACAGTCAATTGAACCAATCTAAAACCAGGTGCAATGTGAACACCCCCTGCAAACAGTGACTCAGCACTGAAACTGGAGCTGCTTGAAAATCCAAACCTCTCACTCAAAGCACCTAGCTCTCCTCATGCTTAGAACATAGAACATAAAGTAATTACTCAAAAGGGGAAGAAAATATAAAGAAAAAAAGCACTGTGACCCAATCTTTACAAGATTTCTCTCAAGTGTTCTATGAACTCAGATGTCAATACAGCATTTTTATCCCAAAGGATTTGCCATTTAAGGCCCAAGAAAAAGCAGCCAAAATAAGGAAGGGAACAGGGCACAGGGAAGGCACAGCTTGTGGCTGCTTTACTGCTTTCTGCAGCCCAGGATCCAGGCCAGCAGAGCACAGTGGGAACCAGGCTGTGAAATGGAGCCTGGGAACACTGCAAACTAAACTGTAAATCCCTCTACTTCATAAATAAACAATTTAAAAAAAAATTATAGAACTGACATGATTTGTTCTCTTTCTTTATGGCAACAAACTCTTCTCCATATGTACTTTATAATTAGAATATAGATCATTTATGATGCAGTAAGATTGCAGAGTAGAATAAAGGGCACCAATCTTTACCTGCTCAGCAAAGGAGGATCAGCTTTGGCCCAGCTAAAAGTTGCATTCTTCACAACAATGCATCCTTCAGCTGCAAAGAAAAAACTCATATTTATAAAAGTATCAATGCAAGCAGCTAAATTGTGCTGTCACAATCCAAAAGCAGTCTAAACACACCTGGGCAGAGGTATAAAGCTACTTTTTCAGAACAACAACAACAACAACCCACTGCTTGCAAAAAACTTTTGTTCTGCTCTTACTGAATTCAGCAAGACAGCAGAGGTTCCAAGGTTATTATCCTTACTCAGGAACCAGGAGGGACATGAATGTCAGCTACACAGAAACACCAACTAATCCAGCTGCACCTCCAGCACTGCACAGTCAGTTGTGGAGAGGAAAGAAACTATCTGAGAAGGAAGAACCTTTTGATAATTTTCATTTTACAAACTCCCTTCTCTGTTTTCTGGCTCAAATTTATCAGCAAAAGCCACCAAAAATGCAGTAAATTTGTTTTAGAAAGCAGAAGAAGCCACCCCAAAGCTGCACACACTGAGCTGCCCCAGGCAAGGGAGCTCACCCTCTTTGATGGGACCCCTGGCAATGCTGTCTGGGTCCAGCTCCTCATGAGACAGGAACACCCTCAGGCGCTTCAGGGAGACACTGGCCTGCATGGAAAAGGATAAAAAGCTATTTGTACTCTGCTCATTGCATTGAAGTGCTCACTGTTTTGTGACACATTATATCATTATTATGAACTCCTAATCCCTCCTTAAATCCATTGCACAGTTGCTTAGATAGGCAAACTTCCACTTCCCAGCCCACAAGGAATCTGGGTGATGTAAGGAACCCTACCCAGCATGGCTGGGATTATTCCACCAGCACAGGTCCCTGCACTAGCAGGGTCCCTCCCAGAGGTGGCCACATTTCAGTGATTATTCTCTAAGCAGGGGAATGAAATCTTTCCACCCAGGGCCTCCTTCTGCACCAAAAACACCAATTAATGACTCGAGTCTTACTTCCACCATGTTGCTGATGACCATAGGAAGCATGTTCAGTGGGAACCTGAGGATGTTGAATAATGCCAGAGACACAAAGGCCTTCTCAGCATCCAAGACGTGGGTCTTGTCTGTCAGGACATACACAGAAAACGTGGACAGGGCAACCTGAAAGCAAGTGTAAAGGTGTGCTGAGGGTCAGGCCTTAAAGGCACCAAGCCAGAAGCACAGTGTGACAACTGGAATCAGACCATACATCAAACAAAGAGGAATGTTCTGATAACTTTTCCTTCCTGACAACACTTCTTGCAAAACAAACATATGATTAAAATCTGCTGTTGTAAAAAGGAGTTGATGGCTCCTCTTTAAAAGAGTTAAGTGCTCACTTTCCTCCCATAGCAAAGGGGAAACCACAAATGTCCCAGGCTATTTGTGGTCACAGGGCAGGAGAAGGGAAGTAGAGATCATCACTGGTCTTTCTTCCTGATCTCTTTCCATTTTAAGACACTCCTCAAAGCACCAGATATTGCATCAGAATAGATGCAATAGAAGCACCCCAATACTAACCTATTTTATAGTTTGGAGAGACTACCACAACTCTAGATTTTCAAACACACTTTATCATGGACAAGAAACTTGAAATGCTATTGCATTACAAAGATGAAGCCTTTTCTGTCATGAACTGTTTCAGTTTCATACTGAACAAAAAAACTACACTGAACCATTGTTATCACTAATCATCAGCTATAAAAATAACTCCAAAAATCCATATACTCATTTTTAAACGTGTTGAATAAATTATGGTAAAATTAAAGCAAACTAAGTAAAACCAGATGTTTGCTTTCTTCATAGTGTTTTCTTCCATGATAATGCCCTCACACCTCAGTATGTCACAAGATCCAGCAGCTTTTTCCCACAGTGTCATCTAAGCACATTGAAGACATCAGTATTTCAGTTAAAAAATCTGACTGCTGTGAAGACATGTATTGCTCCTGGTGCAGCAGCTGACTCAGCTGTGCCTTGTGCAGTAGCTTGTTTGTACAGCCCTTAGTTTGGACAAGCACAGCCCAGGGAGAATGCCTCCCATGGAGACCAAAAACAAGAGAGGGTGTAAGGAACAACCTCCCAAGCAGCATGTCTGCACTCTTGTGTCAGCAGCAATCAGCCTGAAATGAACCCTGTGAGCACACAGAGCACTGCTGCCTCCCTGGCACTGCTACTGAACATTGCTCTCAAAAACCCTGCCCTTGCAAACGGCAAGGAGCAGAGGAAATAAAAGTTTTGAAGGTCAAAAGTGCTTTCAAGCAAGCACTTGGAATAATTGTGTCATCAGAACATACAAAAATCCCCCAAGAGTCCAAGAAACCAGGTGCTGCAGAGCAGCCCTGCACCTGGGGTGGTGGCACAGTGCAAAGCCCCAGAGCCAGTGCCACACAGCCCTGTGTGTGCAGGGACAGAGCTGCACTCACAGCCTCCTGTCCTCTCAGGCTCCACACAACAGCACCAGCCAGCCCACCTGCAGAGCTCTATTTAGAAACTTCATTCAATAATGTATTTATATAAAGATAATCTCAGACTTCTTTTAGAAAAGCATTCATGTAAGAATGCAGCTGATGCCTCCTTCCCAGGGCACTGCTCCTCTGCCTTCCATCATGCCCCAGGCATAATGTAAACACTGAAAATGTTTGCAGGGAAGGAATCTGAGACTGGAAAGTACACTTAAACACCTTCAACTGGAACAGCACATATTTTATCCTAATCTAGTCATGGCTTTTAATTGTTTCTGCAGACAAGAGCACTGCTCCCTTGTTCTGATGGGTCTGAAGCAATTTTGACAGGATCTCACTCCTCTCCCTTGTATTAGCTGAAATGTAAGCTAACCACAAACACAGCAGGGATGTTTTGCATATCATGGATTTTTATTTTTCTTAAGTAAGAGTCTGCAGTCATCTCAGGCTATGCAATAGTTTTGCCTCTTCCATATTCTCTTACACAGATGCTGGGAGAGTCCCAGCCAGACACACTCCTGGAGCACAACATCCCATTCAGTCAGGAACTGCAGTGGAAGCACCTGCTGCTCTCAGAAACACCTTGAAATGAAGGATTTGTTTATTCTCCTAAATCTGACCATACATTTCACCTTAGATTCCCCAAGCACTCTACTAAAAACAGAGAGGATGCAGAGGAGGTTTTTATTTTCCCATACTTTGGCCATTAACTTCCAGAGTACATTGGATGTGACTGAGTTTCAAAGGAAACAGCAGTGCCTGTCCATAGAGAAATGGACCCCTAAGTGTTCCAGGATCCACCATTCTGGAGGGCATTTTGGTTCAACTCATTAAAACAAAACCAAAAGAAGGCCTCAAGTGCTGCCTTGGAAAGCACAGTCCCAAAAAGGAGAGAAGACTTCTAGATCTGTTTCACTTACCAAAAATGGAGCACAAACCCAAGTGAAGGTTGCCATTGCAGCAAGGTAAGCAGATTTTTTTAGGACTTGGAGTTCTTTCTGTCTGATCTCTAATACCTTCTCTCTAAAGGCTAATTCCCAAGCATAAAGTTTCAGAACTTTAATCCCATTGAGAATTTCATTCATCAGCTTAATTCTGTTGTCTTTGCTCTTCATTTGAGCCACCTAAAAACAACATTGCAAAAAAATAATTAACAGAGCACAATACTTGGCAGAACCTCAAAGTTCAGAGCTTTGTATTTTGCAATGGCAAATTTACCTCATTATCATCAGAAGCTTACTAGCTTCCCAAGCAGGAAATCTGAGATACTATCTGAACAAACAAATATGCAGAATTAACAAGACGTTTTAAACCAATTAAAAGAATGCCTCACGTAACAATAAATCCAAACCAAGATCCAAACAAGTGTGGCACTGGTTTTAGAGTGCCTGACCCTGCACAGGGAGCCCTGGGCCACAGGGACAATGGGCAGTTAACAAACAAGCCAGTGTAGGATGTGCAGCTTGCACCTAACCTTAGACCAAACCTGATTTTACTTTGTTTTCAACACTATCAATGGCTTCCTGATGGTGTACTAAGGCAAAAAGTACATTCCATTCAGCAATTCTTCAGTTTCCATCTTCCCAAAACATTGTACTGAGGGCAGTGCAAAGCTGGACTGCTGCTGAGTCAGCACAGGCAGCCAGCAGAATGCACTGGCACAGCTGTCCCAGAGCAGGTGTCCCAACTTCTCCCCTGCAGAACCAAATGCTGGGGTATGTTTTAATGAACTTCTAGAGCTAAAAGGTTTCACTTTGATGTATCACTCTCCTCTGACATTCAGTAAATTCAGCTACTAGTGAGGTCTGTACCACAACACATGTGGTGAGGCTGTTGGAAATAGTTTTAGTGCAGTAGAAAACTTGAGTTTGAGTCTGCACTGACTTATGCTCACCCTCTGCAACAAACTGATCCCCACTAAATAAAATCAACAAGGGATCAAAAACAGCCAACAACTAAGACTTCTTCATCTCTCCAGGAAACAAACAAAAAAAAAACAGGAAGAAGCCACACATCCTGGAAACATGAATATTTTGGAAACATGAATATTTCACTCATGGCCATGAGGTTCATTAGGCAGACAGTAGTTTACCTTTGCACTTCAGTTCTTTGGCAAGTTAAAAACTGAACTAATTCCTAATAATTCAATCACTGAACATCTCATGAAGCTGCCCAAAGTGCTACCTTGGTCTTCACTACTGCAGGTTTTTAGACCATTACAAGTAAGCTTTAAGGCTGAAAAACATGTGAGTTTATTTATTCTGAATTCACAACACCTGACTTTTCTTTCCCTTCCTATTTTTAAAGGACAGATAGAGGGATGGGTAAAAAAAAATAAAAACTTCCAGGAACAAGTCAAAGAATAGGTGTTTCTTAAAAGCACTACACAGAGGTGCCAACCTGATAGGTTTTTGTCTTCATTGCCATCACAGCATTTATTGGAACCAGAAGGACCATGACAGCCACACCTGCGAGCACAGAAGGACCTAAATTCTGAAAAGTACATAATTGTAAGCATTTATTCACAGCAATTTTTTAAAATCTTGGCTCACTGCATACATTACAGAAAATAATTCTGAAATAGGTTTTCAGCTTGGGAGAAGAGAAGGATCAAGCAGGGGCCTAGGTTAATATCTATATACTTTGACTTTAGAAACAAGATATATATATATAGCTTCCATACAGAAGTACATAGGGATCAATCTCTCTCCAAATATTTCTCTATACACACACAAGTATGTTTTAACACTTTCCCCTTTTTGCTGACTTGTCTGTTCTTCCCAAGAGTCAGCCCAGTGCTGTGTGAAACACAAACATCTCATATGGTTACTCTGAGCACAAAGCCAAGACCACTTTTATTCAAATCAAGGGTCAAGTGAGATATTCAGTCCCCCAAAAGGTCACAGTTCCCCTCTGCAGTCTCCCCATATGAACCCAGATGTGCAAATTCAGAACCTCCTGCCTTCCCTCCTGACAGCAGTGACAAAAGCAGCTCAGAATGGCTTCTTAACAAACAGCACCTTCCCCTCAGTGCTGCAAACCCTCCAGTGGTGTGAACAGCAGGTTTGTGCAGTCACACAACCATGGAAGCAGCCATTGCCAAAGGCAGAAGAGGAAGCACAGGATGCTCACCTGCCACAGCAAGTACAGTGCCACCACCACCTGGAAAGGGGCAGACCAAATCATGTTTATGTAGGTGGTCAAGTCCATGAATCTCTGAGCATCCACAGACATCAGATTCACAATCTCACCCACAGTAGAAGTCTTCCTGGCAGAATTTGTGATAACCAGTGCCTATGTGTAGATAAAAAATAAACAATTAGAACATGAGGATACACTTAGTTACTTGCATTTTCTCCACAGAATTCAAGTACTTTACAGAACTGCTTCTTTAAAATGACATGCAATCATTTTCCTTTCACCTTGCAAAATGCAAGTTGTACAGTTTGAATCAATCAGCCAGGTTTAAGCTAATATAGAATTAAAGTCAATAAGCAAGCTTTGGGGTATGGGCTGGTGGTTTTATTGCTTGGGAGTATCCTTTACTTGGTTTGTTATGTGTTTTTGTTTTAGTGTAAAAGTGGAATCTTCATTTTTTGTGACACATTTTCCTCACACAGAGCTATGAGTCCTCAGCTTTCTAAAATGTTCCAGCTTATTCTAAGATGGCACTGCTGGTAAATCCCAAATGAAGCTGTAAATGTAGATGCATCTTTAATTCCTGCACCAGCTGAAGCACTACACACCTTAAGTCTAAAGAGGAAAGTTTTCTTACTTGGCAGTGAGAAGTATGTTAAGTAGCAAATTAAAAAACTGCCGTGGCTTAAAGGCTTTTATTTTTAAATTGGACATGCTCTTATTTCTATGAAGAGTCAGGAATCAGCATACCAGAATCACCTACCTTATGATTCAGACTTAAGTGATGCATTCTCACAGTCACAGAGAGTGCATATTTGCAGTCACAGCATTGTTACACATCGAAGAAACACATACCTTTCGATAAATTACACCAACAATGGCTGTTTTGAGCCTCATTCCAGTCACAAAGCAAATATGAAAATACTGGTGAAGAATCAGTGTCTGAAGACAGGCAGAAACAAACAGCAGTGCTGTATAAAAGTAGCCATGCCAATTTGGGGCAGCTCTGTTGTCTACAAAGTTGAGCAGCAATCTGTGGAGAGAGAAATGAATCCTCTGACAGATGGAAAACAAAACCAATGTCATGGGTGCAGCCTTAGGTTATTCCAAACATTGTACTGGTCACACAAGCACCTGAAGTACCAAACTTAGATAAAACACTTAAGCAAACTTGTCAGAAACTGGAGATCATTTTGTATGAGCATACATCACTCCCTCCTCACCACAGTCTGAAACACAAGGTAACACACAGCTGACATGTACAGCTCTCTCCTGGAGCCCCACTGCAAAGCCCCACACCCCCTCCAGCTGAAACACAACCTCACAGTTCCTTCACTTCTTAGCTCAAAGCAAGAGAACCCCTCCCAGCCCCTCAGCTCTCTGTGCCACCACACACCCTGATGTGCAGGCACAGAATAATTACAGCTTAGAACTGAGTAACCTCTCCTGCTATTGCTGATGGTGTTCCTGCCCTGCCTTCCTGGTGCTGAAAAGGAAAAGAAGCAGTTGAACATTTATTGCAGCACGTTGTAATTTGAAAACCAATGGACTGAAATCATGTTTGTCCATGGTCTCTCCCTTGTATGACAACTCTTCCTCATTTTATCAGCTGAAGGCAAAGCAGCTTGGGGAGTGAAATACCAGCATGCTTTAAATCCTGTTCACATACTTTTAATATAATAATAAAATATATAGGTCTTACCTCAGAATTTCTGGGCCTGCAAACATCAAGAGATCATGTGCAGCTTTAAAAAGGAAGCTCATGAAAAAATATGGTCCAAAGGTTTTGTATAACACCTTGAATAAAGATGCTTCAGAGCTCTTCTGAGATGGTTTTATAATCAAAGCTTCAACCTCTTCTGTCACATCACCATTTGAGTCTCCTGATTTTTGCTGCTTTTTGGGTGCATATACCATGTTCAGTGGCTGCCTGAAAAAAGATTAGGTAAAGAATGTGGCCTTTATTCAAGCATAAAGCCAACTGGCAAAATGTACACTACACAAATGAGATGTAAATGAGCTGCTTATCATGATTCTTAACAGTTTAGCTGAGTTTTGCTGTCAAACATTTTTAATCATACAACATAATTAAATGAACTGGCTGTTCAGAAATGGCTTTCTTTGCTTGGATAGGTAACATTCCTGTACATCTCTCCCTGAAGTCTGCCCTGGGGAATGAGGAACAAAGCTGTAACTTGTAAGCTTAAAGAGCAGAGACATTATTATTCCAGAACCCAGTGAGCTGAACTTTAACTGAAATTAAGGCTTCACTGCAGCACCAGAAGCCAGGTTAATGCCAAGACACGTCCAATGGACTGAACACATTCTTTTCTTACATCTGGCTTATGCTAAACTCCCTGCTCTGAACTTCTGAGGACAAGCTGTATGTAAAACACACTGTGTAAGCAAGCACACCATTTCCCTTCAATGAAAAGGTGCTCCTGTTTGCTGCAGCCAAGGATGATGAAAGTAGCATGGAGACTGCAGGCATGCAGTCTTTCTAATTTTAGCCATCTGGCTTAGATGCTCAGACTCCCTATATAGGCAAAAGAAAGGAATAAGCTGCTCCCTTTGACACCCTGAAATACCCTCCCGAGGCTTCACCAACTACAGAGGGAGCCCAAGCTCCTAAATTACACAACAGCAGTTTGTGCCCAAACATTCCCTCCCCAGGGAAAAAACACCACACATCAAAAGTCCCAGTAATAAGTTTCAGATCAGGAAAGACTAAGGGAAAGTCAGCTCTCCATAAAGAAGCACAGTGACCTCCTTGGTCCCTGCTCCCTCCAGGACAAACAGGGGCCTTACAAAAGCAGGTCTGGGAACAAATGACAAACTCTAAGTAGAGCCTGAGTCACTTGAGCTCTTAAACCTCTGCATTTTGGCAGAACTGAAAGCCAGGATAACTGAACTTACCTCTTGGTCTTTGACCACTCTTTTGCCCAATTTCTGGCCAAACCTGGCACTACTTGCTCTGATTTGTCCTCTTTATTTAATGACCACAAATCCTTGGCTTCCAAAGGGCTCCGATAACCCCGGATCATCAACCTGGATCAGAAGGAATCAGCACCACAAATGTAACAACACTAGAAATGTTTATACATATACAAATGCTTATACAGAGATAGATATATAGATACAGCTGCATCCAGCCCCAGAACAGAGCCAGCTCTCCACAAAGGTGCAAGCAAGCATTAGTGCCTGCAGCAAAACAGGTCCAGATGCTAAAACATACATCCTCCTGTCCTAATGGGAGAACTAGACACCAAAACATCTAAGGGTCCAGGATATGCCACTGAATTCAAATCCCAGGGAAAATAAAAGAAAGGATGATGTGATCTCATTTGAAAATCAGCCAGGCAATGAATATTCCCATGCCTAGCAAGTTTCAAAATCTTTATTAGCCTTTAATTTCACAAAGCAATTCCTTTCATCTAGCTTTCTGTTGGAACTGTGGCCAAGTACCAGCCACAACTATACACCAGTATTATTTTACATGCTTCCGTGTTTTAACTCACAAATCATACAGCATAAGTAAAATTAATTTAATGGGGAAAAAAGAGCCTATTGGACAAAAAGAGGTCATAGTTTTCAATGTCTTAGTTTCTAAATATAGCAGACAATTTCTCTTTTCTTAAATTTCCCAAGGATGTTTTTTTATTATATTCCTTCATCAGACATATTAAATACAGACTGGCAAAACTTTAAATTACAAAGACCCTACAAAGGAAATTTAAAAATATTAATCAAGCTGTTAAAAAAAAAAATTAAGCTCTCTACCAAACAACCAACCAAAAGAACCAAAATTATTGTTGCACGGTTATTGTTAATGTAACTCTGAAAGCAGGATCCCAGAGTGCCATCTAACTTGAACTGGTTCTTTATGCAACAGCTCAGTCTTACCCAGTGATCCACCAGAATGTGACTCTTGAGAGGAAAGAAGCACTGAACTCTGGACATGGATTCTAAAGGAGAGACAAAGCAATCAATCCACACACAAAATGACTGCAGGGCCAAAAGGAACAAGCAAAGAAGAAAAGATGGTTTTGAAACTCCTTTTGCTTACAGTATTTTTTTCACATTATTAAACTTGCCATTTCTGCTGCTGAGAGCTGGTTCAGCAAAGCCAAGCAGAGCTCCAGGGCTGTCAGCAGCTGGAATAGCAGCACTCCTTATCAACAGCACAACAAACAGCTGAAGCCATTCTGGAGGCCAGGGGAGGCCAGACAGTGTCTCCAATGTCATGTTCAGTGCCCATGTCACAAGGTATGTGTGAGGGCACAAATATGTTAATTGGGTAGTTAATTATGAACGAAAAATTCAGTTCTCCTGCTCTAACAGTGAAGTGCTGGGACTCCATCAACACAGATGCACAAATGAAAATGACATTCTAAATTCCTAGAAATACCCTGAACAGCAAAACAAACCACTGTGGTCTCAAAGCACCTCATAATTTTTACAACCATGATCAAAGAAGAAAAGGTTTCCTTACACCCACAGCATCCTGTGAAATACACTTAACCCCTGAATGAGATGAAAGAACCAAAGGTGCAGAAGATCCAAAGGCTCAGCAAGATGAGCACACACAGCCTGTCTGCCATGGCCATGCCCAGCAGCCTGGCACAGGACACTGCTGCAGAAGGAACTCTGGCACTCAGCAAGTGCAGCTGGCCATGGACCCTTTCCACAGGGACAAAGGCAGTATTTATTTCCCCTCACATATTTCACACCTTCCTTCATCAGTCAGTGTCACTCAACTGCCATCAAACCAGAATGAGACCTTGCAGAAAACCAAAATTCCTAAACTCAGCATGTCCAAACTCCAGGCAGTGAGCAGTGTCACCCCCCTGTGACCCAGAACATCCAACCCAGAGCTGGCACAAGGGTGACCCAGCATCTCTTGGGTCACGTTACATCCATGCCACAGAGCTGGCACAGATGATTAATAACACACACAAAAAAGGTCATGCCTAGGTAAAATTAAATATGACATCCAAATCACCCTCTAACATTAGCTGCTCTTGCATCTGAGCTGATTAAATCTTTACTTGACATAAGAAAGGTAAAAACAGAAGTCAAACACATCTGCCCAGGTTCAAAAGCTTTTCAGGTCTAAATTCTTCCCCATGTCCAAATGAAATGAATCCACATGTTACTGCCTACTGAACATATCAGATAACCAGCAGCACTGCATTTCAAACCAGCATTTCCCACTGACTGCCAGCAGCACAACTAAATATAAATACATGCAACTTATCCTTCAGGAATACTATTCAGCAATGACTACAACAGAACTTTTATGCTTTTTATTGCATACAGCCCCATGTTAAGGGCTTCTTTGGCATCACCAAATAAAAAGCAGAATTTTAATTATTTGTCATCTGGGATACTATGCAGCCCATTACACAGAATATTGCACATATGATACTTGGCACTGTACAGACTCACAGGATCATTTACTGTTTCAGAAAACAAAGGTGGCTGCTCTGGAAAACAACACAAGATGAGCTCTACTAATACCAGGACAAAGTAGATGCAGAAGGTGGCATAACGAAATGCATCCTCATCAGCACCCTGCAAAGGAAGGTAATATTCCAATTAGAAGCCTTGAAGAATTAATTTTAAATAACATGTTATGATTAAACAGAAAACAGCTCTGTACTGTAAATTCTGCAAACAATGTTTGTGCTACACTACTCACTCCCATGCAAATTAAAGTCAATGTCTATTTTGGTAAAGGGAAGGTAATGAGAGGGGAGAGGATATGAAAGACATTTATTTTTATTCAGTCACTACCATTAAAATACAAGCATGAATTTCTTATGTAAAAACTTCTCTTTAATACATGGTTTGTGCCAACACAGCCCCAATTTAAGTCAGTGTATTCCTTACAGGAGCAAGACATTTATGCTCTGGGTAGCAAGGAGTACTGAAAGCAAATTTTTAAAATTAGGATGCCCACAGAAGAGGAGCAGAATTGACACTACGCTTTGTTCCATTGTGTGTAAAATTCAGAGGGTCTTTCAGTTTTTTAGACTGGGACTGATGCATAACACATAAGCCACAGAAATCAGAGCACAGGTATAGGTGGACACACCCCCCCAGTAAAATCCCATTCTCAACAGCTGAAGACAAAAGTTGGCTGGAAGTTCTCAAAATTGCCAATGCAGCTTAAAGGTTTCAAGAAACAAAAGTGCCATTTTCAGGCAGCTCCACAATTAGTCTGATATTTGAGGCGATCTTAATACAGGGCAAGTTTGCATAAAAATATTTCACTTTGCTTTTGCCCAAGGAGGCGAGAGCACAGCAGCACTGAACAAAGTGTTTCAGGAAATCCACTGCACAGTCAACAGGAAGATGATGTGACCTCCCAGCCAGAGCAGTTTGATATCAAAGATTGCACAGAACCTGAGTGCACTCGAGCAGACACATCCGCCTTCTCCAACAGCCAACCCACTTTTCTGGGCAACTGCTGCTGAATCTCATTAATCTCATCATGAATCTCACGAGCATTTCAAAACACAAGACATTAATTCTTGCTTCCTTTGCTGTTACAGCCCAAGGAATGAAGGTACACTACCTGAATCATTAACTACTCTATCACTGCAGCATTCGGGGTTATTTTCAACTGAATGAGGCTAAAATTCACTTACCATATTTAAGGCATGTTTTATTTTGGATATAAAAATCACTGTGGCACATAACAACGAGATGGACCAGAAAATTGTCATTACACCTGAAGACTGGACTCCTTTTATTCTTTCATACTGTATTAAAAATGTGGCAAGCAACTGTAGATAAATAAGATGAAAACATATTTGCAAATTAAGTTTGACAAGATGTTATGCACATGTCAAAGGTATAGTGCTAAATTCTGCTTATTTAACATTTCTAACCCAGTATCTCCCAGACCTTTTAAATGCCTAAACCCCTTCTAAATTTTAAGTGTAATTCCAGAATAATTTAAATAGGAAATTCTCTTTATCACTAAAGATAAGGAGTGGACAAAAAAGGAAAAAGGCATATGCATTAAATAGAAATAAATGATCACATACACAAAAGTACTGTAAAAAGCTGCCAACCTTCTTTACTTTTCTATCTCTACATCACAAATCAACATGGAATTACAGCATTTCCTGACTAGTTCTTTTTAAAGTAAATATATTACTTTCCATACAAGCCCCAACACCAAACAACACTGACCAAGTATTAGTCTATTTCTGTATTTTGTGTGTTTTCAGAGTCCTTTAGGAAGCTGGTATGTCTCACTTATCTACTGCAACATGCAGTTTCAATCAGCCTGACAAAAGCTTGACAGTTGCATTATTAAATGACCACAAACTGCTTAACAGCTCTTGCATTTATCAGTATGTCTGAGGGCTGTGTGGGGTGTTTGGTTGTTGTTGGGGTTGAGCATCATGTTTAACCACCACCATCCCAACTCTGTGATCAACCTAAGACAACTGACAGCAAGTGAGAAGCAAGGCATCTTCCCTGAAATGCAGGTTGCAGGGATATTGGTGGGAAAGCAGAAAACTCAGCACATCTGGGTCAAAGGGGGCACCTGTGTGACTTGTGGCTTTCAAGACTTCCCACTGTCCCATCTAGTGTAACACAGATAACACACAAGAATGTTATATCAGAGTTTGCAATGAGATATTTCCACAGTCTCCCCCCACGTTCAGTGGTTTGTATTATCTAGGTTGAATCAGCTCTCTGGAGTTGATTCCTCTACCCCAGGCCTGAGAAAAACTATTGAATGGATGCTAGCTCAGGCCTGCCAAAATAAGACAACTGGAACTGCCTCATGTGCTGATGTGCAACACACTGAGCACAGATAGGTGAGAGTTTGGTTTTTCTAATTTTTTTATTAAAAGCAAGCAGGTATTTCACAGTCAGTATTTCACAGCTCAACTACAGAAGAAGCCTCTATATAAAGGCTGCAGCTTAAAGGATTACAGCACTGTGATTAATACCAAGATGGTGTTACTGCTGACAGCTTTGCACGGACAGAAGAACTCACCATTGTTATACCCAAAACTGTAGGGCTAATGAGAAAAAATGGAGCTCGAAAAATATTTTGACTTCTTTCCCAGAAAGAGTAGAAAAGGTCTGCCCAGCAGACTATCCAGAGTATTAAGCCCAAAGCCTGCAATAAAAGAAGTGTCTTTAATACATCAATTCACAAAGATAATGCAGCACAATATATAGATGAACACTAGATGTTATGTGTTAGCAGAAGTCATAATCAGATCATATCATTTGGGCAATTCTACCACATGCACAAAAGAAAAGCAATTTGGTGTTAATTATTGAATTCCTACTAGGAGAAAAAAGTTTAATGATTTTTAACACCATGTAATTCAGTCTATTATGAAGCAGAAAGCTGGTCTCCTGAATTGCAGAGAAAAAACCCTCCAATACATCATGTTATTACAGCCCTTCTTAAAACTTTGCACTTTTTCTACAGGGAAGAAAAAAAAACCAAAAACATTAAGTACCTATTTCACAATAGAAGTGGAACAGAACACTTGCAGCAGCTCTAGAAATGTATGCTGTGTAACTTAAGAAGCTGACAGGATAATAAATTCTTTTTATGATAGAAATAAGGGCCTTGAGATTGAGTTGCCTTAAAATAGTCTTCTCCAACTGGTCTTTAAAAGGATTTGCATGTTTGTTGCTATGCCAGGGTAAATTTCAGAAGGCTGATAAAAGGGCAAAGGAAACAGGAAAGGCTGGGAAATCAAACACAGGCAGAACAAATAAATGAAGTGTGAAGCGTGCACGCAGGTCAAGACTGCTGCTCAAAACAATACTGTGCTAAAACACAGCTGAAAAGAGACTGAATTTGCAAACAGGCTGGTGAGCTGTGGCTGCCAGGAGCCACGTACCGTTTTGGCTTTGTTCAGGGGGGACACCTGGATGTAGCCCCGGTCATGACGGCGAAGGTACAGCCAGTACACTGGGAAGCAGAGCCACAGGTAAACACAAGGAATCCACACCAGCACTGTGTTCTGAAAGCACGGGGTGAAGTCTGGATCTTCTGTGTGCCATGTCAGGTTCCAGTCCTGGGGCAGGAAAACAGGGTCAGTTACAGAAAAAGCCATAGAAACAGGGACTCAGAATAAAAAATCCACAGCAACAAGGCACAGAACCAAGTAAAAGGCTCATCCTTGCAGTTCATTTCCTACTCAAGAGAATATAAATTGACATAATTCCATGTTTTCCTACTTCTCTCAATACAACTTCCAAACCCAAGGTAAATCACCATACAATCAAACCAAAACTGATGCTCACAGTAATAAAAACGTGACCATTCTAATTACTGCCACAAGGACTATTCACTATTCACTAATGACAGACTAGCAGTAACATGAGCTTTCATACCTTATTTACAATTGCTCTGAGTTAGGAAAATCTCATGCAGCAAATTTTAAGTCACTGACCTTGGTGAAAAACTATCACATGCAACACTTCCTCTCAAGTGCTGTAGGTTTTTGACTCTCCAACAGAAGAATGTAATGCACAATATTGCAGCTGTAGATGAACTGCAATTATTCAACAGCAAAGCATTGCTCCCAGGCTGCTGTTTAAAAGTCACTGAGCCAAGAGCAGCAGTCCCATGCCCAAAGGCCTGTTGACTGTAGTGTTAACTTTTCAGGGGCAAAGCATTTTTTCAGGCAGTTGCACAGCTTACACTACACAAAACACCAGTACCCCTCCTGGGACAGAATGCCAATAATCCTATTCCTTTATAAAAGCCTGAGCTGGTCACTGAAACAGGTGCTATTATCCACATTTCATAGATGAGGAGACAGAACCAAAAGGAGCTGTAGTGCCTGTTCCCTCTATTCCAACATCAAAGCCAAAAGCAGATCCCACTGGCCAGAACCACCACACTTTGATCCTTGTTTGCCCCCTTGTTCCACTGAATAAACAGCTTCAAACACAATTACAAAGAGAACATAGATCTGAAGAGGAATGGAAGATACATTGTCCTTCCCCACTTCTCTCAATTTCTATCAGAATCTAGGACTTGATATGACAGACAGCATACACAGGACACTGAGCTGTTATTCTTCTCTAATTCTCCAGCACTCTAAAAACTCTTCTCACTCTGTATCATTTTTAATTTTCCATTTTTAGAAAATCTCTGAGCTCACTACAGCAAATCCAAAAATTAACACTGGGAGAACATAAGGATGCCCAGTTCTGTTTGACTGGGTCTGTGTAGGGGTCACAAGCTGTTCGTGACAAGGCTGCAGCTGGGACACGCTCTGGGCAAGCCACACACTTATTAGATTTCCTGACTGCATAACTCATCAGAAATTTCAGCTGAGTCATCCTTACATTTCGCCACCACACAAATGCTCTTGGCTTTCTAAGCCCCAGCTGCTCTAGTCCACTACAACAGCCAAGAAAAAGTCTCATGACTCCGCAGAACAGTTTACAATTCACAAATTAAGATAGTTAAAAGATTATACAAGCAAATCAACAGGATGTGATCAGCTTTACAAGAAACAAACAAAAGCACTGACATCTTTTTATTGAGTAAACTTTAGGAGATCTAGACTCTGTTTAGAAAGTTGCACACTTCTTTTTCTCCGTTTGTAAATGCTTGCTATAAAATGAATCTGGCAAATAGCAGCAAGGTCAGAGCAGGTAATGCATGTCACTGCCACGTGGCAAAATAAGAACAAGAAGTGCTGTATGTATGACTGCTATGCATACTGGCTGGAGGATACCTTAAAAATAAAAACATGCAACCTTCCATTTGACTTTCATACTTATGAGATATCTGGAGGTGTTTGTTTTTGCATAAAAGGCAAGAGTGTACAATGCAATGGTACTTCAAGGTTCAGAACAGAAACATGGGGAAAAGGGCCATTTTGGGCAAGACTACTGCTAGAATTTAACAGCAACATCAGTTCTTTCATGTTTTCAGGATTTCATCCAGAGGCTGCTGCTATCAAGCAGGAGCACGCTGAGCTTTAAAACACCTCTCTGTACAGAAGGAATGGCAACACACAGGTGAGATGAAGAAGCCACTTCCATTCAGTCTGTGAGAGTCCAGCTGTGATCAGCCTCAGGGGACAAAGCCAGGAGGAACTCAACCCACCACAAAAGGCAGGCATACCCTAAGCTCTGCATGGAGGCCATCACTGCTTCAGGAGATTCCCCTGCAGCTGGAAAACGTGTCACTCTCATCATGAGAGCAGCATGCACTCACACTGAAATTACAGGTTCAGTTACACAAGTCTAGACAAGTTCTGACAGTAGAAAGTACATGTTCTCCTTTGCCTTACATAAACCCAGTTTCAGTTTTGTTTTTTTTTATCACAAACAAAATGCAGAAACACTCACTGAAGCAGACCTTCGTATTTAACAGACATTAACAAATTAATGACTTTTTTCTGACTCAAGTTTTAGAAATACTGTTTTAGCAAGTTCTACTAAAACATGAAGTTGCTCCATTTTCGTCAGCTCAAAGATTAACAATTTTCACTCTGACTGATCAGTTAACTCTTCCACTGTGCAGTCACATCAAATGACAGAGATATCACCACTGAAAGCCTCCACAAACTAGCAGCCTCCTGCCATAAAGGAAGAGGAGGGGAAAAGGGGGTAAAGCTATTAGACTGTATAATCTGGAAGCAGCCTTTATTTTAAGCTGTGACTGCAGGAACCCACTGGAGAAGAATCAGTCAGATCCTTGTTCCTTTCTTGGTAGCTGTTGGGAGGGATGTTGGTGTAGTTTTAGTGTAGTCCAGAAGAACCATATCCCAGATGTTAAATAGTTTCAGGTTGGTTTTTCTTTTCAAAAATTCCTTAACAATTTTAAAGTTTCCTAGAATAGCAGATGGGTATTTTTAACTTTACCTGACCTACTTCTCAGTTTTCATTTCTATCATCAGCACTATGGTTCAAAAATACCAGTCCACAGTTTTAGTGCCTTGTTGTATGTTTCCTCTCATGGCACAAAAACGCTTCCTATCACATCTGAAATGAAAACCTGTCTACAAGAAGGGTGCGAAAAACCCTTGGCATTCCCCAGAACCAAGTGGATCCATTCACAGGTAAACCACTTAACAGTGCATAAAACCAAGGAAAATTACGAGCTATACTAATTCCTGTCTAAAACTTCAGGAAGAGGCAAGATAAAAGCACTGGCAGTAGAACTGTAAGACAAAGTTGCAACACAAAAAGCCAGTTATTCTGCCTTTGCTGGGGGCAGGCAGAGCAAGGACAGCCCCCAGCAGGGCTAACCTGAGCAACAACAGCATTTGATGCTGGCTGCCTCTCCTGCAGCCAGCAAAGGCTGGCAAGGGAGCAGCCAGGGGCTGCTTGTTCTCACATCAATAATCCCACTTGACCCACAGCACATTTTAAAATTCTCACTGGCAGAAATGGAGAGACCCAAATTGCTTGGTTTCATGCCTGCTGTGTGCAAGTGTGCTAGAGATGCAGGCTGACAGCCACACTGTTAAATCCACCTGCATGAACTAAAATTGTGACTGAAAAGTGACTTAAAATATTACCACACAGCTATGTAAAAAATGAAATTACAAAATCGTACTGGAATCTTAACATCATGATCAACAATTCTTCAAATGGAGTTTGACACTGACATTGTGTACCCACTACTTCAATATCACCCACAGAAGAACCACCTCCCTTGTAATACCAAGATAAAGTTTCCCAGTCTTATCTCCCCAACAGTAAAAAAGGCTTTCTGTTTAATGCAATGTTTACATTTAGTTGAGTGAAAGTAATTAGCTCTCTCAGGCACTAACACTGCAATTGCAGCTGACTACTTTCATTATAATGGTATCATCACTTTCCCACTGAAATAGGAAGTCTTACAATCTGCCAGCTCTAGATACAGGATTGAAAAATTTCCCAGTGCAGCACTTATAAAACCATGAGCTGACTGAACCACTCCCTCTCTCAGTGTATGCTAAAAGCCAATGGCCTCATGGCATCTATCTCAGATGGCAAATTTCCTGTCTCTCCCCAGCCAGGAGATTTGGCAGATCTGGCTGAGGCTGCATCTTCAGCTGAGCTGCATCAGTGCAAGAGGGAGGGGGGTAAGGGAAGTGCAGAACAGGACCTCTCTCTTTAAGGCTGCTCTAAAGGAACTCTGGCCTTGCTTTAAAAAAGTCCCTGATACCTGATATGCCATCTTTGTTCTGCCATTCACGTTTTGGAGCCAGATCATTAAACTGTGCTGAGGCTCTCCATCTAAGAGCCTATTTAGAATGGAGCCTGAACAAGCACGATCGTGGCACAATCTCCACCAGCATCAGATCTGCTCTGCTGTGCTGTCCAGGCTACATCACAGGGAGGGACCAGCTGATAAGACAAGCAACAGGTATTTGTACAAGAAAAGTACTCCAGAATCCCTACAAAAGTTTCATAGCCCAGCCTCCCAAAATATCACGTGCAGACTGAGACCTCAGAAAACTGAAGACATCGTGCCTCTCCTTCATTTCAAATTCTGAAATCGAAGCTTTATTCTTAAAGTATCTTAATGTTGTCAAAGACAAGATTGTTACAGCAAGAGGTGGAAAAGCTACAAAAAACAATAATCACATAATAAACAAGGGTCCTAAATTTTTTTATCATTTATATAACAAAGATTTAGGGGGAAAACCACCGATGTTTCTAGTGATGAGAAAATGCTCTTAATTTCTCATAATGTTTTCTATTACAAATGGTTTTAGCAAGTTATAAATTATTTTAATGGTTTAATTTCTCAACAGTAATTACTTACATAATGCAGATCTGACTTGTCAACACAGACAAGGAAAAGCCTCCACCTTCCTATAACTGGTCCTGAACGTAAATCTGTGTCTGTACCTCCTTGTCCCAAACCCACATGTGAATTTTAACTAATGTTTACAAAAAGTTGACATCCTTTATTAAAGAAAGCACTGCATCAACTGTGCGTAAAATTCCAAGAACTGTGTGTAAAATTCCAAGAAAAAAAAAGCATATTTTGCTTTTTTTTCCCCCCATTAGCCTAAAATAAGAAGCACATGCTAACAAATTGCCAGAGAAAGGAGCACCTGCAGCTGTGGCATTTACAAGAGCTAAGCTTTGTAATCTAAGGAGCTAAAAGCCACCAAAATATGGCTAATTTTTTGTGTCAGAGAAACATATAGCAGATTACATTAGCACTTGCAAAACTAAAATTTAGCCTCTCTCTACAGACACTGCATTTCCATACCCTGCCATATCTGCAAGTACCATAACACAACATTTGGCCACTTAACAAATTATTTACCACTTCTAGTTTCAGAACATAAGGATGGTTTTTACCCTTCTGCAAAGTTTTTCACTGAAATCACGGCTACCTAAAAGGACACAAGGAAAAGATTCCTGCTCTCATCTCCTTGCACCAAACACAGGGCTTCTGCTCAATGATGCAACAGCCTGTACCTTCAGCTCAAATCTCTGAGAAGTTTGAACACACCTGGGTAATAATCTCACCAAGGGACTAAGGTACCAGCTCAAGTTGGGATAAACTGTACCTGAAGCTAGCACGGATGCAGAGAGTGAGAAAACAGCAGTGCAAGGAATTCTGACTCTATTAAAAGTAAGCAAAAGGTCAGTACCCTGCAGTAGGCTTTTTAGAGATGTGACCCAGAGTGACCCCAGCCAAGCCGGGCTGACCTTCACTCGGTCCCAGTATAGCACAGGGTTTCAATGTAAACTGCATTGTAATTGCATGGAATGGCACGACTTATTCAGGCATTTTGCCACCTCTTTTCCCTCATTTAACTCTTCTGAGCAATTCTGAATTGCCAGCTGTAGAATGACAGGTCATCTGTTCAGAAAATCCCCATCAACAACAGATTATCTGGCTTAATTTCCCTGTATTTCCCTTAAATTGATCTATTCTGGATCAAGGGATATCAGTTTCATTTCTAATCTAAGTTTAATTTTTCTATGCAAATTTAGACCCTTGTTCATAAACGGAAGAAAGCTGAAAAGTAAGCCTCAGGCTTTCATCACTAAAAACCACAACAGCCAAGGCATGAGAATCAGGCAATCTGCTGTTAATTACAACAAAGCAGCATTCCGTGTACAGGTTTCCGTGTTTATCACTCTGCTGCTACACCGTTCCAAACGCTGTGCACATCTGACCTTCCTGTGTCAGCAAACACAAGCAGCTCTGCGGTCTGCACACCCTGAGCACAGACTGCACTCGCAGCTTTTATCAAGCTCAGCCAGTGCCCTCCATAGCAGCTCCCCAGCTCTGCCACCAACACAGGGAAAGCTCCGAGGACATATCTCGGAGCAGAGAGCTGCAGGCTCCGAGGGACGGGCCCGTTTGTGCCTATCTGATGGGTGACGGCACAAGCCACTGATCTCCAAACATCAAACTGCCCCTTACGTAAGGCTGGTTTTTCTTCAGAAGTTCAGAAGTCTATTTCGGTAAAACTACCAGTGTCCTCATAAATAACAGAAGCACAGCAGCTGTTTGTGTCACACAGTATCACTTCACAAATGCCAGCTAATCATTCCAAATGCATTAAAGAATATTAATACATTTTTTTTCTTACTAAAAGTCTACCAAGCTACATTATGGATCTCTCCCACTACAATGTCAACCAAATACACAACTTTGGACAAACACTAAGAAAATACATTTATTTAGGAATACAAACATGCCCCAAAGCCTCAGACAGAACTCTACACAATGGCAAAGGAAGCAAAGCCAAATCCCTCCAAGCTGGTCCCTAGATTTTGTGTATGAGGCTCTGCCTCACCTTCCCTCACCCAGTCTGTTTTTCTCCTGTAGTTTGTTTTCACACAAAGAAGTGCTAAACCTATACCAGAGTGTGGATACCATTTCTTTACTAACAGTGAAGAGGCTTCACAAAAGCTTTCTGAACAAGCAGGGAAGAAACACGCCAGGGTTTACACAGCCAGAGATGCAGCTTCAATCATTACAGGACTCTAGTTTTCAAAACAAAACAGAGAAGCTTAACTTGCTTTTCTCCTAGAAGTGAATGCAATTACTTGCTTTCAATCATTTCTCAACAACAAAAAGCCCAACTAGAAAACTGTGGGAAAAAATCTGCATTTCCACTGAAATAAAGAACTTCTATCTAAATGAACTTTAAAAGACACAGTATCTGCCTGTGAACAACATGATAGGAACTTATATAAACCATTTATCTCACACTCCCTTAAGTATAAGCAAGAACCTCAAAAGTTTTAGATGGATATTTCCCACGTTTTCCGTAAAACCCTACTGAGAGCTTTGAAATCTCCAAATGTCACAAAAACTGTTAACCTCTTCTTTTAGCAATTTCAAACATGAAAAGACTTCTCTAAACATGATACTTCCAGAGCTTTCAAGCTCTGAAAAAAAACCAAAAAACTGAAACCAATATTTTATCCAAAGAAAAACCAGCAGATTATTTCAAAATGCACATGCACTGAGACCTGTGCATGTGCAGCTATCTCCAGACAGGAAGGTCAGGGGGCCAGAGTGCACAGTGAGTTCTACATCTGCTGTGACACTTATCCTGCTTACCTGGAACCACAGGGCTCTCACCCTGCTTCACCTCTGCCTTTTTGTGTGCTGCTATTGAAACAAGGTACAGACAGCTCAGACTGCAGAGATATTCTAGCCAAAGCTATCTCAGTGTGTCAGGTCACAAAAACGTTTTACAGCTTGAACAGGCCCTTAAATTCACTGAACTGGAATGCAAGAAGTGCAGAATATTACCCCATGTCCACTACGGTTTTTCAAGTTTTTATTGCCATCAACAGCTATCAGTAAATAGTTTGCACAGCTGTACCTTTCTTTATATTACGGATGGAATATTTATTCCAAGACACTCAGTGATGCTAGAGCAAGCAAGGATTAACAGCTCTTGACTAAAATGGAGTCTAGTTCAAAGGAAGCAAGATGCAGAAAAGTTCTATAAAAGAACTATATGCAGTAAAATCTGATGGCAGTGAAGTTAACACACTGAGTAAGGGCACAGAGATAAGTTAGACAGTGAGAAAGGAAAAAAAAAAATGGAGTGAAAAAGATGGCAATCGTCCTTGGGTTCCTGGCCTTTCAGAGTAAGCATTAAATAAAAGCAAACTGTTTAATACTCAGACAAGAACTTGCAACAATAACATTCCTTCGGTGTGCAAACAAGAAAAATCCTGGCCAGCAAAGCCTAAGAAGATTAGTGTACAGTTTTTAAGGGTCCATTAGGTCCTTTCAGCCACAGTCTCCCCCACAATTTAAAACTGAGTTGCCCACAACTCAGGATCACCTTTGACAGAAAACACATCTCCTGGAAGCCGAGTTTGCCATAAATCCCTCTGCTCCACTAGCAAGGCTTCAGGAGCAACCAAGAGAGCTGAGGCAGCCACCACAAGAATGAATAACACGTGCCACTGTGTATCCAGCTATCAGCCACTCTGAGAAGCACAAGAGTGCAGTCCCCAAGCCAGGAAGAACAGCCCAGCCACAGGGCATGTCTAAAAGCCCAGAAACACTGCATGTACACAGACAATTTCTGAAAAGCCACTACAACTTCAGGCTTTAAATAGCAGCAATAACGGAAATGTCAGAAAAAGCAGAAGTCAGAGTACCCATAAACTCCCAAACTGGCATTTCTACTCTCCCCTACTGGGAATGATGCAACAACAAAGTGGAAACAGAGTGTTACTTATGAAAACAAGTTCAGCATGAAGATTTTTCCAGGCACATCTAACCCTCACTCAAACGCACAATTATTCTTCTGCAGGATCAGAAGAACCCAGAAATCAAACAACCACACCCACAGGATTGTAGCTGGAAGAAATGAAAGGCAGAGTCCATCTGATTTGGAGAAGGATGATAAATCCCAAAACTTTGGGAATCAATGCAACTAGTGGAAAACATTGTATGTAGTTTTTACAAAAATACCAAAAATGGCTGTAATACACGTGAGAACAGTTTTCCTAATAAAAGAATCTGCTGCCAGAAATCCTATATAAACTAGTTGCTCCCAACATCCTATGTGCAGTTCTTGTGTCTACCTGATGTTACAATCCCACAGCTCAAAGAATGAGCTGGCAGCTCTTTTTCACAATCCTAGTACTCCCTCAAGTCAGTTTCTCCATAAACTCATTCTGAAACATGCATTCTCTTAAGCCCTTCAAATGAAAAGTCTCATTCTAAGGAAGAGAGAAAAATATGTGCAATGACAACTCATAATTTAGCCAGTTCTGAAAAACCTGAGAAATAGCAGAAAAGAGATATTAGTATAAGCAATATAAAAGCAAGTTAGCAGAGTCATTTTTGATCAGCTGGGAAAAACTAATTGCCTGAATCTTGATGATTTTAAAAATATCTACTCAGTAATATCCTAATGGTTCTTGAGATAAATAATACAATGGTATTTATTGAGACATCTGATTCCATTTTATTTTTCCACTAGTAAGGCAGCTCATTAGCTCAATACTGTTTGGCAAACATCTGATGAATACACAAGTAGTTCCTTTCCCTATGTTGGCTTCAGTAGCTCTCACTCCATATTTATTTTCTTAACTTCCAGCTCTTCCCTCCCTCCACACAAACTGCTTCCACATACAACAGTTTGCTCCCGAGATGCATTTTCACTGCGGTCTGCTCTGGCAGGACCGCGTGTCCCCGCACAGAACCCGCGTCCCAGCCGAGCGAGAGCCGGCACAAGCCCGCACAGCGCTCACCGGCGCACGGCCGCCTGCAGGCACACACAGCACCTGCGCTCAGCACTCCGCGCTGAGGAAGAGCCAAAGCGCTGCGGGACAAACCCGGCTAGGGCTGCAGAAAGCGCTGCGGCGCGGCACCGCTCTCGTGTGCCGGCAGCCGCCAGGCACCGTTATTGTTGTTACCCGCACGGAACGCAGCGCAGCGGCCGCACGCGTGGGCGGATCCCTGCCCCGGCCGCTCGGAGCTCGTTCCCGGTCTCCGGGCAGGCATCCCCTCGCCGTTCCCCGCTCCGAGCATCTCCCTGCCGGCAACCCGCGCACGAGGCGCGCCGGCGCCCGCTCCGCGACCCGGCCGTGCCGTGGGGACACCGCGTCCGGGCGGGGACCGCGAGCAGCCGGCCCGGCCCGGCCCCGCTGCCGGCCCGCACCGCACCGGGCAGCGCTGCCCCGCCGGCTCCCGCTGCCGGGCGCGGCCCCCTCGGGCTCCGTCACCGCCCCAGCCCCACCCGGCTCCCCGCCATCCCTCCGTGCCGCCGCCCAGCCGCCGCGGCCCGGTCCCGCCGCTCACCCAGAAGAGCTCGGAAGCGTCCGCGCTGCAGAAGCTCTCGATCCCCATGGAGCGCGGCGAAGCGACCGCGGGCTCCCGCGGCAGCGCTCCCCGTGCGCAGCTCTCCGGCCCGAGCGGCGGCGGGCGGGGCCGGGCCGGCAGCGGCGGCTCGCGGCCCTGATTGGCCCCGCGTCACGGGGATGCCGGGCCCGGCGCCGCC
>JAOTQP010000724.1:15623752-15637874 GCA_026413545.1 Cichladusa arquata
CTACCGAGAGAGAGGGAGGGAGGGAGGGAGGGCGGCCCCGCCGTCCGCGGCCACCGGGATGGGTCTCAGAGCTGCCGCGGGTGCTAATGGGGGCCGCCGTCCCCCGGTGCTGCCGCCGTCCCTCGGCGCTGCCCCGGTCCCCCGGCGCTGCCAGGTTAATATACCGTGGGCTGTATTTCAGTATACTTCAGTATTAAACGCATCTTGGTGCAGTAACGTCCTGTTTCTTAAATTGCCGGAACGTATGCTCGCGACTGAAAATAAAGTTGTATTTGTGACTTGTGTGAAGGCTGAACTTTTATCTGTGTGGTGCCTAGACTGGTGGCGCGTGCACAGGTGCTGATACCTTATCGCTGTCGCAGTGCCGTACGCCAGACTCTGTATCGGGGCTAGTTAATGCTGTTTGGCTTTAAATTAACGGGATTTTTTTTTTGTGGCGATAGTTTTAAAGGACACGCTGGAAAAAAGAGGAGCTCTTGCCCAAATCAAAGCGAGGATCAGAGCTGAGGTGTTCAATGCCCTGGACGAGCGGAGCGAGCCGCGGCCGGCGCTGTCCCGGGAGAACCTGCTGATCAACGAGCTCATTCGGGACTACCTGGAGTACAACAAGTACAAATACACCGCGTCTGTTCTGACGGCAGGTGCTGGCCGTGAATTTGGGTCATCGCTGGAATAGTAATCAGCGACTGATTGGTGGAATAATTCCATTGATATTAGGGAATTTGTAACTGTGACAAGATGCATAATCTTGTTTTCCCTCGGGAATTAACAGGGTACAATCGACCTCTCCACAGCTCTACTTGCAGCATTAAGCCAAATCACTTCATTAATTTCTAAGAAAACTTACTCTCTGCTCCTTTACCCTTTAGGTAAATTGGCACAGTGGTTGATGCAAGAGCAAGAAAACTTGATAACAGCTGCAAATTCAAATTTCTTGAAATGGCTGGGAGTACCAGTTTAGAGTTGTTTGCCTGATGAATTTATCTTTATACTGTAAGCCTTCTTTAATATTTCTTAGATTCTTTAAGATTGAAGATAAGTATTGTAATATGCTATTGAGAATTATACCAGTATGAAACACTAATGCTTACGTGGGTTCCTTGGAATTACAATAAACTGTTAGTTATTAATAGTCTAAAAAGGAGGTGTGTGCCCTCATCATCTTTTGAAGTCATCTGTTAATTGGTGGCATTTTTCTTACTGGTCTAAGATTCAGGGGTTTTGTTTTCCAGAATCTGGCCAGCCTGAAGTACCCTTGGATAGACAATTTCTTGCCAAGGAGCTGAATATAATTGAAGATGCAAGTGGAAAGTCAGTGTAAGGAGGAATGTTGGAATGCACAGTATATTCTGTATATTCTATATTCTGTATACCAGTGTATTTTTCTCTTTAGTGTTATTATAAATCACATGTAAATGTTCTCACCAACTGAAATGTGGCTGATCCCAGGCCTGTTCTAATATGCTGGATTCAGCTTCACAATGCCAAACATGGAGCCATGTTCAGACATAGTCCACACTAACACTGAATTCTGCCAGCACAGTGCCTTTCTCCAGACAGTGCCCTTCTGCACTAAAACACAGCTCTCTTACCAGTGCAGTCTGCCTTCTACAGAAAGTAGATCTGCTCTTTGCATATCTGGGAGTTGCTGTGTGGAGCAATAAAAATATTACTGTGAGATTAGATATAAAATCAGAGTGCTCCAATAAAACTGCATTAATACCTGAGGGCTGAAGCAGGTTCAGACACATTCAGCATTCTCTGTAGCTTGTGCTGTCTGAACCTGTCAGGGGCTTAGGAAGAGCCAAGTTTGAGATGTGCCATGGTGGGCTGGCCTGTAGCCCACCAGTGCCTGATCTGCTGTGTGTGTGTGTGGATCCTGCTGATCCATGGGTGAGAAGGTGCTCCTGTGCTAAACATGCACACCTTCACCTGCCAGGAGAGCTGCAGTTCAGTGGAGAGTGTCTTTAGTCCCAGCTTTTTAGGACAGTGTTGGTGTTCAGGGGGAGCATAGGTCTGTGCTTATTTATGTAATGATACTTGGATGTGTTTTGTGTTATTAAAGACATTTGTACATATTGTAGAAGTAAATACTAAAATCTAAGAAGTCCTGGAGGAAGGGTGTATTTTTAATGCTCAGTATTTCATAGAGTTTACAGAGTACTTTTTAATTTCTCCCTTAAGCAGACCTCTCCTGTATGGAATTCTCTGTCATTTCTTGCATGGTGGTAAAGAAGAAGGTACCCAGAACATCCTTCCAAAAGTGTCTTTACTGAATTATCCAAAGCAGAGCTTTGGCAAACCACCTGCTGAGAGGAATCCAAAAGGTGGGTGCAATGTCATTTTTGCTGAACTTCTCTCTGTGACTAGATTTCCTATGCCATGCATAACCATGCAGCTGGACACTGTGTACCTCCTTCTCTGTGCAGGGAATGCTCTCACCTGACACCAAATGGCTTTACCATTTCACTAAAAGTTCAACTGGCCAAACTGTACTCCCTTATATTATTGCAAACCTGAAAAGGGTTAGCTAGAGACAGTCTCACTATACTGGGAATTCAATACAAGATTTTAATCTAGATTCCCAATAAAATATATTAAATAATGGGTATATCTCTGTTTCTTATCTGGTCTAACCTAATTTCTATAGAAAGTTCTTAACTCTTTAATTGTCAGTTCTTTACATGGGCATAAATCTTTTCTGAGAACATAATTCATATCCTATTTGCCACAAAAGCTTAAGCCCAAAGTTCATTGCTCTATAGTAAACACTGCTAAATCTTACTTGCCTTTTCTGGTCTGCTTTTGGACTGGTTACAATTAATACCACCTAAGCTAGAGAATGAAAAGGTTCATTGGTCCAGCTTTTTCCTTCTAGGAGTCTGCTTGGCATATTGCTTCATTTGGTAGTGTGAAAATTTATTACTCTCCTGTTAATACTATAAACTGTTTGGTTTGTATCCAAGAATTTCAAAAGTATGAGGCCTGAGATCTTACTGATGTCTAAAAAGGGTGAGAAGTACTAACTGTTTTTTAACAGTTAATTCATTGAGACAATGATGTTTTCCTTCTGCCAGAAGAGGGGGCTGAAGAAACAAAATTTCCATACCAAAACTACTGTAAATTACCTCTTCGTTAGAAAACAGTTATTCCTATCAGAAATGTCTCAGTTTTTAAATCAGAGTGTATAGGAGAATTGTTTTTAAAGTATACTTTTGTTTCTACTGACTCCAGAGGGTCACCCTGCCCTGTTGACTCAAATATAACTTCACATGGAGATTTAATTGGTTACAGTTAGTTACAGAACTCAGTATCAATCATAAGACACAACAGCACATTGCTTTTTTTAGAACTAAACAAAAACATAGAAGTTTTAAGGCTTTGAACCTTTAAGTAAATATATTCTGAAATTACTTTCTGCATGTGTTTGTGGAGTATGTTAGTTGAGACCTAAAGGCAGTGGGTTTAAAATACTAATTACCCAACTCTTTTCATTAGGCTGCATATTCAGGTAATCAAGTCCATTTATAAATTCAACCTACCAAGTCTCTTATTTGACATCTAACTTGCTTTTCACTTTAGAAATTATCTTGTTTATTTAGATGTTTGAGTATTCTAGCAGACTGGGGATCCTGATAAAAGATAGGGAATATCTTTCTTTACCTCATTCACTACAGCTGAGTTGGAACTTGTCTGAAATCTCATCTTAGAGATGTAAAGCTTTTATCTCCTACAGCTGCATGGAAACATTTATCTGTAAAATTTCCTAAATTCCCTATGATGATATTGTGCATCAAAGTTGCTAATAGTAGAAGATAACACACTGTGGACCTCCAGATGAGGAGAATATTTTTGTTTGTATTTCATTTTCAGACAGAATTCCAGAAGCAGGAAGGATGGCTGGCATGAGCATCGAAGAGCCTCTTATTTTACAAAGTATAAAGAGATGACACCTTTCATTTCCTAATTTCTCATTTCAAGGTCTGTCAGATTTAATTTAGGACATTCTTTATTGCATTAATTTCTCCAATAAATCCAGTGGGACCATTTTAGCCTGTAATGTCTACTCATGAGACAGGATGACGAGGTCATATTTATTGTCAATTTAAAAAATGTTAGCAAAGCTCTCTTTGCCTTTCTCTTATCCCCTGATAGAAGGAAAACTATACAGAGAGTCACACTAATGAATCCTAAAAATTGCACCTGAATATACTGAGTTTATCCAATAAATGTTTATATAATAACTTATCATCTCTGCACTTGTATCTTTGTGTGTTTTTCCTATGTTTCTGAATAAAACTTTTCAATTTTATTCTGTGTGTTATTTTGAGAGTGTTCAAACTATATGTTTTAATCATTATTTTTAAAAAGAGGTTGCAACTTTCAGATAAGTAAGGGAAAAGAAATTCTGATAGAAAATCGAAGTGATTTAGAGGGACAGTGGTTTTTAATTCTCCAGAAATGGGGGCTATATTTATCTTCATGCCAGCAAACAAACAAGGGTAAGTTTTTTCCATCTGGAGTTGCTATAAATTGTACAGTGCAACACTGGGTATATGGGAGGGGAAGGAACTTCTGGGTTTTCTTCCCAAACAGCATGAAACCCACAGTCAGGAAAAGCTAAAAATAAAGTTGATAGTAGATTACTGATTCCCAGAACTCTTTTTTAGCTAAAGTATTTACATGTTTTGAAATGGTAATTTATTTTAAAAGCCAAACTTGCAGGGGTACATAAAAAATAACATCTATTTTTTTTTCTCTTCTCATTTTAACAAAATGCATAAATACTAAATATATCCAGTGGTACTGAGAGGAGTTTTGTATAAATAAATCTCTAGAGTCAGGTCCTTAAAAATCTTTATTGTTAGATAAATGCTACAGTGGAGGGGAGAAGAGAGGAAGAGAACCTGCAGTTTGTGAAGCTGGAAGGACCCCAAGCTGTGCACAATGTGAAATTCTGCCTTTATCTTGATTTGACCCAGTTAGCGTCGCAGGGATTTTTTCTTTTGCAAGCAGCCTGTGCTCTAGCCTGGAGCTGCAGAGGCTGCATTTATCCCTTTGGAGCCCAGCAGTGAGCTCATCTCTGTGTGCCTGGCAGTGCTGGCAGCTCCTCCTTGGCTGATCGAGTGTCTCAGGGCTGCTGCCAGGAGGGGAGGACGTGTGTTAGCAAATAAACCTCAATCAAATCCATCCCTAAGTCTCTGCAGCTGACCACTGCACCCGCCGGGCAATCTCTGCTCACACCTCCACCACCTCCAGCTGCTGGGCTGAAGAGCCATCCCTCAGCTTCTAATTTGATTTTCCACAAGTTCAGTGCTAGACTCATGAGTTTCCATGAAGCAGTGGATCAAATTGTTACGCATATTTGGATTCTGAATTGTCTTTTCAAGGGCAAAGAAAAAGGCTGTGAAAGCACAAGAGCTCAAACCTCTGCTATGCAAATGTTTCAGTGTAAACAGCCACTGCTTCTGCTTTCTGTCTTCCCACCAGAGATCATTCAGATGCTGCCCAGGTGCCATGGAGCTCCCTGGGAAATGAATTTTTAGTGGTAGATATTAAAAAAAAATTTTGCTGAGGCTGAGGAAGACAAAGGGATGTTTGGTAGCTGCCCTTCCCCAAGCTCAGCAGGCTGCTCTCTCCAGAGTCAGGAAAGCAGTGGCTGCTACAGAGGGCTCCTGCCCTGAGCTTTGAGCTGAAGGTGTATGTCTGAAATCAGAGACAGAAGACATTTAAAACAAAAGGAATCTTTGGACTGTTTTCCCTGGGGACTCACCCATTGTACAGACACTCTGTAGGGACAGTTGGTGGAATCTGGCCTGTTTGCAATTTGCATTTCATCTAATTCTCCAATAGCTCACAGCCCACATCTGGGGGTTAGAAACAATCTCTTGTTTCAAAGTATAGTCATTGTACAAGCAAACTAAAGGCAAATTACAGTGTATTTCCAGTGATGTTTATTTACAACAAAGCTTTGAAATATATCTGTGAAAATATACTGGTCTAGTCATGTTATTAATTGTCTAGCATTTATCTGAACAGTACATGAAATATGAGAGTATCTTTCAAGATGCTGACATACAGCAAGTCCTCGAATGACAGACTGCCTGCCTTGTTACTGGAAGAAGAGGAATTGCAAAATCTTTCCCAGATGAATGCACTTAGCATTCCTTAAAATTTTAAGGTGAGATCAATATTTAGATCAAAATATTTCACAGGTTCAGGTTTTAGAAGAAATTACCGATTAGGTGAGCATACATAAAAATTATTTTCTGAACTTCAGAAGTTGCATAATTACAGCGTGGGATGTCTTGTATTAACTGCCCTTACTCTTTCTACTGACAACAGAAAATGAAAAAAAAACCCAAAGATACAAGCATATAGAAGTTTAGAGTCTTTACACAGCAAAATGCATTTGTGAATTTTGTTGGAGACAGAACATTAACCAAGAGCATAATGGAGGGAATTCCATTAAAAGAGGCTGTTTGTTGTCTAAGCACGTTATCACAAGTGAAGGTGACAAGGAGCCAGTGAAGTCTGGTGTGGATATCAGATCTGGAAAGTGCTTTGGAAGAACTTAACCCACAAGTTTTAAAAATAAAAAATTCTTTTAAGACCAAATTTTTGCTCTCCCCTCAAATGAGAGCAAACTGTGTCTCTGGACTGCAGGGCACTGCGCTGTTCCAAGGTTTTAGTTTCTGTCCTGCTCAGGGGAGGATTTTTGAAGCTTTATCAGCTCGCTCTGAGGACTGGGTTACATTTTCCTTCCTGAGCAGCCTCGCCTCAGGCACCAATCTCGGTGTCACTGATCACCTCTCCGGAGGGCTGATTAGCCCTGGCTGATCAGCTGGAGGAACAGAAACCCCGAAAGGTTTGTTCACCTTTCAGCAGCAGCTGATTCAGACCGGCTCTGTGCACTCCTCCTGGCCACCTCAGCCAGGGTTAAGCACCAACATCGAGCCCCTGGCCAGTATTTTCTCTTTCAGACTTAGATCTTAGAGAAACATGGTTGGTAAAACTTATGTAAAAACATTTTTTAAACAAAACAAAAAAAGCTGATGCTTTATTTAACAAACTAACATCACCATCTGTGCTTTTTTTTTCTTCCCCTCTCTTATGTTCAGGTTACACCATGGTAAGGCAGTTAAAAATTCACTTCTTTCCTTCTTGGGTCTTTTTCTTTTCCCCAAGTACAATATTTACAGTGCAAATTCAGTAAGGAGATATTTAAGGGTAGGCTGCTCGATACTTTATTTTTTTCTATAAAAGTAATTAAAACAAATAAATAAACAAATCAAGGGGGTTTAAACAAAGATTATTTTCTTGTCACAAAGTCGTCATCCACTGGGAATCCACAGCTTTCATTTTGAGGCAACTTTGGTTTAAAACAACCACCTCTACTTTCAGGATCCCCCAACCAGACTATCAGATCAGTATATTCTTACATTAGCTTTTAAGTGAAGGTTGGAAGCCGTGCTTGCATTTACCAGTTCCTACCCCACATGGCTTGAGAGTGCAACTCTTTCAGTGCCAGCAGGAATATTTTTTGGACTTCCCCTCTGTTTAATGTCACATCATATATCACCCCGCAGCACTGCTGCTGTTAAACTCCCTCCTCGGGCAGTGAGCCTGCCTGTGCAGTGCTTTGCAGACCAGCCAGAATAATTTCCACTCCTTTTTAAGCTACTATTATAATGTGTCTGGTTTTGTGAAACAGCTGCATGTGTTTAAAAGGAACTTCTTGGGATAACTTTGATGAATGTTAAAATGATCGTACTTTTCAGAGGATTCCCTTGCATTTCATTGTGTTTCTAATTAAAAGCTAAGTTTGTAAACAAGAAACTGCAGGGGGGGAAAGTAAAATAGGGTGAACTACCCTGCTCTGGGAGGAACTTTCTGCTAACAAGGACAAGTTTCTAGGATTTATGTCGTGGTGATCATTTCCCTGGCTTTGCTCCAACAAAGTCACTCATGCCCAGGTCTGATGCTGGGTCCTGGAAGGCTCTGCACAGCTCCCTGCAGCCCCACAGCACTGCAGATTTTCAGGGCTGAAATTCCTGGGTTTCTGGGGCTGGAATTCCCAGGGTTCACGGCTGAGTATTCCAGGATTTTCAGGCCAAAATTTCCAGATTTTTGGGGCCATAATTCCAAGGGTTTGGGTCACAAAATTCCCAGGATTTGGGGGCTGAAATTGCCAGGATTTTGGGGCTGGAATTCCCAGGGTTCAGGGCTGAAATTGCCACATTTTTTGGGGCTGCAATTCCCAGGATTTAGGGCTGGGTGTTCCAGGATTTTGAGGCCAAAATTTCCAGGTTTCCCACCCACCCTCCCCCTGGCAGGACGGTCTGTCACCTCTGGGGCTGTGTCACTGCCCGGGCAAGTGTGGTCTTGTCCAGCTGAGGCCCAAACTTGACCCTGCATCTGGTATTTCTGAAATGCTGTAGAGCAGAAACCCCAGGGCTCTTGCCCTCTCTCCTCTTTGTCCAAATTTTTTCACCACTGGCTGGAGCTAGAAGGAGCTACAGGACAATCACACCTGCAAATTCCTGACCCAGTGAGAACAGAGGTTTTCAGCCAGCCTCCCCTCATAGGTATTTTTTTAGGGTGAGGAGTCCAATATGAGCTCCATCCATCTTCCCAGGAGGGTTTATTTTCCAGAGAAGACAGAGCTGTTGATGTCAAGAGAAATAATTTCATCGGGCCTGTGCTCAGATCCTTTGGGTATACACCATATTTAGTCTGTTGCTGAGAGGGGGTTGTTTCGGTATTTTGTATTTGGCACGTTGATGGGAATTCCTAGAGTATCCTAGCTTTCCCTTTTTGGGATATCTCCATCCACAGGTCCTACTGCACGAGGCTGTTGGCTACTAGGGGAGGAGGGAGGGGGGACAGCTGGGGGCTGAAGGTTTGTGGGGTGTGAGGAGGGTTTGATGAGGACCAGATCAGTCCCTAACTCGGGCTCCCAGCACCCTGTCCCTGCCCCTGTCCCTGTCCCTGTCCCTGTCCCTGTCCCTGTCCCTGTCCCTGTCCCTGTGCCTGTCTCTGTCTCTGTCCCTGTCCCTGCTCCTGTCCCTGTCCCTGTCCCTGTCCCTGTCCCTGTCCCTGTCCCTGCTCCTGTCCCTGTCTCTGTCCCCGTCCCTGTCCCTGCTCCCTGCTCCTGTCCCTGTCCCTGTCTCTGTCCCTGTCCCTGTCCCTGTCCCTGTCCCTGTCCCTGTCTCTGTCTCTGTCCCTGTCCCTGCTCCTGTCCCTGCTCCTGTCTCTGTCTCTGTCTCTGTCCCTGCCAGCACAGGTGCCACTCCCTGCCCTGTCCCTGCATCCCGGGGACTCTGCCCCCAGCTCTCATCACTTCACTTGTACATCCACAGACACAGGAGGGTGTTTCTTACATATGAGCAAGTAATTACAGTCCTTTCTCAAGAGCTGAGCTGCACACTGGATCGCAAAAGAAACTTTGACAAATCTGCTGGAAGGTGGCAAACAAGCCTCTCGTTTCCCAGGGGCAAAGAGGCTTAAACCAGCCCCAAGCTCTGAATGTCACACAAGCACAGGGAGACCCAGAGCCACCTCCAGTGGAGGGTTAGGAATAACCCTCTTTGCCCAAGAGACCCCCAGACTCAGGGACTCTGCTCCAAAATGCACTGACAGTGGGTGGGAGACATCCTGTGCCTGTGACCTGTCCTTTGCCCTTCCAGGACAGGGCCACGAGGGACAGGGACACTGACAGGGCAGGAAGGAGTTAAAGGTCCATTTGCTTTGTCAAACAACAGGGGGAAGGAGTGAATCTCTGAACTTGTGATTTAGGGGCACCCCTTTCATACATCTTTTTGAAAGGCAGAACCAGCCTGCATCCCTAAAACGTGGCTTGGGCAGGGGCCATGCCCAGGGTCAGGCCCTGCTGGGAACGGGGTGCTTGGCTCAGGCTGTGCTTTTTAAGCCAGGTACCAAAAGGATTTTCCAGCAGGACGTGGTTTGCAGGGCCCCTCCCCACTGCCAAGATTCTCCTCCTCTATATAGGGAGGCTGCAGAGGCAGCAGGGACTGGGCTGTCCCGGCTGGTGGCTGTGTCTCCACTCACTCTGCTCCCCTTTGGACACCTGTAAGTACAGGGGAGAGGTCCCTGCTGGGGTCTCACTCTGGGATGGGCACTCTGGCACGTCCACTCTCCCTCTGCTCTGCAGACACAGGCACAGAATTAACCTGGGATGGGCACAGAGCTGTCAGCGTGCTCAGGAGATTTATCCTGTTTGTGGTTCCTGGTTGGGTTCTGCATGCCTGAGAGTGGGGACAGAGGTTCTGCCTGCTTCCAGTCACTGCTAACGTGCCATTGCTGAAAGACAGAGGAGGAGTGGTGCTCTGAGCTGGCAGCAAGGTGCAGGGCAGGGCAGGTGGCCACAGGTACCTGCTGCACACAACCATCACTCGTGCATTTGGGAATGGAAAACCTCAGCTGCTGATCTTCTTTAAGTGCTCCTAACCTCTCAGTCCCAATAAAGGACTGATGAAAAAAATATATAAAATAATAAAAATAAAATAAATCAGTTCATCAGTAATTTGTTCTTCAAACAGAAAAAATGCTTAAAAATTAGAAGGAGTGGAATCACTTTTACATGCATGCCCCAGCATTACATGTATATGTTTTTAATATGCTGGGAACAAATTTGAAGCAGAACTAATCTGGCAATTTACTGAACTACAGTAATTTCAAAGGTGACATGCCTTTCTTTTTAATGGAAAATAAAGCAACAAACGTCTGAGAAAATCCCGTAAGTAAATTAAGACAGTAGATGGCAGTGCAGAAAGCAGCTTCAGCACCATCCCAGAGGTTCTTTTACCTGTGTGTGTGTGTGTGTGTCTGTGTGCATGCACACCTATAAAAATGTTGGGATTTATGTGAAAGGCATTTATGTTTGCACAACTAAGAAGCATCATGAGGTATTTTCAATATAAATCAGAAGGCTTGCCATGATCTAATACATACATATCAGTAGAACCTTTTCTGAAATGCACCTGTTGAAAAACAAGCCCAGCTGTCCTTCACTGCCAGCTGTGCCCTGGCAGGCAGTTTGCAGCAGGACTGTCTGGGGGGGTGATGTGCTGAACCCCCACTCAGGCAGGGCTGAACTGATGAACCCCCAGAGCAAAGCTCTGATTAAATTGTCACTGCAGTTTAGTCCCAGTTCTGCCCTGGCCGTGTTGGCTTGGATGTAAACAATGAATTTTATTATCTCATTTGCAATTGACACACTAGTCCCTAAAAGGTCTTTGTTTTGAATTTGTTATCATTACATTTTTGTGGAACGGGGAGTATTGAGCAGAACATCTCCATAAAAGGCAGCGTGGGGATGTATGCAGAGATGCCAATGCTCTGGAAATCACAGAGACTTATTAGCTGGAAATCTGATGGCTTTTAAGTATGTTAATTTTAGGAGAAGCCAAGAGCTAGAGACAGCTTTCCAAGGTCCAGTTAAATTATGGATTTTTTGTGAATTATAATCAGAATTTTATATACAGAATTTTATTTAGTAAATAGAATGACATCTACAAGAATTTGAAACAGCTGGTACTTTCCAGATAAAGGGAATCTATCCCTTTTTTCCTTTCTTTTTTGATTTTTACAGTTTATAACACTGGCAATAACTGGGGCCAATTTATCTGGAAAATTTGAAAATTAATCAAGTTTTAGTCAGAGTTGTGTAGTGACTCACACTAACAAAGGTGAAAAGACTTTATTATAAATTGAGGCACTTACAGACAATTTGATTGAAGTTTATGGAGAATGCATTACAAAAAAAAAAAAAGGTGAAAGGAGGGATTGATAGCAGTGCTTATAACAAAGCTGTCAATGCTGGGGAGTTCCAGTTCCCAAATGAAGGTCACAAGGGTAGGATTCACCCCTAGATTATCTTTTGATTATGTTTTTTTCCAAGCAGTGCTCCGTTGGATGATTCAGTAAAGTACTGGAAAAAATAAAAGATAGGAAACTGGAAAGATCATAGTCAAGAATTAGTGTAGCCCCAGAAATGCAGTTTGAGTCAAGAGCAGGTTACTGCTGCACTCTTCCATCAGGAACTACTCATGACAGCAGGACTTGGTTTTTGAAAATAATTGGTTATATGTTCCTCTGTTGCAATAATTATTCCCTGTACAGATGTGATAAGACTTTATATTGACATGCACATCCTGCAGAGGAAGGGAGAAGTGTCTTTTATCTTTTCCTCAGGAGAAAAGCAGTCCCTCCAAGCTCTGACTCAGAAGGCAATTCTGCTTGGCCAATAACCTTTTAATTACAGCACACTTCCTGGGAATATTTATATTTCATCCTTGAAATAATATACTCAGGATAACCTAGTTATAAAGACAGCATTCAGCTTCTGTCATTAACGTGAAAAGGGAAAAGACAGTGAAGATCAGCCAGAAATCTCCATAGTGGGAGAGCAGACAGAGACACAGGGAGAGCTGTGCAGGGATCCATGCATGTCTGCATGTTAGACAAGTACAACAAATGGATCAGGATAGGTGTGACTGGCACGATTCTAAGGAAAGAAACTTCCTCTCAACAGTATTTTTGTGATTGCTTTTCTTGCTGCCACTCTCAGGATAACTCACCTCGGGGTATGAGGTGTATTCCCTTGTGCATGGTTTGAATGGATGAGAACCCACAGGGAGAGGGGTCTCCATTGCTCTCAGCCAGTCCTGTGGGTGAAACTGGCCAAAGGGTCAGTTCTGCCTTCTCAGGGAATGTTCTCAGCAGGCAGTAAGGAGTCTTTCCCCTGCCCCTTTCCCTAATCACATACTGGCCCAGTGCACTGCAGTCTTGATCAGAGATGGTCCAGAAGATATTGTGCCAATTATTAGTCAGAAAGCTTCAGCAGCTCATTAGCAGCTCATTAGTCCTCACTAGGACAAATTTAGTTGAGTTTGTGGAGCTTATATTCTACCCCTTCCATTCAGATGGAAGACCTTCCTTTATAATGAAAATGAATAGTGCACATTAATAAATTAATTCAATTATTAATAGCCATTAATCCACACTTCATAACTGCATTTCCTTTTTTTCCTGAGTCAGAAGCTGCTAAAACTTTATCCTTAGATTCCAGAGGTTCACTCATGAAAAGTTCTTTTCACATAAACCCACATTTTCTCCTCATTGTGTTTCAGAGGAGTTCTGAGATCCAGCTCTCACTGTCTATTCACTAGTTCTTGTAGGGGATCTATTCTTACTGTATTCAAACTAGTCCTGGTATTTGGATCTAGGGAATAAGAACCTGTATTTCCAAGTTCTACAGTTCATTCCACCTTCTATACCTTCCAAATGGATCTTGCTTTGAAAAAGATTGAATTTAAAACGTTCTGCACCTTGTTATGTACATGCAGGAAGAAGTAGGAGAATGTAGTCAAATACAGTCAGACCAGCTCTGTTTTGTGCTAGAATCTGGAAGATGTTTTTGACTTAGCATGTAACAAAGAAAGGAACTTTTCCTTGGTCCTTGGGCAAGAGAACAGACAAAGCTCTGGGATGTCCTGCTGTGACATGTTCTGTAACAGGCCAACAGCTCTAGCTAGGATTGGGTTTTTGAGATGGATGGTCAGGATGATTTGGCAGTTTGATTTCCATCATCACTTTCTGTGGACAGCCTCCCAATAGTAGGATTTGACCCCATGAAGCTCAGCTCTGCAGTTCAGTCTCACTTTTGGTGTTTCTGACAGCAGTACCTGATTCCTATCGATATAAAAGTGCTGTCACCTGGCATTTGGCCACAGGCAGCACCCTCCAACCTTTCTGATGCTTCAGCACGGCCAGGAAGGCACAGGATGGGCACAGGATGGGCTGAAATCCCCATCTCCACAGCAGCTCCTCCCATGCTGCTGGGGCAGTGGAGTGAAGAACGTGCCTTGTCTGCTGCCACAGCAAGGAAGAGGCCAGGGCAGCTCCTGCTGCAACCTGAGCCCCAGGCATGGGAGCTGCAGCTCTGGGATGGGGCAGTGCTTCCATGGATCCCTGTGCAGGGCAGTGATTCCATCCCATCCCTGCACAGGGCAGTGCCTCCATGGATCCCTGCACAGGGCAGTGCCTCCATCCCATCCCATCCCATCCCATCCCATCCCATCCCATCCCATCCCATCCC
>JAOTQP010000724.1:15637974-15666481 GCA_026413545.1 Cichladusa arquata
TCCCATCCCATCCCATCCCATCCCATCCCATCCCATCCCATCCCATCCCATCCCATCCCATCCCTGTGCAGGGCAGTGTTTCCATCCCTGCACAGGGCAGTGCCTCCATCCCATCCCTGTGCAGGGCAGTGCCTCCATCCCATCCCTGCACAGGGCAGTGATTCCATCCCATCCCTGCACAGGGCAGTGCCTCCATCCCATCCCTGTGCAGGGAAGTGCCTCCATCCCATCCCATGCCTGTGCAGGGCAGTGCCCCCATCCCATCCCTGAGCAGGGCAGTGATTCCATCCCTGCACAGGGCAGTGTTTCCATCCCTCCCTGTGCAGCAGCTTCCCCCCACAGCCAGCTGGAGAGCTCAGCTGGACAGAATACCATCTCCATTATTGGAACTGTGCAGCTCTACCAGCCCTCTTGGCAGCCAGGGAGCATTTTCTGCCTTAATCCACACAGAGGTCAAATAGTTTCCTCTTGCTCTCTTCCAAGAACCTCCTGGGAGCGAGCAGAGAGCCACATCCTGCAGCTGCTCCCTGGCAGAGCCCTGGCAGTGGGGAGCACTGCTCAGGGGCCAGTGGCATGGCACAGAGTCTCCCTCACACACTGCACATTCATGGATTATCTGGGCAAATTTTCCTCTTTGGGATTTCCAGGCAAGGCTCTAGAACAAGCACATTTAGTGCCTTTTTTTTTTTTTTTAAGACAAGACAATTGTTGAGGGAGTTTGAAGTGCTGGGGCATCTCATTTTCACTGGATTTCATTGGGATATCATCTAACCTTCTTAGACATCTCTAAAAATCCTCGTTTTGTTTTTAAGCTTTACGTCATCTTCTGCATGATCCATGTTTCCTTCTCAGACCCCTCAGAGAGTGTGGCCTTGCAAAAAATCCTTAGTCTGTGGGAAGGCTTCAGGGACAAATATTTGGAAAGCAAGCTCTGATAGTCCTGGAGCACAGGGTGTCCCTTTGGCTGCATACCACAGAGCTTGGTCCTTATGCTTTTGGGTTGGCTGCTGACATCTTTAGCAGCCAGTTCTCCAAGCTCCCTCCAGATTCATGTTTGTTTGAATGCTGTAAATATTAAATTCGCTCTCAATAAGGAAATGAAACAGCCTCTGTCTCCCAGAGATGTTTTTCTTGGGCACACACTCTCTGTGGCTCCTCCCCAGCTCTCCTCTCTGCTCCACTGCACAGCAGGTTTCCCAACCAGCACACTCTTTTCTGCCCTGGAGCAAACCACAAATCCCCTGTGTGCCTCCTCCCTTCAGACCTGTGCCCCATGGGATGGAGCAGAGCACTTGCAGAGCTCCAGCACTGTCAGCTCTGATCTTGCAGCCACCCCAAGCTCAGAGGGCAGAGCAGGAGAGCAGCTGCCTCCTGTCCCAGCACGGTGCAGAGCAGCCTGGGCTCTCACCTGTGGGGCAGGTACATCCAGCTGCTTTATCCAGATGTGACCCATGGCATGGCTGCAGCATCCTTCCAGTCTGAGCATCATGGCTCAGAGGATCTTTTAGCTGAGGCAATCTCCAGGCTTGTTTCATTTCCCCTCTCTCTCATGTGATAAACATTTACCCTTCATTAATGATCAGCTCCTACTGTGTGACCCATGGGGAGGAGCTAACTCTGAATTACTGCTCCAGCAGTACTGACAATATTGCTTTCCTGCTTTTTCTGTTGACCTTATCTTAACCTTATTGTTCTCCAGATGAAATGGTAATAAGTGATTGGAAATAGTCCTTTGCAAGAAAGGCTCATTTCTGTCCTTGCTGAAATCCAGCCTGGGAACCATTCTTCTACTGCTTATTTCAGTGTTGCACTGGTGTTTCAGTATGCACCCAACAGCATTTGGGTGTTGGGACATTTTGTATTTGCCTGAATTCAATTGACTTTGTGGTGGGCAAGAGCTGAGGCTGCAAGAAGGTGTTCAGGTGTTCAGGGGTTGGTCCTGGTGCATTTCTGACAGTCTCATTGCACAGGCACTAAGTATCCACATGGAAATGTGAGCTATGACAGGACCTACAGTGCTTTGGACCTGCTGCATGGCAGATTTGACAAAGGTCTGGAACGTCTCCACATTTGCCTTCCTTTAAAACAGAATATTTTGCTTCCTCAACAGGTGTCTGCTGAGTCAAAATGGCTCAAAAACCTCTCAGTGATGATGAGAAATTCCTCTTTGTGGACAAAAACTTCATCAACAACCCGCTTGCTCAGGCTGACTGGTCAGCAAAAAAACTGGTTTGGATTCCATCAGAGAAACATGGATTTGAAGCAGCAAGCATCAAGGAAGAGAAAGGGGACGAGGTGGTAGTTGAGCTGGCAGAAAATGGAAAGAAAGTGACACTGAGCAAGGATGACATCCAGAAGATGAACCCTCCCAAGTTCTCCAAAGTGGAGGACATGGCAGAGCTGACTTGCCTCAATGAAGCTTCTGTGCTGCACAACCTAAGGGAGAGATACTTCTCAGGGCTAATTTATGTGAGTAGAGCCAAACACACCCAGAGCATTTCCTACTGCATGTGAGCATGGCCCACTGACAGCCAGCCTGGGGTACAGGGCTTGTGTAGCACTGCCCTGCAAGAACCAACCCCAGAAATAACCCCATCCTACCCCAAAAAGGGTTAAAGTCACTTCATTCCCCATGAGCCTCCTGCTTCTTTGATAATTCCTTCTTTACTTGGCTAAATTAAAACACATGAAGGTTTCTTCTACAGAATTTATGCATTCCAAAAGAATGTTGTTGGCTTGGAAAGTGCTCACTGATAGGTGAACAAAATCTGAGTCCTGCTGTTTGGAGGGAAAAAATGATAGTGACTTTTGAATTAGTTCAATGTAAACCAAAACAATTTTCCAGTAATTTGTAAAAAGAGCATACAGAAAAGGGAAATCATGCAGTTTTTCTCAGGCAAAACTCCCACTGAAAGGCAGCTGAAAAGTTCTGGTTTGGTGGTGCTGGAGTTAAACCTTATGTGTGGATAAAGGGACAAACCCACAGAATTCAGGCAAGAGTACCTGCAGGTGCCAGTGTGTCACTGAAGCAAAGTCATGCATCCACTAAACCTTTCTGTCCCTCTTGTTGATCAAGTTACAGATCAGACAAACCTGGACAAATTATAATTTCTCTATGTTCATGTGAGTTATGTTCTCATGAGTCATGTAAGTAAAGATTATTCTGTCTTTCAGTCCTCACAACACAAGAATATTTTGACATTGATAATCTATCCACATCAACAGTTAGCAAACAGCACAGTAAGAAAGCCCAAAACCTTTCCACAGAATTTAACTGTTATCTTTGATTTTACATGAAGGATCCCTCTGCTGTGCTGCTGAAAAGTTATCCACAGTTTCAATCTGTGAAAATTTTACTTGCATGACAGACCACTGATGAGTAAATGAAAGTACAGAGCTTAAGTAGAAACAGTAGTCAAGGTCTTATTACTAACATGAGGAATGCTAAATTGGAAAGCAGGAAATGAAGCAGAAAATAAGATAGTTACATGGACTACAAGAAAGGAATTACTTACTTGTTATGCCTAACTTCAAAGAGCTAAGTTCAAGATCTTTCATTCAGGAATGTACTAAAATGCACATTATCAAGCTCCTGAAAGAAGCTAGACATCCCATCTTCTCGTTATTTGAGTTTTTTGGATTTTAAGTTTGCAGGTGAATATGTGGACCTCGTGCTATAATATCAGAACATGAAGCCTTAATTATTAAAATAGACTTTTTCTGAAAGTGTTCTGCATTGTTGCAGGAATTAAAAGAATTAGTTAGTGGAATAAAATGGAGGATTGGATGTTGTTGTTCTCAGCAACACTCTGCATGGCTGTTCTAGGGTTTCCATTATGTTTACTTTATGGAATTTTCACTTTCTACAGAAAGAGGAAATTAATTTCCAAGGATGGATAATGCAATTAGGAATCAAAGAGTTTTTCATGGAGGCAAAAATGGAAGTGTACCTGAAATTAAGTTTTCTTTCTCAAGAGACTAGATTTTAAGATGGTAAAAGTTTCAAAGACATTAATTTGACTTGTGCAACAAGCTATTTGTATTTTCAGTAAGCAAAACCTGCTTGAAACTGCCCAGCCTCACACAGTGCTGCCCCATTAGTTGCTGTCATACCTTTTTAAAAACAGAGGGGGCCTCTAAAGAGAATTTGAGTCTCACCCACTTGCAAAACTGACTGTAAACAACCATCTCCTGGCTGCCATGTGCTGCCTGATTTGCATCCCTTGGAGTCCCACACATTCCAAGAAAACATGACCTCAACATTTTTCTCTCCAGAGCATCACTGACGCAAATGGGGATTCCCAAATCTGCTAAAGAAAAACAATCAATCCAGCTGGAAAAAGAAATAATCTCCCCCTTGCATTTACATTAAATATTATTAAATAAAAAGTTTCAGTGCAGAAATTCACAGGGTGACTGCAGACTAAAAAAAAACACCCTGGCATTTTGCTTCATCACAGATCATTAAGATAGAAGGGCAAGAAGAAACATGAGCCACTAACTCATGTTTCACATTGCTCAGAACAAAAAGAACCTGCTTTATCCACACACAAATTGCTCCAAAAATTGTTATAAAAGCATGAAAAGCACAGCAATGCAACTTCAGTGGATTTGAGAGAAGAATCAAGCTTCCTGTGCTATTGGTAGGCACTGCTTGTTCAGTCTTCACTTAACAGTGAGAAATGCTCTTGGGTACAAAAAGTTAAATATGTACAATGGGACTGAGCTGGGCTCTGCTGCCCAAACCTGGATATTCACAATGCAGGTGTGGATTTGGGCCAGTCTCCTGTAAACACCAGCAACAGCAGCTGTCTGAGGGATACACAAGCTCCATGCAAGTATCCCTAAGATATTTCAGATTATTTTCTTCCTCCAGACCCTCTGGGGAGAGATTCAGCCCCTCTCTAGACAGGCTGTGCCCAGGGAGGATTTAAGGCACGGGAGTTTCTGTGCCCCCACTTTCAATCACACAGCTGGCCATGTCAAAGCACCATCTGTATTAATCTAAGTCCCCCAAAATAAGAGGGCTTCAGTGAATTTCCTGAGGTGACAGGGTCATATTAGTCACAGTCCAGTTAGAAATGAGGATTCCTGACTTGATCAGCCCCAGCTTTTGCTCTGCCTTAACAGCCTGCTTCTTGTGCCTCAAAATGAGCTCTTCACAGGAATGCCACTGTGTGCCTGGGTGTGCAAACAGCCCTGAGTGTGGCAGGTCAGGGAATGCCTGAAAATGTGGGGAAGGGAGGTCTAGATCATTTCCTTGATTTCCCCTCCTGATTTTTTACTTGGATGGGGATGATTAGTTGTGTGTGGACAGTAGATCTATTTATACTACTAAAAAATGTCTTGCTGTCCTTTCCATAAGGACCTTGGTGGCCATTCTAGGGTAAAACTCACTTTTCCAGTGTGTTATCCTGGCAACACCAAAATTCATTTTGCCACGAGCAGCACGGTTCCATTCTGGTGTCCCTGTCAATGAAAATCCAGCCCGAGGGGTTCAGCCTGGGGTGCTGGAGTGGCAGGGTTTGGGCTGGGTGTTTTTGGGCTGTGGGTGCCCAGCAGTGCCCAGAGCAGCCCAGCTGTGGCTGCACAGCTGGAGCAGCAGCCCACAGCTGGCCCAGGCTCTGGCCCCAGGGCAGAATGCCATATAAAGTGCTCAGGCTGAGCTGGATTCTTGCCTATTATGGTCAGGAAAGGGAAATCCCAGTGCCCAGAGCCTGCTGGTGTCACTGGGGGAGCAGGGACAGCCTGAGGCTGCTGCACCCCACAGAGCTCTGCTTCACACACAGCAACTAAATCAAATCAATCATCTTTTTTGGTTTTTTAAAACTGAACAAACCACTTCTGCCTATGTCAGAAACAGCACAGTTCCAGAATTTCTTTCTTTTCCCATAGGCCAGTTTAAATATCACAATATCCCTGCTGTTATGATCTCAAAGCTTGGGTGGTTTGGTTGGTTGTTTTTTATTTTGGGGGCTTAAATTTCTTTTTTTAATTTAAATATCCTTGCAAATTCTTACTTTTAGCAACGGTGAAATACAGCTCTTCATCTATTACTGTATGGTATTATTTCTGGTCTGAAATACCTGGAATATTTAGAAATAAAGGAAAAAAAAAATAAAAAACAAACAAATGAAAACCAAATCACCAAAAACCAAGAAATCATGGATGAACACCTATCAGCTGGCAGCCAGTATTCTTGTTTGTTTATGTATATATTTTTATATTAATGCCTCCATTGAATTCTGAACAAACCAGAATTTTCCTTGTTTCCTGCAGAAATAGTCATGCAGTGAAGGCATGGTTAGTCTCTCAAGGTTTCTATTTGGAACGTGAGCAATTTTATTTAAGGACTCTCATCAATCATCAGTGTTACATGGTGTTCATAGAAGCTTTTTTTTAAAAAAAAAAACCCTTCAAACATCAATCCAAACTTCTTGCCTAGGAATTCAGTTTACAAAATTTGATGCCCACCTGAGAGGATATTTATATAATATTCTGATAAGAAAATACACATATAAAGAAATATTAATTATTGCAGTTGTTACCATACCCTGTGTGTGATAAGGGAATGGATTATGCACTGAAGTTAAAGAGCTCTAACATGTCATGATGTTTCTACAGATTGATAAATTCACCTACTTTCCAGCAGCTCAGTTATTAGAAATAATGATTTGTGCACTTGCAAACCTCCCATGCACACACATTGAGAAAGTCTCTGCTTCGTTTGTTACCCTGGGCAGAGCACTAAGGAGTGCTGCTCACTAAAATCCCATTAATTCCATGCAGCCCATGGCTGGACGTGTGTGTGATGCTCTTGTTGAATTCCCTTGCAGACTTACTCGGGTCTCTTCTGCGTGGTGATCAACCCCTACAAGCAGCTGCCCATCTACTCAGAGAAGATCATTGACATGTACAAGGGCAAGAAGAGGCACGAGATGCCCCCACACATCTATGCCATTGCTGACACAGCCTACAGGAGCATGCTGCAAGGTGGGAGAGGGACACCCTGCCTGGGGACGAGCACCTGGGGGCTCCCAGGGACCTGGGGATCCTCCTGGGCTGGGCACAAACACCTGGGAACCCCCAAACACCTGGGGATCCTCCTGGGCTGGGCACAAACACCTGGGGACTCCCAGACACCTGGGAATCCTCATGGGCTGGGCACAAACACCTGGGGGCTCCCAGACACCTGGGAATCCTCATGGGCTGGGCACAAACACCTGGGGGCTCCCAGACACCTGGGATTCCTCATGGGCTGTGCAAACACCTGGGGACTCCCAGACACCTGGGGATCCTCCTGGGCTGGGCACAAACACCTGGGGGCTCCCAGACACCTGGGATTCCTCATGGGCTGGGCACAAACACCTGGGGGCTCCCAGACACCTGGGGGCTCCCAGACACCTGGGGACTCCCAGACACCTGGGGGCTCCCAGACACCTGGGAATGCTCCGGGGCTGGGCAGAAACACTTGGGGGCTCCCAAACACCTGGGAATCCTCATGGGCTGGGCACAAACACCTGGGGATTCCCAAACACCTGGGGATCCTCGTGGGCTGCTGCAAACACCTGGGGACTCCCAGACACCTGGAGATCCTCCTGGGCTGGGCAGAAACACCTGGGGACTCCCAGACACCTGGGAATCCTCCTGGGCTGGGCACAAACATCTGAGGACTCCTCCTGGGCTGGGCAGAAACACCTGGGGATCCTCCTGGGCTGGGCACAAACACCTGGGAACCCCCAAACACCTGGGAATCCTCCTGGGCTGGGCACAAACACCTGGGGATTCCCAAACACCTGGGGATCCTCCTGGGCTGGGCACAAACACCTGGGGACTCCCAGACACCTGGGATTCCTCATGGGCTGTGCAAACACCTGGGGATTCCCAGACACCTGGGGATCCTCGTGGGCTGCTGCAAACACGCTGCCAGCAAAGAGCTCTCCCAGAGGGCAGCACTGCCTTTCTGGAAGTTTCAGAGGAATTCTTTGGCAGGAACAGCAGCGCACAGAGGCTGTGACTCAAAAAGGAAAAACAATCCCTTCACCCATCTGTGTCAGGCACGTGGGAAGGTCTCAAAGCCACGCAAATAGTTTTGGCAAATACGGGCATGGAAACGCTCCCTCTGCCCTGGTGGAGGCTGTTCCAAAGTTAGCTGTGAGCACTGCTGCATCTGCCAGCAGTGCTGCCCTCTCCCCCAGCAGAGCACTCGAGCAGTGTTTTGGGGCTGCTTTTCCTCCACCCTGATGTCTTGAACCCTGAGCTGAGATGCTCTGCTTGCAGCAGGGAAAGCAGTCAGCCCCAAAGGGAGCAGACAAACCCCCAAAATTCACAGTGCTCTTCTTCTCCTGCTGTCACTTCTGACAGACTGAGGGAGTTCTGCTCTAAGGAAAACCATCATTTAGGATGAAAAAGCTGAAGTGATGGATGTAGGAGGCTGCAACACCTCCAGACTATAGGGCACGACCAGGTGCCTTCTCACATCAGCCTTGGGTGCTACAGGAAACCAGGAGCTCTACAAAATATTTTGAAGCTTTTGTGCCCTCATAAAGACCCTGACCCTAAGAAATTCTGACTGACAGAATTGTGCCTCAGCAAGATTCACAGGCTTGGCCCTAAAGTTTAGGGTTTCCCAGGACTAGGACTTTTTTCCTTCCTATGGCTTATATGACATTTCTTTTCTGGAGCTATTTCAATTCCTTTTTTTAAGTGCATCCCAGAAGGCAGAGCTACAGTGCAGCAGAGGAGGACCAATAAAGCAACAAAAATATCCTGAAAACAGACCTTCCTACACACTATGTGATATAACCATAGTTATAAAAATCTTCCTTGGCAGAAGGTCATCCCACAAAGCCACAGTCACATATCTGTGCTCCAGCTTCCCTCCTGAGCCCTGTGCTCTGCACCCAGCACTGTCCAGGGCTCTGAGCTGGCCCTGAAGCCATTCCTCCCTCTGATCCTTTATTTAAGCAGCAAGCCTTGAGGGGAGATCTGGAAGGAGCTCCTGGCTCCTGCAGAGCATCAGCAGTTGTGCAGGGTGCTGTGCTTGTCTCTAGAAATGAGGTGGGGGAAAAAAATAGAAAAGGGCTATAAGCTACCTGTAGGAAAGGGAAAAAAAAAAAAAGAATGCAGTCAATGCTGAAACAGAATTGTCTTTTCCTGACAATATATGAGTTTTCTGCCTAAAGTGAAACTGGTCTCAGCACAGATGAGCCTGATCCAAGCACAGGGATGTCTCCCACTCCTCCTCTCTCTCTCTGACTCCTGTCCCTCCCAGCACATTCCCTGAGCAGTGGGAAGTCACTGGAGCTGGTTTGCCTTCACTCTGGCCATTAGCTGCACTCAGAGCAGAGTGGGTTCAGCTGTGCCCCTGCCTGGGTGCTGGAGGGAGGAGGCAGCAAGTGCAGGCTCTTATCAATTCACTCCTTTTGGTGCTCAGAATGATTCCCTGGCCCTTCCAGCTTTCAGGGAGTTACTCCTCATTATTCATGTGCCTCCACTGCAATTCTTCCTGGCAGCAGAGAGGAGGGGGAGAGCAATTGGAGAGGAGCAAGGAGGGAGCAGGTGATCAGCTGGAGCTTTTGGAGGATGCCCTTTCACTGCTTCCCACCCCACCCACGCACAGCTGGCACCACCAGAGCCCCCAGCACCAGCCCAGGACACCCACGTTTCACTGGCACATCTTGGTCATCTTGGAGTTTCTCCATCTCTGAAGAGGGCCCCAGCTGCTTCTAAAGCTGTGCTTTTGTTTGTAAAAACCTACTCGTGTTTTGTGCATAAAACTAAAGCAGCCCTCAGAATAACTCTGGTTATTCAGCCAAAATTCTGCTCACGTTGGAGTGGTGAAAGTGGGCGTCACCATTCTGTGTGACACACAACACACACAGGCACAGAGAGCTTCAGGGGGCTGTGAGCAGATTTCCAAATGCATTATAAACAAAAGTCCTTACTCATAAACATGGATCACAGCACTAACTTTTTTTTTTCCCTGTGAAAAGTCAGTGCTGCTCCTTATCTGGAAACTTGCATAGTTTGTGCTTGCCAAAGTGAAATATGTCTCAGATTCGTGAGGCTGAGGAATTGTATTCTGGCATTTCATGACCAGGGCCACTTGGCCCAGGGCAATCAGCTTGCTCAGATGTCTCAGGGATCCTTTATCCCTTGGTGAGCCAAGCCCCTGTGTCTGCAGGTCCTGCTGCAGGTTCATCCCTGGGAATCACAGCCCTTCCCACCCTCACCCTGCCCTGCCCTGGCACAAACACCCAGCAGAAAACATGAGCTGTGCACCCTGCATTCCTCCTCTGCTTCAGAGACTTGGTGAATGTATTGATGTTTAGCTCCCATCAAAGCTGTTTTGATAAAAACAGCCACAGCTAGCAGCAATCAGATAACCAGACTTTCTTCCAAATATGTAGAAAAGCTGACATCTCACAGGACACAGGAATTATCAAAGATGTTGGCTGGGCAATGATAAAATTTCCACTTGTTTCAAGTGGTTGTGAGCACCTAAAACCCTTTTGCAAATCACAGTCATGCTGTCTCATGCTCAGCCAGGAGTGCTGGGTGTCTTGTTGAATCTGCTGATTACCATGCCACTAATGCAGTTTGATCATTTGCCCAGGCACAGCCATGGGTGCTCATTTCCAGCCAGAATGAGAATAAACTTTCATTTTCTTTACTCTCAAAGACTGAGAATTCTACAAGAGCATTTTTGTATGTGTCCCCAGGAGTCACCAAGCTGAACTGGGCCCTCCTGGCTGTGTTTGGAGACAGCTGTAGGTGATTACTGCTACTTGATAGACAGCACAAATGAGAAAAGTCACGTTATGAAGAAGTACTAACCAAGTTTTTGTGTAGCTGGTTAGGCCTTTATTCAGTTTTCTGGCAGTAAATGATTGTGGAGAAGATGCATTACAGCTTTCTGCGGATTCAGGGAGATTATTTTCTGTGGAGCCACTTTTATGCAAGCTTGAGTTAAAAATGGAACAACAAACAACCTGGTTGTTAGCTGGAGGTACGAGAGGCAGACACAGTTCCCGAGGTCTCAGAGAAGGAGCTGCTGTGAGAATCCATCTGTTCCCTGTGCCCTCAGCAGCACTGCACAGAAATGTCCCCGTTAGGCAGTGCAGGGATGAACAAACGTAAAGGAGCACTAAGTGAGAGGGGGAACATGGTTCCACTCTGGTTTTTTCCCTTTTATGGTAAAGCTGCCAACTTGCTGCTCCGTTGTGATAAACCATCTGATTTTGTTTGTGATTAAGCAGAGCTAACTGGTCTATCAAGAACAGAGGGGCAAGAATTCTTACAGGCAGACTGGAGGTGTTTGGTGAAAAAAGTAAGCAGATTCCAGAAAGAAAAAAAACCAGTTCTGCTGCATGTTTTAGCTGGTGAGGTTTATAATGTAAGTGCAGGTCTCTATTATAAACTGAGGAGAAAATTTTTTAAGAATTGTTTAAACATCTAATATAGACATACAGAAGGTGGATGATACTCTTCCAGGTAGGGTCAAATTTCCTTAAAATGCACTAGCCAAAAACTTACTGGAATCTAGAGACCTATTTTGTTGCTTTTTAAGCCCCAGGAATTATATTTAAGGGGGTTTATTTATAGAACTCCTTCTCTTCTGATAGATCTAACCACATAAAGTAGCAGACTCACAAAATAGGGCACAGTCTTTTCTATGTAGAATGAAGCATTCCAGAACAGAAATAGGATTAATCAAATGGGAGAGCCTTTGAAGGTAAATAAGACCAGTATCTGCAGCTCAAGTCATAACAGCACAGGGCTGGATTTCTGATCCATGTCATCCTTAGAGCTGCAGTTAGAACTGATGGAGAGCACAGAATAACATCTGGAATTCTCCCTCTGTGAGTGTGCACAGCACAGTTTGCCAGCAGGAGGTTTCTCCCATGATTAACCTATCCCTGAGGACATTTGGTGCAACTTCTGACCCTCCTCATCCTCCCTCTGCTCTTACACATCCCCAGGCTGCCCCTCCACAGGCACTCACACAATACCCTGTGCTGGGGTCTGTGAGACACCTTTGGGAGTGTTCCCCTGCTGAGGAGCAACAGAAGGGCAGCAAGGAGTAGTGAGGAAATACTTGGCTTGTTCTAATGTTCCCTGAGCTCAGAAATTCCACTGGCATCTCAGTATCAAGAGTCACTCTTATTTTCTTTATGGTATTTATGGGTTAGTGATGCAATATCAATATATGCCCATGGTTTCTATTTACACAGCAATGTATTTTTAGCAAAATTTCTTCCATGCTCTCACTTTTTTTAACTTAAAAGAAGGCCTAGCTGATACCCTACAGTGAAAAACAAACATGGCTCACAGCTCCTCTCCTCCCAAATGTTTATGTGGAAGAGTCCTGCAGTGCTGGTTGCTGACAAATACCTCCAATAAAAATGAGGAATGAGTCATTTTGTACCAATTCACCAAACAAAGCAGTTAGGTGCCACATTTGTTGTGTGGTGATCAATAAAAGCAGTTAATGTTATAGCCATTGGGAGTAAAACAGTTGTTCAATACCAACCCAAGCCATTGCAGAATCCTCTAGTGGATTCCTTTCCTAGGCTGGCTGTGGGCCAGGCAGCACTTACAACTTGAAAGCTTCATAAATTGGTTTAAATAGGTTTAAATGATCTCATTGTATTTGTGACATACAGGGTCAGCAACAGGGGTGAGCAGCCAGACAGGGATTCCTGCAATCACCCCACACACTGAGCAAAAGGAGCTCTGAGCAAAGGCTCTGCTGGCTCTGCTGGGCATAAATAATGCCAAACCAAACCACTGCATTCTGCCTGATCATCTGCCTCAAGTCTCAGATGTGCGAACTAAGCACACTTCTCAAAAATGTATTTGACCTGCCTGGGAATTATTTTCCTAAGTCAGAGGATTGTTTTACAGTCTGTAAAGGCTCAGTCAAAGAAGGGCAAACTTCAGTGTTGGGGCTGGCTGCTCAAGGCCTTGTTTAAGTTCTTCTTCCAAGCAGTTCCAGGGCTGGAAACACCAAACCTCTCTGGGAAACTTGCCCTGGTGTTTGACAGGTGAAGGAAGGAGCTGGACTTTAGAATGGATCACAGCAAACATACTCATCCTGCCTTTTGGCAGAAAAATCTGTGTGAAAGTTCTGAAGGCAGAGATAAACCCCAACTCCAAATGAATAATCAGGGGGTTGCTCCAAGGGCAGGCAGGAGATGGGGTGCAATCCTAACCCTTCCTGCAGCATCTTACTTTATCTTACTCTGGAAGATCTCCCAAAGAAATTACTTGTCCTCTTGATAAAAGTTGTCTCAGTCTGAAATGAAATCCAGGCTAAATTATTCAGGTATTTGAGCTGCTTTGCCTTCAAAAGTCAAAGCTTTGCATGACCAGCTTAAAACATTTTGGTTGTTGATGCCTTATCTGTCCAGACTTTGTTTCAAGTGGGCTGCTGGCCATAGTTCATAAGCACAGTAAAATCTTGAGTTTCAGGTTTGAAATTTTGTTATAATCTTCTTACAGAGAGCCTGATCCTTTCTGCTGTCCTCATTACTGTTCATCTCTAATGGAATTTACAAAAAATATTTTTGACCCCTTAACCTTTTGTTCACTTTTTGAACAAAGTATTTCCATTAGAGACGGTTATTTAAATTCAAGGGTAAATTGAATAAGATGTGAACCCTTCAGTACTTTTTACTGATCATGTTCAGCTAAGTTTTAGGAAGTCTAGGCTGTTCAATGTAAATCCTTATAAATATAAGTGCTTCTGTCAGAAAAGCCATTTTCCCTAATTAATGGATTATTTTTCTTTATTCACAGATAGAGAAGACCAGTCAATCCTGTGCACGTGAGTAAACTCATCTATTTTAGTATATCTCAATGTCACAATCTCTATTCAAAATTGATTCAAATTCTGATGGAATGGACACATTCTCCTCACCTTCAGTAAGCTTGAACTCCAGTCCCAAACCTACTTCAGTGGATAGACCTGTGCATGAGATAAAGGGCAGGAATCAGTGTCACAGGAAATCTTTAATGCACAAAGACAACAAGACTTCAGTATTTGTCAGTATACCAATCAAAAATCATCCCCCAAATTCATTAATGCCAAAAAAGAAATCTAAAATTCCTGCAATAATGAAGTAAAAATTGACCATCACATTCTTCCCAGGATGAAACATTTCATAGTTATGAAGACTAATTTACAATATGCATTTCCTCCTTCTATTTCTGTACTGTAGTTTATTTTTCCACTAGTAAATCTTCTTTTAACTTTGGAACATTGGTACTTTCAAGAAAGGGAGTTTCTTTTGCAAATCTATGCCTTGCTGTTCATGAAAATCCATTAAAGGATCCACTTCTTGCAGCTACCATTTATTGAAATTACCTGACCATCTTGCTGGAAACTTAAAGTGTTTCACACCAATAATACATAAAATAGAGAAAATTAAATGCATTTTCCATCCAGTAATATATAAAGGAGAGGGAATGAAATTGAAAACATGTTGAGAACAGCACAGCAATTCCCCAAGATGTTTGCAGTAATTGCTATATGTTAAAACATAGCTTAAAACAGCCCTCCACATCTTCTAAAGCAAAAAGATTGGCCAAGCTAACACAAATGTACACAACCTTAACCAGTACTGGTTTAACTTTCTTGTTGACCTTTTTTGGCTGTGCAGAAAGAAGAAAGTTCACTTGGCTTTCAGCTTGGCAGCTGTCAAGTTGAAGCAATTTGCAGTATTTTATAGAATTGTTAGAAATTATAAGAAATTATCTTTTGGGCTAAAATATGCAACAATAACTGAAGACTTCATAGCATTGATCAGTCAGGATTTTTTCTTGAAATAGCTACAGGCTTGAACTTCCCAAGGGCTGGTACCTAAATTGTGAAACAATAGCTGTGAGGATTCCTATGGAGCCCCTGAAATGCTCCTGGGACACAGAAAGGGGGAGATCTGAGAACTGAGCCTGATTCTGTGCTTCTGACTATAAATTTATCCATTCTCAGGACTTCACCCTCAGCTCATTAAACCTGCCCTCATGTGGTCAAGTGCTGTTTGCATTCTTTTTCAATCCCTCCCCGTTGTGTGATTAACCATGGTGTGTTACAATCTCCATCTGTCTTCAATGCTCATGGGCTCTAGTGCTTCCTCAGAATTCCCTCTCTCCAGGTTTCATTGTTTTCTCTGCATTTCATTACTAACCACCCTCACACTGCCTTTGGCCTCCTCTGAGCACAAACATCCTTTTGAGTTATCTCTTTCCCATGGCAGCATCCCTGAGCATCCCCTGGTGTCATTCCCTGCTCTGGCACTTTACAGTCAGCCTCAAAATCCAACCCCTTGCCATGCACATTTACAGCACAAAAACCTTTGCACCATGGCTGTGTTCACTGATATATCTGCATTATTGTAACACAACACAACGTGGCATAATTCATATAATACATATACAACACATCAGCAGACTGGTTGCTTTTCAAGCTTCCTCCAATGTTAGCACAGGCACAAGCCCTCAAAGGAGACTTCTGGCCTCTTGTTTGATTTCTAAAGTGGATTCTCCTGGAGTTTTCAAAATTTTTTACTGAAAATTCCACAAGTGCTCATTTGCACAGCTAACCACATGAGACATTCAACAATTTCTTCCCAAACCTGTCTGATCTTGGGGTTATCATATTTTAGCCACCTCCTGACAAGAATGCCTAGAGTATTTTCTAGAAAGAAAATGTGGCTTAGAGGACTGTGCACAAGTTTCAGTTAAAAAAAAAAAAAAAAAAAGAAAAAAGGTACCTTGAATGAATGAGAAAATATAATCAAAGTTCTGAGTGTTTGGGGTATTGTGCAGTCCATGGAAGCAGGTACTGGTGAAACACCTGTAGCTATAATCCAGTATTTTTTCATTACCTGTCTGGCTTTTAAAACATGCATTCAGTCTGAATAGCTTCAATAAAAACAAAGGACAAAGGCTGCCAAGCCCTGATGGGATTTCCAGCACAGGGACTGACTCCCCACAGTGCCAGCACTGGATTAAGGGATGTGTGAACAGGCAATTCTTCTGCTTCATTGCTTCCTGAAACAAACCTGGAAATAAATTCTGCTGTTGCTTTTCCAATGTTTCCAAAGTGGAATTAAGCTAAGTCTCATATCATAATACTCACATGGACAGCTTTCAATTTTCAACAACAACAAAAGAAAATACACTTTTAAAACTAATTTTTCTCAGTTATTCTCAAATGTACAAGAGTCCTAGTTACACCACAGGCTCAAGTCCAACAGTGGGGCCAGTTTGCTGATGTCACCCTGTTCTTCTTTGGAAACCTATTCTTGCTGGGATAATTTTCATTTAAGGTGAAGGCAATGGCATCATGGAGGGTTTTGTAGCTCAAGAGGCACAAAAATTGAGCTGAGCATTATATGTGTGAGTTTATGTACTTTAAAGTCCTAAAACAATGCCTGGCAAGCAACAAGGGAAGGATAAATTTAAAATATACCCCACAGTGTGAGTGGTATTTTTAACAGAGCAAGGCTGTTAGCCTAGTGGAGCCCTCTGCCCTGGGAAAGCCAGAGAGTTTCTGGGGAGGAAAACCTGCCCAGGAAGTAGCTAAAGAACTGCTGCTCAGAATGTGCAATGGGACTTGCTTTTGATCTGGTCTTCTGCATTGCCATCTGAGCTGGGTGCAAAGTAAATGTCCTTGGGTATGGCAGAAAAGAATTATTTGAGAGGCTTCAATTAAACAAATGGTCATTCTGCTTCCTGAAGATGATGATCAGAAGAGCAGTAACAGCATTTATATGGCAAACACCTACTTGGAACACAATGAAGTCTGAGGAAAAGTCTGGGCACTCAGAAGAAACCTGGGAGGAACCCCTTTGTGTATGCCCATGCCAAAACCACCAGAAGATGCTTGCAGGAAAAATCCCATCTAAAAATTCAGTTACTGAGCTCAAGAGAACAAGTAGATTTTAGAACAGGGGATTTCTCATACCATCTCACAATGGGAGTTGTTTCTGCCCCCTCAGATATGATAGTACTTCAAGGCAGATGCAGAGAAAAAACCTGTTCTGCATGAGCAATTCTGCTGTGACTCCATAGCTCGAGGAAGAATTTTGTTCACCTGTGAACTGAGATATTCACATGCTCTCCTCCTCCTGGGTCTGCCTTGGTAAACTTCTTGCTCTCAGAGGCATTGAGCTGACCTAGGCATTCCTCCTCATCAGTACACTCACAAATACATGGCATTTCCCCCGTGAGGTGAAATCAGATGTCCTATGGCTGGGATACATCCTTCAGAGGAGGGCTGCTGGTGTTAAATGGAGACTTGTTTATCAGCCCTGCTGCTGTCATGGACGTTTATGACTGATCTGATATGTTGAAAATCAGATGTATTCATCAGCTAGAGATATTATTCTTCATTACTTATTGACCTTGGAGGCTTTTTTCCTAATTAACCTAAAGCAGTTGAGGTTCTATGTGTTTTCTATTTCATTTCTATTTTTTATTGTTTATTTCAAAATAAGTTAAAGCCCCAAAATCTGTCTGCAGAAAGCAGGAAAGCCCTCAGCCTGTGCAGAAGCAAAGAGTTAAGGAGCATTTCAGTGTGATGGGATAATTACAAGTAAAATGATGCCATATATGGTAATACTCACAGGGATTCAGGGAAAAGCCAAAAGATGGGCACTGCTGCCCTGGGAGACAGGAAATGCAAGGATGATGTGATGAACTACAAATAACCCTTAATAAAATGGAAGAGTTCAAAGCCCAGGGTTTGTTTGAAGAAAGCTGTTTTGGTTGGTTTTTTTTTCCAAAGAAACAAAGCTGTAAGGTAGATTTATTTGAAAAGTTTGTAGGCATATGTCTTCAAATTGGTGTGCTTGGTTTGGAATTGTTCCCAGGACACTTAATTTTTATCAATAAAACATAGAACTGTTTTAACACTGAAGGCCAGACAGAGATGAATCCAATCTTTAAACTGTGCAAATTAACCCAGGTCTTGTGAAAAGGAATCTATTAATCTCAATTATTTGTGGTTCAAACTCTAAAAGCCAGAAGTAACAGCTCTTATCATATCATACCTCAGGCAGGAATTGTTTCTGGTTTCCTGAGGTTCATATCAATGTCATTCTGTATTGAAAGATCTGTCCAGAACTTCTCCTTATTTTTATGTCCATTTATCACTGCTCCTTTAGTAGGGAAAATTAACTCCTGGATTTCCTAATTAGGAAAAGAAGCAGAACTGCAGTGGATTCAGCTAAACAGTTTCGGACTCAAAAGAGCTGATAAACATCTCTGGGGTTTTTGAATGTATTGTTTGTTCTTTTATTTTTTTTTTAATCCATTTTATTATAGATCCAAAGAAAAAAGAGGTCCAATTTAGATGGTTGCTCTCCTCACAGCACCAGCTCAGTTGAAAGAACTCATTTGTTACATCCACACCACTTTACCACCCTTTTTGACTGCTGAGCAGGACAGTATGAAAGCATTTTTGTCCATATAATTCAGAGCCAGAGGTATCTGAAAGACATAAGATGATGTAACAATTAGAGAGGAAAATTGGCTGGAAATTTCTATTGAGAAAAGACTGTGTCAATCTGTACCCTGAAAACCACTCTTTCACTTTAAGAGAGGCTTTAAGAGTTGTAAATAAACTTTACCTGGAACTCTTCCAAGACAGAAGAAGTCACCACTGCCCTTCTGCTCCCCAAGGGACACTGGATGAGCAGAGCTCCACGCCAGTTCTGCTGGTCAGACACCTCCCCACCCTGTCCTGTGTCCCCCAGGGAGCAGGGACACCTCAGGCACTCCCACTCCTGGTCCCACTGAATTCAAGGAGCAGCTGAACACAGAGCTCAGATGAGGCAGGATCAAGCTGTTAGTCTATTTAATGCCACAGTTTCAGAAGAGAAAACCACTGTATTACTGCTGATGTTTGCTTTTGCTGCTGTATCACGTCCTAGTTAATGTTGTATTTTTTGACCTTAAAATATAAGCAGACTCCCTGCCAACTCCACTTCTCATAAGTGTTCAGATGCTGCCAAAGCAAGATGAACTGCTGTTCAAAAATGCATCATGTTCCAGATTCCCTTAAATGGCCCAGTGTCCACTCAAAATACAGAGATTTAACTCTGATAACACATTCTTTGCAGGCTGAAGTCAGGTGGATTTGGGAGGTGGTGTTCTGGGGTGAATAAGAGCTGGGCTGGGCAGTTTCCAGTCCTGATTTTACACACTTTGTACATCTGCATGGCAGAAGGGCTCCACTGTTTATTTACCTTCTTTTGTGTTATTTTCTTTTCCTCCAGAGGTGAATCTGGCGCTGGCAAGACAGAAAATACCAAAAAGGTGATTCAGTACCTGGCTGTTGTTGCTTCATCCCACAAGGGCAAGAAGGACACCAGTGTCACTGTAAGTGAGCTCTCCATGCCCAGCTGTCCCCAGGCTGGGCTGAGGGACTGGGGCTTGTCAAACACTTGGCATGTTAGAGTACACAATTACATCACAGCTCTGTGTTTATGGAAGAAAAAAATTGCTTGACACCATCTTAGGCATCAAATCAGAATGTACTTAGGGAGAACAGAAATATTCCTAGCTTTCCATAGGCAGAGCACCTATTTATATCCCAGCATGAAGGCTGTAAGGGCTCGAGTCCTTGTTTTACCCTGGACCTGAGAAGTTGGGGAAAGCCTGTAACTAACACATTGTCCAACTGCATCACAAAAATGTATACCAGCATTTAAACTTCCGAAGTTGTGATTGGATTTGTTAGTAAGTTTTCTTAACAGCTAGCAAAGAGTCCCAGTGTAAAACTTGGGGTTTTTTTTTTACTGCTCTGTCAGAGGTTACAATTTTAAAAGGCACAACTTCTTCTGAGTGCTTTTTTCCTTCAGAATTTTTTAATAGTCTGGCCTGAGAATCTAAAGTTCATTTTCTCACTTTGAGCCATGTACCTGCCTGGTTCCTGGAGATCATCACCATGGCTGAGGCTCTCAGCTGTCTTTGCTCTTCTCAATGATCCAACTCCAGGTTCCACATCATTTCCAGCCTTTTGAATGTGTCTCAAAACTTCTGCAAAAAAACGAAGCAATTCACTTTTGTGACAAAACAGGCTTAATTCAGGAAGACATTTTATTGTGCCTCAACTCCAAGATTGGGTACAGGATAAGTAATTAGCAGGGAAGTGGGAAATGAAGTGAGAGTCTGGCGGCCACCCTGTGCTGGGTCTCACAGCTGCCCCTGTCCATGTGCCAGCAGAGCACTGGGTGTGCAGCCCTCCCTCTTCACCACAAGTTACTGGGCTCTGGTGTACACTGGATTCTAACTTGGAGCAGGGCAGGGAGTAGATGTCCTTTTGAGTAGTATTTTCTAGAAATCTGTGATTAAATTTAGTGGAAACAGTCCAAGATTAATGTTTAATGTTTATGCAAAAAAAGGTCATTTCTTCCTGTTGAGTCCCTGCTCAGTAGCTGAGGGAAATGAGCTTGGGGTGCCAAGGCCATCCCTAACAGTAGTTGCTGCTGATTCCTCTGGGGAATTTTGTGAGTCTCAGGACCAAATTTGCCCTGAGACAGACCTGAAGGCAAATGTCCATCAGAGAGGAGCTGAGAAAAAGTCTAATTTGTTCTATATCATGCTGACAAATAGTAATACAATAATTAGGACTACTGACACTGCAATTTCAGTCATTAAAATATAATGAATAACAAAATGCACCAAAGAAGATCTAGGGATTTACCATAAAAATATTTGCCCTTGTCTGGTCCTGAGAGACTAACCTGGGACTGGATCCCATCTCTTTACTTCAGGTTTTTTTCTTCCCTTCAGTTAAAATGTTCTGTATATGTTAATGGTATTTCTACCCTTGGTATGTCTGCAATAGATTGTTCCTGTCTGTATTCCTGGTTTATTTGCATGGAAACTGTGTACTGGTTATTTAAATAGAGGAAAATCAATAAAAATGTCTGTCTAATGGAAATTATACTGACACTTGTTTTATGCCATGTTATTCAACACAGCAAGGTCCATCTTTTGCCTACGTGAGTAACTTAGACTGTTTGATGTGTGTTTAAGGCACTGAGTGTAGATCTGCATGCTATTGTTGCACCCCAAAAACTGAAGAGAGATTTTGTTGTATGATATGATAAAAAGCAACAATAGCACCAAATGCTCTCACAAATCAACCCTAACTGTGTCAGGCTCCATGGTGAAGAGTGAGGTCTGACACAGGTAGGGTCATCTTTCAAATATCACCCTCTCCTATACCTCTGTGTGTGTTCAGATTGCCATAGTTTGAATTAAATTTCCCACAATCTTGGAAGAGCCACTCCTGAAATTCAACAATGTGGTTCCTGAATGAAATACCCAAATGTTTTCTGTGCTTCAGGTTGAACTTTTTGGGACTGTTGTGAAATAATTCCTAAACCTCACGGTGTTTGATTTGTTTGGCTGCATGCTTTCCATTTGTTGTTGCTTGGAATTGCACATTTCCCTGTCACTGTTGAGGACTGTTCACCACCACAAGAGTCAGCATGTCCTTAGCTTGCTGCTGTGACATGTGACAGAGCAATTCCCACTGCACACCTGTCTGCAGGTGTGCTACAGGCCCTCCTCTCTGTGTCCATACCACTAGTGATGCTTTGGGGGTACAGGCACATCCTTGGTGTTTCTGTGCCAGGCAAATCAGATTTATTTCCTCTCATGCAGTCTTTTTTTGCCCCATTCTGGCTGCTGCCTGTCAGACTTCAGCCATGGCAGTGCTGCCCCTTAGTTAATTCAGCACTTCCTTCCACAATCTCTGCAAGATGAGATGGTTTTGTGGCTGGCATGGGCTCCTCTGGGGGTTTGGTGGGTGTGCAGCTGCACACAGTGCTGGCCACCTGGAGCCAAAATTCATCCCGGGTTTGTGGCACAGGTCAGCTCTCAGCAGAAGCAGGTGGTGTCTGTCTCGTTTTAACAGACAAGGTTCTGTTCTAGGTGTCACCATCTGACTGCAGTAACTCTGATCATACTGGAGTTTTTAAATCTACAGAGTGTAACTGGACACTGCTGCCCAGGACAGAGAATCTCCAGGGATTTTTAGGAATTTCTTATTCTGGGATTCCAGTATAAACTTGTTAGGAAATCTTTCTTCCCTCCTCCTCCAGCTCTTGGGTACTAAGCTTCTTAATGGTATTTTTTAGGTAACTCTCACCATTGACACTGAAGTTATAAGGCATTCAGGAGTGACATTTAGAAAAAGTTACCAGATTTTTACCCTAATTGGGAAGTGCTTTCATTTTCCAAATTATTTCCTAGATCCAAAGAAAATATTGCCTTGATTTCTAATTAAAATTATTTAAATTATATGTATTAACTATCAAGGACTTTTTCCTTTTCAGGGTGAGTTATTTGAAATAATGTATATTACTACAGAGTAGCACTCAAAGAATAATGTGGCAAAGTAAATGTAAATGATGTCATAGGAAAAAGTTGAATGAAAAGCTCTGAAAAGCTGTATACATATGCAAAGTATTTTTTCAACTTCATTGATTTGCTTAGAAATAGGATTAGGTGAATATATAGAATTAAATGCATGTTTGTTTCATTGCATGGTTTGTTTCCTTAGCAATTACCAATCACAATTAACAATATAATAGGAAGTTTGTGTGTTTGCATGAGAATTCATTATCCTAGTTTGAAATAAATCAATGCAATTCCATATTTAACCTACGTAGCCTTGCATGGATCATTATTAATAGACTTGATGAAATCTGCTTTGTAGCTTTGTGCTGCATTACATTAAAATTATTCTCAGCAAGTTATTCTAATTACGTTGTCATTTGCTAGCAAAGGGTCTCAATTAACTAACTTGGAAGAGACATGAGGTTCCTTTAAGAAGATCCCTTTTAAAAATTATATTAAACTGGAAAAAATAATTGACATTGAATGACCCTTTTTTTTAAGGAAGGCCAGTCACGATGCTAAACAGATTAATAGAATCTGATCTGTCACAGGCAACAAGGCTGGAAAAGGGTCATGCATACAGGGCAGCAGTCAACTGCACAAACAGAAAAACACAAAGATTAATAAGAATGAAAAAAAATCCACATGAAATGCAGTATTCAGCAAAAAAAAATTAGAGACTTAAATTAGATTTCACCTTTCCTGTGTATGAGTGTTAGTTTCAATTAAATAATTATGAAGTTTATTGTTAACTGCTCCTGAATGAATTTCAGGGTGAGCTGGAAAAACAGCTTCTCCAGGCAAACCCTATTCTTGAAGCTTTTGGAAATGCCAAAACTGTGAAGAATGACAACTCCTCCAGATTTGTAAGTAGGAGAAATCCAGTTTGCTCTGTGTGGGGGGAGGTAAAACACCTTTTAAAACCCAGTGTCAGACAGTGGCCCCCATCAGTGCTTCTCTCCAGAGACAGCCTTAAAATGGCCCCTTAGAAACAGTTAGGAATTCTCCTCTGAAATAGGAATTTGGCTTGATAGAAGAATAAAGATCAGGCTCACACTGACAGTGACATTGTCTCCCACAATTTAGCAGTCTGTGTGTGAACTTCCCTGCTCTAGCACATACCCACCTTCAGAATATTTGCAAACCAAATCTGTACTTCCATTTTCTTTGCACCATTTTTGGGTATGTATCTCACAAGGTGTGGCTCATGTCATGGTTAAGATATTGAATTGAAAATGGAGAGAAAAATGGAGGAAAAAGATAAAAAAGAGTTCTACAGATTGGAGTTGGAATGTTGTGAGCTGAGAGCTGTTGCTATCTGATGAGATATTGAATAAGATATTGAAGTGAAAATGGAGAAAAAAGAAAACCAGTTAAACAGATTGGAGTTGGAATGTTGTGAGCTGAGAGCTGTTCCTGTCTGATGACAGCTCTTTGGGAGTGCTGGCAGATGCCTGTTTGCCCTGCAGACCCTCCTCTGCTCCCTCCCTGCAAAGTTCAGGGATCCATGTGGGTCAACTTTACAGAGTTTCACAGATCCAGCCCTGTTTCCTCACTGACCTTGTGGAAATGGAAGTAGAACAAAGATATTATCCTACCCCCACTTCCAAAGCCTAGTCCAGTAGGGAGAACTCTTATCCCTCTAAGTGCCTGAACAAAATGTGAGGGGGAATCTGTACAGGGGGAATATCAGAGAATTCACTCCCTTCAGCTCTTCCACAGGTGATCCCAGCAGGAGGGATCCTTGGGAGGGTGATGCACACATCTTATCAACCAGGGTAAACACTGGCTAACCCTGGGAAACCTGGCATAACCTGAAAAAACAGCTCAGTTTGGATCTTCTTGTCATTCCCAGGGCAAATTCATCCGCATCAACTTCGACGTGACGGGTTACATCGTGGGGGCAAACATTGAGACCTGTATCCTTTCACTGAGCTGCCCTGGGCTGAGGGGAGGAACAGAAACAAGCTCACTGCGTGGCTGAGAAGGGCAAATATTGCTGAGGCTGCTAGAAACAGGGAGGCAGGGCAGTGCCCTGTTTGTGCTGATGCCAGCTCCTGCCTTGCTCTCAGGCTGATGTTCTCAGGGCTCTTTTCTCTTTCCCATAGGAAAGGGAGCAATTCCCCAAATGCAGCTTCACAAACTGGATATCTCATACCTAAGGCAATGGCAAGGGACCTTTCATATCCAGAGGATTTGTCTTGCCTGGATGCTAAATGCTGACTGCTGTGTCCAATCCCACTCCCAGAGCAGTGAGCTGGGTACCAATAACCTTCATGTGCTTGTTCAGAGAAATTCAGCTCAGTCTGGCCTTGCTTGTCAAGGATGTTACCTGTTCCCTTGGCTATGTTTATGAGCTGGTATGTTTTAATGAAGATATTAATGTGCAGGTGGTTTCCTCAGTGTTGCACTGCTCATCTTTGCATACAGGAGGATCTTCTTGCTCCAATAAATGAGAAAGGATGATGCAGCTGTAAAGTACCTTATCCCTTGAGTGTAGCATCAAGCAATGAACAGTTTATCATTCTGCTCTTATTGTGACAACTGATCTTTAGAAAAAAATCCAGTTTTAACATTTTTGGTCTTAACTGAAGTTTTATCTACAGCACTTTAGCTTTTAAAGAGCAAATCACTGGCTGGTATTGAAATACTTACACTATTGATAACTTCATTTTTATTAGCTTATAGTCACAAAAATGGTCCAGAAATAAAACATTATTTTATTGCTTTTATACCTACAATACTCACCTCAAGAACTCTTATTTTCTAGCAGCCTCACCGTATGTTGAAAGAATTATATTGGTGCTTCATTTTCAAAGTGGTATGAGTTATATTGTGACTATTGGGTTTATATCTTGGATTTTATAATAATTTAGCTTTATTATGCTTACTGCCATGATTAACAGCATTTACCCTGCAATAGCAAGCAGGAAATTGATCTTATTGTGGTAAGGATTATACCAATAGCAGAGCTCCTGCCACAGAATTAGACATATATTCATGTTAGACAAGTTCATGGCAAATATTTCTACAATGCTGTTGATGGTTCTGAGACTGATGGCACAATTAAGAAAGGACTGAATCACGTTATTGATTTTTTTTAACACGCTTTACAAACAGATTTGCTTGAAAAATCCCGTGCAATTCGTCAGGCTAAAGATGAAAGAACGTTTCACATCTTTTACTATTTGATTGCTGGAGCTTCTGAACAAATGAGAAGTAAGTTCCTTTCTAATGATTTTCTCATCTCTTTGACTAGCCTGAGCAATGGCTTGCCTAAGTATCTATCTTAATTTTTGTAATTGCATGTCATTCAATCCTTACTATAAATAAACAGCCATAGAAATAGCTGTGTATTTTAGCTACAGAAAACAGTTTTCTCAAGTGAATTATCAGAAAGCATCAATTCATGTCCACCTGTTTGAGGCAGGTTGTTTGCAGGTCCCAGGATATTTTAATTTACAGGAGATGTAGACCTGTTCAGATCCCATCTTGAATAATATCAAGAATATAAATTGGGAAGGGTTATTAATTGCTTTACACAAAAGAAATTGGGGGTTCCAACACGAATATTGTTTTAAAAAAGCAATATTTAAAACTCATTGTTTTAAAATAAATCAAGATAATGGCTTTGCCACTGCACATTATTGCACTGTGAAAGCCACAGCTTCAGATGTATTGGAACATTGTGGTTCAAATATGATATATTTCCCTAAATCACTCCTTGCTAAAGAATGTATAAAGCAATGGGTAACTCTGGATTTCCCCTGGCTTTTATGTTCCTTGTCTAAGGAAGAGAATTCATGAACCAAGAGCTTTAAGTAGATGCACTTAAATAAAACTTTTCCTCTTCTTTTTAGATGACTTGCTGCTGGAAGGCTTCAACAATTACACCTTTCTGTCTGGTGGCTACGTGCCCATTCCCTCTCAACAAGATGATGAAATGTTCCAGGAGACCTTGGAAGCCATGAAAATTATGGGCTTTACTGATGAGGAACAGACAGGTGGGAATTGCTAGAAAGGCTGTATTCAAGATACACATCTGCCAGTGACATTACATAGAAATGCAAATGCAGAGGTTAATTCTCTCCAGAATAATCACTTTGCTAAGCTAATTTGTGTTTAGGAAAGGGAATATTTCTCATTGGAACCCTCTACATATCCAAAAAGAGACTAAGCCAGCTCTATCAACAGTAATGACCATTTAAAGCCATTTTTCAGAACTTTCCAACAGCTAGCATGAAAAAGTTGCAAAATAATCTGATTTATTTTTGAAAGAAACGGAACGGGCTCAAACAGCTCATGAGTACTCACTGATTCAGAGAAAAGAGAAATAAAAACAAAGAGCATGAAGCAACAGCTGCCATCCCTCCACCTGCCTGGCTCTCACCTCTCAGTGCTGCGGGGACTGTGCTCGCCCTCGGATGCAATTGCCACGTCCCAGGTGACACCTGGTGGCAAAAGCAGCGTCCTCCCATTGCCTGAGCCCTGCAGCAGCTGCAGGAGCAGGAGAGCACCTCCCTCACCTGCATCACTGATCACTTATATCACCTGTTTCTGTTACAGCTATACTGAGGGTCGTTTCATCTGTCCTGCAGCTGGGTAATATTGTCTTCAAGAAGGAGAGAAACACTGATCAAGCTTCTATGCCAGATGATACTGGTATGATTTTCCACTTCAAAATTTAGTTAACATTAAGGAATTAATAAAACAGCAACTGAATAAACACTCTTTATCAACATTTTTATTTAATTGTTATTATCTGTGTAGCTCTCAGGCTTTAAAATATAAACCATGCTTAAAATCAGCTCAATTATCATTATCTTTTCTAGTAATTTTGAATCCATAAATTGATGAATGGTGAATTTGTTGCTTGGATCACAAATGTTACTTTTATGGCAAGTGTCATCTCTTGTAGTACAATAGAAGAGCTTTTAAGGAAGATAAATAATTCTGCTTACTTGCTGAGCTGCTCATATTCACACTTACTGACCAGCTAAGAGGCAATTCAGTCTGAAATAAAATCTCATTTTTTTATTCTAGCTGCACAAAAAGTGTGCCACCTGATGGGGATTAATGTGACAGATTTCACCAGATCTATTCTGACCCCAAGGATCAAGGTTGGACGAGATGTTGTCCAGAAAGCTCAGACCAAGGAGCAGGTACCACACGCACTCCTATCCCCCTTCTCCTATTTCTATTCCTCCTTACCTCTTGTCTAAAGGGAGAAGTCTGATTTCTGTCTCATTTCTACGGAAATTACCAGTGAAGAGGGTTTCTCCTTTCTCTGACCATCTCCTCCTACCTTTTCCAGGCAGACTTTGCCATAGAAGCTTTGGCCAAGGCGAAATTTGAGCGACTGTTCCGTTGGATCCTGGCTCGTGTGAACAAAGCTCTTGATAAAACAAAAAGACAAGGAGCTTCTTTCTTGGGGATCCTTGACATTGCTGGATTTGAGATTTTTGAGGTATGTACTGTGGGACACAAGCTGATTAAACTCACATAGATGCTTAAATTTTAATTATTTTAATATGCAAAAAGAAACACAAAATAGCAAATACCATCTTATAATTTAAGCTCACTCTTGAAGGTCTCTTTCTAATGTTATGAATTCTCTTCTTTCCTCTTCACAGATCAATTCCTTTGAGCAGCTGTGCATCAACTACACTAATGAGAAACTTCAGCAGCTTTTCAACCACACAATGTTTATACTGGAGCAAGAGGAATACCAGAGAGAGGGCATTGAGTGGAATTTCATTGACTTTGGCCTTGACCTGCAACCTTGCATTGAGCTGATTGAAAGACCAGTAAGATTCTCTCTCTCTCTGTCAGTTGTGTGTCAGTACAAGAGATCCTTTATTTCCTGGAAGGATCTGTTGATTTACCAAAATAAGAGCATTGGTCTAACACTGATACTCAGCTGTGACAGACAAAAGGCTCTCTAACAATTTAAAGTTACAAAGTGTGTGTTTATTCAGTGTGAGGTAATCCTCTGATACACACTGCACAATCACAGGTGATCACAGAGTCTATTTATTGGCAAAGGATTCAAACAAATACATATTCATAATAACAGCCCCTCCCA
>JAOTQP010000724.1:15666650-15690667 GCA_026413545.1 Cichladusa arquata
AGCTCCATTGGCATGATAATGGGAAAAATTCTTCAAATTGACACAGTAACAGAAAAAAACACTCAACCCCCAACAATTGTCTATGTTCTTTTGGTTCTGCTCACTAGTTTCATCTTTTCCCATTGTAAGCGCAGCTGAGCAAACATGAAATGACAGACAATCAATTATCTAAGTTTCAGATAACTACTCCCTTCTAACTTTTAATTATTTTCAGCAAGGTAACTAAAATCCTTATTTTCCAAGATTAGTGTTTCGCTGTAAGCTCAGGGGTGAAGATGGTGCTGTGTCTTTGCCCCTGCTGTGGTGGTTCTGATCCATTGCTGCTCCCGTTGCAGACCAACCCTCCCGGTGTCCTGGCTCTGCTGGATGAAGAGTGCTGGTTCCCCAAGGCTACTGACACCTCCTTTGTGGAGAAACTAATAACAGAGCAAGGCAACCATCCCAAATTCCAGAAGCCCAAGCAACTCAAGGACAAAACAGAGTTCTGTATAATGCACTATGCAGGAAAGGTACTGGACAGATTGAGCTATTTTGACTTAGGGAACTTCTATTCTTTGATACCCAAAGGATCAAAGAGAAACATTCTGGTACCTGCACTGATGAGATATGGCTTTAATTATGAAATGTGCTTATTAAGTGTTTTTATTACACAACACATGAAATAAGATTTGAAAATCATAGCTGTGCTGAGCTCACAAGAAAACAAAAATTACCATCACCGAGGTTATTGAAAATCCAAGTAATTTGGATTCTTTTCTAGCAAGCAGACTTTTTAAAGACATTAGTACATGTGAGAATAAATACTCAACTCTCAACACTAGAAACCTTTGCACATTATTTGTCTGATTTTGTGTTAATACAATTGGTCACTCCAGGTTTCTTATCAAGAACAAATTTTTGATGTAGCTCTCACTGTTCCCTGCAGGTTACCTACAATGCAACTGCGTGGCTGACAAAGAACATGGATCCACTGAACGACAATGTGACTTCTCTGCTGAACCAGTCTTCAGACAAATTTGTGGCAGACCTTTGGAAGGATGGTATGAGTCACCACTCTAAATCAGTGATGGGGTTTAAAGGGAGAAACTCCTACCAGAACTTTTTGACAGCCATCCCTTGCTGGCAGCACACAAGTGTGAATGTGATAAGCATAGAAGAGACTGAACTAAGACATAAGAATAATGTGTTCTAAACATATCATTAATTAAAAACTTCATTAGAGAGTTTCAAGCACTATCAAAAAAATTCCTCAATATTATTCAGCAACAGAATAAAAACTATTCATTACACTGTTAAAATGTTGCTGAGTATGTAGAATTGTAGACCTCATTTAATACAGGTTATTGTTAGGTTCGATGAAGCCTCTCATGTAAGCTCTGCGGAGTTCTATTTAATTCATTGACATAATAAAATATATTCTGGATATTCATTTACTCCATTCTGTCCCTGCTTAACAAAATCCACATTTTCATCTTTGACAGATGTAGACTGTAGATGTATTTATCCAGAAGGGCTCCTAGTACATTTGCCAGAATGCTTCAATTGCATAAAAAATACACCTGTCCTCTTTGGCAAGCTGCAGTGTAACAATGCCAGTGGTGGGTGTGATGTGAGGCAAGGATAGTTTATATAAACTGTTCCATTCTTTCTTTTCTCTTTCAGTGGACCGTATAGTTGGGCTGGACCAAATGTCCAAGATGAGTGAGAGCTCATCACTCCCCAGCGCCTCCAAGGCCAAGAAAGGCATGTTCCGTACTGTTGGGCAGCTCTACAAGGAGCAGCTGACCAAGCTGATGACCACCCTGAGGAACACCAACCCCAACTTTGTCCGCTGCATCATTCCAAACCACGAGAAAAGGGTAAATTTCAGATGCTTGCTTTTCCCATTGCGGGCACGCTGAGCTCCTCGCTGCTCATGGCAGAGCTGAACCACGTCTCCAAACACAGACATGTGGACGGGAGCATTCTGGTAAATTTGTGCTACAAATGCCTCTGTTCCCTTTCCAGTCTGGCAAGCTGGATGCCCATCTGGTGCTGGAGCAGCTGCGCTGCAATGGTGTCCTGGAAGGGATCCGGATCTGCCGGCAGGGATTCCCCAACAGGATCGTCTTCCAGGAGTTCCGCCAGCGGTACGAGCCCAGCCCAGCCCGGGCTCAGCAGTGCTCTCACACCTGTCTGTCTGTCTGTCTGGCTGGCTGGCTGCACAAAGCACCTCTGCGTTTCAGCCTCCCTAACATGAGCATCTTCTGGCAGGTACGAAATCCTCGCTGCAAATGCCATTCCGAAAGGATTCATGGATGGGAAGCAGGCTTGCATACTCATGGTGAGAAAAGCTTTTTTGGTCCTATTGATAATCAGGCCCACACTTCTTGTATAAAAGTGTTGAGACTGAACAGAAATGAGAAGTGATTTTTAGTGCCCTAAACCTCAGCACTGGAGTTAACCAATATCCCTGTTTTCCTCCAGATCAAAGCACTAGAGCTTGATCCCAACTTGTACAGAATTGGACAGAGTAAAATCTTCTTCAGAACTGGTGTTCTGGCTCACCTGGAAGAGGAGAGAGACCTGAAGATCACAGATGTTATTATCACCTTCCAAGCTATGTCCCGAGGCTACCTAGCAAGGAAGTAAGAATATGTGCTAACAAATAGAATGTTTTCTGCAGCAGAATATCTGCAGGGGTGTTTATTGTTCCACAGAAAATACTGATACAAACTGGAGGTACTGAGGCATTTCATTATTATTTATATTGCATTAGAGCTCATGTCCAATGAAGGTTTCACTTCCAGCCCAGAAAAGGCTGATTAATGTAATTACAGGGAAGCAGTTACACTCTGAGGCTGCTGACACAATAATCTGTACAATAATCTGAGACAATGACCCATCATTTAAACATTTATGTGTTTATACCAGTAGGAAAAGGAGCATCCTATGCCATGACTGGAGTCTTATGCACTACAAATAGCAGCACTCCAGCATCTATAAAACATAAAATAATTTCTTCCACAGCTTCAGTGTGGAGCACTGATCATCTAGCATGATCTCAGTTAATGTACACCACAAAACTATCAACAAAAATGCCTTTTTTTCCTGCATACTATCAAGGGTTTGAAATTGCCAGACAAAGAAATATGTTTCAAGGACAGTAATCAGTACAAGATCTGAGTGCCTGTGTACTCTGGAAAGATGTTCACACCCAGAACTAGATCTATACATCTGCTCCTATCCACAGAATGCAAACAGCAAAAAACCAAAATAAAACACCAGACAGCTAACCAGAGTTATCACCCTTCCTCAGGAAAGCACACACACTGTTAAAACAACAAAAGAATTTGTGCCAGACTCCCCAAACCATACATGGCTCATCAGCAGATTCTCATGCCAGAGTTTCTTTGTTTAATGTGTGTACCTTGCAAACACCTTCTATTCTCAGACTGAACCAATTTGCTTTATGTTTTTAATCACAGAGCCTTTGCCAAGAGACAGCAACAGTTGACTGCAATGAAGGTTATCCAGAGAAATTGTGCTGCCTACCTGAAGCTGAGGAACTGGCAGTGGTGGAGACTGTTTACTAAAGTGAGTGACTGCTATCAGCAAATCTCTCCTCAGTTTTCCAAAACAAATGAAATGCACGTGATACCAAGGTACATCTTGTCACTCCTTGTTCCAAAGCCCACTGCAGCTGGTGGCAAGAGCATCATAAGTTTCATAAAATTTGGGGCTAGAGATGCTCTGGATAGTTCTATAATGCAATTAACATTAAAGATAGTTCTAGCTTAAGGAAACAGTCTAGTTAAGCAGAAATTTATAAAAGATTTTGCATGTTTGAAGACTTTTTTAATTGCCACAAAATGAAATAATTTCACAGGGGTGGATAATTAGAACACTGAGTAAAACTGAATTTTCCAAACATCCAGAGTAATATATCTATGGGGAGCCAAGTAACTTGGGAATTCCTAACTGGGACACTAAACATCTTCCTCCTGGGCACCCATGCAAATTAAGTCTATTTTCCTATTAAAGAGGCTCTGGTGTTTCAAGAATGGCCTTCAGTTTGGATTCAGAAAACTTTTCCTACTTGGATTGATAACAATCCCCTCTGCAACCAGAAATAGGCAGGAGCACACACCTGTGTGTGCACATTGCCTGTCCATGCAGATGTAACTTTTGTACATTATTGAGGGATGAAAACAGGCCTGGAGACATTTCAAAAGTGACACTATCAGAGGCAGAGGTGCTCACGAGGCCCCAGGAATTGACACAGAGACACCAAGAGCAAAGTGCTGAGGCTTGGGGATTTACAGATGTTCCCATGGACAGTGTCTGTCCAGTCTTGAGCAATGACAGCACTACCCCAGTGCCAGGCAGTCCTTTAAGCTCAGCAACACAAATACTGACAGGAAACATTCCTAAAAAAACCTTTCCATTTCCAGGTGAAACCACTGCTGCAGGTCACCCGCCAAGAGGAAGAAATGCAGGCCAAGGATGAAGAACTACAAAAAACTAAGGAAAGGCAACAAAAAGCAGAGAGTGAATTGAAGGAGCTGGAACAGAAACACTCCCAGGTGATTTACAGCTCTGAACTCTGGGGAACACTGGCAGTTCTCTCACCATGTCTAGAAGCTGTTATTATAAAGGTGTCCCTCTCCTTTGCACTCATGATTGTCCTCACAGCAATGGTCCAGAGCAAAGTCAGTGCAGACAAGCTCCAGTCACTTCAGTGAATGTGTGGTGGAGCTGCCTGCCTGGACCCCAGGGATGTCCAGTAAAACAACCAATTCCCACTCCAAGCCTTACCTTCCTCTCCATTTTATTTGTGCAGCTTGTTGAAGAGAAGAACCTCCTGGCAGAGCAGCTGCAGGCAGAGACTGAGCTGTATGCAGAGGCTGAGGAGATGAGAGTCCGTCTGGCTGCCAAGAAACAGGAGCTGGAAGAGATCCTGCACGAGATGGAAGCCAGGATTGAGGAGGAGGAGGAGCGCAGCCAGCAGCTGCAGGCAGAGAAGAAAAAGATGCAACAGCAAATGCTGGTGAGGAGGGCTAAGTGACAAATACAGATAATAACTTGGATCTCACTGAGACACAGACTGGGAAACCTCAGACCCTCGGACAGGGCTTGCTGCACAGCCCTCTGTAAGATCTATCTGTGCTACTGAGGAAAGGACAATCAGCTGATGGCCCTTCCTCCAGAGCTCTCTTCTTCCTCATCTCCATCCTAATCTCTCTAAAATATTATTTTAACAAATTTTTTCCTTCTACGTTGTCAAGTATTACAGATTGTCTAGTTCTTAATAAGAACAACAAAGTTTACAGCATACAGTAACAAACATTAAGCATTTCTTAAGAAGTATAAGTATATAAGTAGTATTTTATTTACAGAATTCACATTCTGTGGGTTTCCTTTTCCCCCCCAAAGGACCTTGAGGAGCAGCTGGAAGAAGAAGAAGCTGCAAGGCAGAAACTGCAACTTGAAAAAGTAGCAGCAGATAGCAAGATAAAGAAAATGGAAGATGATATTCTGATAATGGAAGATCAGAATAACAAGCTAAGCAAGGTGAGGGTTCTGGGTCCACTTTCTTACTCTGAAAATAGCAAAAGTTGAAGAAAACCTTCTATTCCACTAGAACAACACAAATACTCTTGACTGTCTAACTCATGGATGCACAGTCACACCAAGCTATCAGTCCTGCCTGTATCAAATGCATTTCTGATCATTTTTCAGTGCTCATTTAAACAATTCAAAATTGTGTAAAACTGCTGTGTTTGAGAGCTGCTGTAGCAAAAATATCTTCAAGCAAAATATTTACAGCAGTCAAGTACAATCAGTGGAAGGCATGTCTTCTTGTCCAAGAGCAGACTAAATAATTCTCTTGGTTTTCAACTCATTTCAACCAAACTTCATGATTTACACTGGAATTAAGAATGTCTTCCAGTACTTTTTAAAAGGGAATGCTCCTGTGAACTGAGCCCTGTACTTAGCAGCCAGCAGAGATCACAAGGTCCTAAGAGCAGCAGCTTAGAGAACATGGAAGTCATAGACCCCACTCTATAGCTCCTCTGTAACTGACAAATTGAAATATATCACTACAATCTCAAGAAATACAGCATAGAAGGACAGTGGCTTGGACATTTTGGTTGGCAAAGAGTTGATTTATGATCACCAATAACAGACACATTTGCTGACAGAAGTGTTTTATTTTTCTTAAGGAAAGAAAACAACTTGAGGAAAGAATAAGTGATCTAACAACAAATCTTGCAGAAGAAGAAGAAAAAGCCAAAAATCTTACAAAGCTCAAGAACAAACATGAATCTATGATTTCTGAACTTGAAGGTAACATGAACAATAGTTTATCGGGGGTTTTGTAGAATTTCTTCTTTTTCCTTGCCACAGAGCAAAAAAATCTAAACAGAATCTGGAGAGAACTTTTTAAAAATCCGTGGGATATTTCCAAATTCTTTATGCTGAAGCCAGTTTGGTGACAATCACCAAATCCCCATGGTGCCAAAACTAGCAACCTTTTATTTGTTATATATAAAAGAGTAGAGAGAAAAATAAGGGGGGAAATGATTATGGTGGACACAAATAAAGAAATTATTCCTTAGGATAGCTAGAAAGAAGGCACTGCATGTTGCTCCAAAACCACAGTGACTTGTAGTTAAATGCACAGCCACACTGGGGGCCAGAACCATTTTTGGCCTAAGTTTGAGATCAGCTGAGGACTCCTGGCACCACCACAGTGGTTTGGTGAGCAAATCAATCCTTTGCAGTGCGGTTGAAGAAGGAAGAGAAGAGCAGACAAGAACTGGACAAAGTCAAGAGGAAGCTGGATGGGGAGGTAAATGATCTGCACGAGCAGATTGCAGAGCTGCAGGCACAGATTGCTGACCTGAAGGCACAGCTGGCCAAGAAGGAGGAGGAGCTGCAGGCTGCCCTGGCCAGGTACCCACTCCTGGTGTCCCCATGGTGGAAAGCCCAGGCTGGAACATTTCCTGCCCCTTCCCAGACACTGAGAAGCTCCAGCCACGAATCTCATCCCTCAGTTCATCCCCTCCGTGTGCTTCCCCATTTTCCAAATGTCCTTGGGAAATGAATACACTATTGCTTGTCCATAGACAAATAATCCACTTTAATGAATTACCTCCAGGTATAAATGAAAACTTCTCTTTCCATAAGCAAGGGCAGTGCTGTCAAGTATGATGAGGTGTAAAGATCTACTTCATAGGCAATAGGCAAAAATTAAGAGTCTGACCTTGATCCACTCCAGAATCTCAGTGGATTTTCTGTATAAATTTAAGAGGGAAAACACTCAAGCAAAACTTGCTGAATAAACTGATTAGCATCTCCAGACACTGCATCCAGCTAAAGTACAGCAGTCTGATCTTGTTTGCATCAGTCCTCCCTTTCTTTGGCACTTCCTTGCACAGACTTATAAATCTTTAGTGTGTACTGTCTTCCTCAAAGTGAAATCGTTATTACTTTTTATCATTTCTAAAATGAAACGCTCTTTTTTCACAAAGGCTTGAAGATGAAACCACTCAGAAGAACAACGCCCTCAAGAAGATCCGTGAATTGGAATCTGTAATTTCTGATCTCCAAGAGGACTTGGAGTCTGAAAAAGCTGCAAGGAACAAAGCAGAAAAGCAAAAGAGAGACCTTGGTGAAGAGCTGGAGGCTCTTAAGACGGAGCTTGAGGATACTTTGGACACCACAGCCACCCAGCAGGAGCTCAGGTGTGGAGATGCAGCACAAGGGGCAGAAGGCAATGTCACCAGGCTCAGTGCAGCATTGCAGTAGGGCTGGGAGCTCTTGGCTGCTGCTGTGTCACTGTCTGCTGGGGTCTCTTTATGCCTGAGCTCCCCACAGCAGGACGTGCTGGTGGTTTAAAGTCCGTGTTCTTCCCAGCCCCAGCGCCAAAGAACCTGCAGGAGGTTTCTCTGAGGTTTTCAAGGCTGTTTGCTGTTTCTTACCTAAGGAATTCTTCCTCTAGCTGACAGCAGTCTGTTCAGCACGTCCATCCAGGGCACACTCTGCCTGCCAGAGGGCAGGTCCTATCTTATATACTACAAATTACATACCTAGTATTTACAATTACTTTCCAATATATGACAATTTTATTCCACTGTCCAAATCTGTCTCAGACCAACCAAAGAATGCCAGGCTGGCATTCAACATGGATGGCAGGAAGAAGAAGGAGGAAAAGACATGCCACACCCAAAATCCTCCATGTTAGCCATGAACCCCCTAATATAAACATTCCTAGAAATCCACTTTTTCTACCTTCTAACAGTCTAATTTATACTCTACTTATTTTTGTGGCTTGTATTTCTTCCCGCAATGTTGGCAGATTTCTCCAGGGACTTAAGTCCAGCCCCCAGGGCCCCTGGGTACCATGCCAGGACCTCTGAGACCCTGGCAGGGGGAATTCAGGGCAGCCAGGGGAGCCCCCTGGACTCCCACACCGCTGCTGCACTGATGGGTGTCCCCTTGCAGGGCAAAGCGTGAGCAGGAGGTGACAGTGCTGAAGAGAGCTCTGGAGGAGGAGACCCGAAGCCACGAAGCCCAGGTGCAGGAGATGAGGCAAAAGCACACCCAGGCTGTGGAGGAGCTGACAGAGCAGCTGGAGCAATTCAAACGGGTAAACACAAATCCATCTTGTGGAAAGCTGCCTTCTAGATCACACCATCTCCTCTGACAAACCGTCTTTGTTCGCTTCTCCACGTGCTTGTAGGCCAAAGCAAACTTGGATAAGACCAAACAGTCACTGGAGAAGGACAATGCTGATCTGGCTAATGAAGTCAGGAGCCTGAATCAGGCCAAACAAGATGTGGAGCACAAGAAGAAGAAGCTGGAAGTGCAGCTGCAGGATTTACAGTCCAAGTACACCGAGGGAGAGCGTGTTCGGACAGAACTCAATGAAAAAGTCCATAAATTACAGGTAGGAAGGAGTTCAGTGCTTTGCTGTGACACTGTGGGACTGAGAAGCCCAGTTTATCTAGAGGAATTATGGCCTTGCAGCCAAAATGCTCATTTTTTGTCACCTTAAACTCCTACTCAATTATCACACAATTAATCAATTACAACCCCTCCATCTCATGGAACTGGGAGCTTTTAGTCTCACCAGCCCTCTGTACATGCTGCAGTCTGTAATGCCATCACTGATTCAGTGACCAGATCTGACAGTTTCTTTCTGTTTGTTCATTTTTGGGTGGTGGGGAAGATTGACAGATATGTGGCTTTTGGAAATGTATTAGCTGTTAAACACACATGCTCAGAAAAGATGACAATGAAAGGAGAATGCTCGCTTATCTACAGTTTAAGAAATCACTAAAAATAATTTTAAATGATTCATTGATAGATGTTCAGTGTCCAGATAAACTAATCAAGCTTATTGTTACATCTTGTTCATAGCCACACTAAGCTTTGCTTTATTATTTTAAGCTGGTGGATAAATAAGAAAATATCACCAAATGCATCAACTTCTGACAAACTTGGGAAAAGGAAGGAAAATCCAGCAAAAATCCCCTTTGCAATTCCTTGCAAGGAACATACTATTATTGCTTTATGAATATGACTAGGTTTTGATATAGAGTAATAAATACTATGGTAAGCTAGACAAAAATGGCATTAGAGAAGATTTCAGACAAATCCAAGGAAACTAAAACTGAAGGAAGATTTCAAAGCTGTGCAAAATAACTGAGTTCATTCTCTGTGACATCTCACAGGTGGAGGTTGAAAATGTCACCAGTTTGCTCAATGAAGCAGAAAGCAAAAATATCAAATTGACCAAAGATGTTGCAGCCTTAGGATCTCAGCTACAAGATACACAGGTAAACTTGCATCCAAGATCAGCTCACCTGCAATGTTCATAAAATGCACAATAAAAAGAGCTGAACTAATGCCTGTCTTGCCAATGGCTGTGGTGAGTGCAGGAGCTGCTCCAGGAGGAAACGAGGCAGAAGCTGAACGTGTCCACCAAGCTCCGCCAGCTGGAGGATGAGAGGAACAGCTTGCAGGAGCAACTGGATGAAGAAGTAGAAGCAAAACAAAATCTGGAGAGACATATTTCAACCCTGACAATACAGGTATCAGTGCCACAGTTAAATCATTAGCTCCATCACTGGGAGCTGTGTGGGCAGCTCCAGAGGAGCTGTGGGATTATCCTGGCACAGCACGTGGACCTGCAGAGGATTGGTGCTGTTAGCCCAGATGGCACCAGTAGCTCTCCACAGTGGAGGCAGCAGTCCCCCTGTCCTTTAAAGTGTCATCCCTAGGACAGGTGCACACAGAGTCTTGCACCCAAGGGCTGTTTGTGCACCCCAGGTCTGTGCCCTGCCTCATTTTTTGAACACTGGGTGATGGTAACTGTCACCAGCTTCACACAGGTCAGACCAGGAAAGCTCAGCTTGGCTGTCTACTGGCCAAGCTTTTGTCTCCCTGCCAAGTTTTATTGTCACAGCTACAAAGATTTGTCCTCTGAATTCAAATTTCAGCTCTCTGACTCTAAGAAGAAGATACAGGAATTTACCACCACAGTAGAATTCATGGAAGAAGGCAAAAAGAAACTTCAGAAAGAAATTGAAAGTCTCACACAACAGTTTGAGGAAAAGGCTGCTTCTTATGACAAACTGGAAAAAACCAAGAACAGACTCCAGCAGGAGCTGGATGACCTGGTGGTGGACTTGGACAACCAGCGTCAGCTGGTCTCCAACCTGGAGAAGAAACAGAAGAAGTTTGATCAGGTATGGATTTTACATTCTCCCTTGCTGTGTAACCACCTGTCTGGAACCCACAGTGTCCACTGGGACAAGGAGACAAAAAAATTAACTGAAATTGAATTATACAAAAGATGGTTAATTTTGTATTTCTATGCCTTTATCAAAAGAGAGATTCTTCTCTGTCATTAACAACTGGCAAGACAGCTGCAGTAGAAAAGCCCTGTCACTAATCACCTCCTGTACTGACACCACCTTTTCACAGATGCTAGCTGAAGAGAAGAACATCTCCTCCAAATATGCAGATGAAAGGGACAGAGCAGAAGCTGAAGCTAGAGAAAAGGAAACAAAGGCTCTGTCACTGGCTCGAGCACTTGAAGAGGCTTTGGAAGCCAAAGAAGAACTGGAGAGAACAAACAAAATGCTGAAAGCTGAAATGGAAGATCTTGTTAGCTCCAAAGATGATGTTGGCAAGAATGTAAGTTTTGGCCTTAGGACAATCTCCACAACAATAACTTAAAATAGCAGCTAAAAAAAGAGATAATTGTTTTCAGTGTGGGAAATTCTCTGCAGCACACAAATCCATTCAGAGAGATCAGATATTTCATATAAAATTCAAAGGTTATTCCTTTTGTGTCTAAACTTTCAAGGGACTTGGAAAAGTTACTGTAGGCTATGTTTATTTTTAACATAACTTCAAGCATGAAGAAGATTCTAATTGATTTCTAAACAATGTACTAGTTTATAACACTTCTTTGAAATTGTAAACTCTGCAAATCTTATTTTATTAGTCATATTTGCTTACATACCTGCAGCAAATTTCCATTTCTGCATTGCCAATCACTTCTTTCATTGCAAGGATATGATTATATCCCTTCTAATACTAAATAAATTAAATTACTATATTTGATTAGATTAAAAATGAAATATTGGGATAAAGAGAATCTCATTATTTTCAGACAGTTTTGCAAGTGTACAAAGTAAAGCTAATTTAGCATTTTCAGTGTAAATTAGTTTATTCATTGTCCACCCCTGATAGTTTCAAATGTGGCCTCTACTGCAAGTATACTGTATATAACTAGAATTATTCTCATTTCTCATAACGAGTCTATTAATTCTCATTGTGTGAAAGGTCCATGAATTGGAGAAGTCTAAACGGACCCTTGAGCAGCAAGTAGAAGAGATGAAGACACAATTAGAGGAGCTAGAGGATGAGCTACAGGCTGCAGAAGATGCCAAACTCAGGTTGGAAGTTAATATGCAGGCCCTGAAAGGCCAGTTTGAAAGAGATTTACAAGCCAGAGATGAACAGAATGAGGAGAAGAAAAGACAACTCCTCAGACAGGTACCATTCCCTACTATTGCCTTTGTCAATGTCTAACCAAGCCCGTTGAAAGACCCCAACCTAAAGCCATTATTAAAGCACCTCACTAACTGTAATAAGAAAAAAGCATTACACTGCCTTTTACTTCGTGATAAAAAAAGAAAAAAGAATAAAAAAGGATTATTATACAGAAAAAGGGGGGGGGGTTCCTGTTTCAGTAGCAGGTGCACAGTTAGCAACAAATCTACAACCAATATAATACAAAACATGTGAATTGTTATTTCTGACACAGTCAGAACCACCTTCCCTGTACTCAGTGCAAGTGAAAAAAGACAACTTCTAACACATCTGTCTTCCCAAGGTACATGGAATGCATACAAAAGCATTGCAGATGAAAACAGGATAAAACTTATTTGCACTGAGGTGTTGTGACAGCAAGGACAGCTGCTGTAGTCATCATCCTGTAACACACACAGAGCCCAAACTGCTGAGTCCTTTCAAAAACCCTTCCATTGTGGGGCAAAATGGAAATCTGGTTTAACTGCCAGGGAAATCACATGGGAGAGATGAGGTCTGCATGCAGCATTCGGAGTGTTTAAGGGGGCCCAAGGGCTTCCCTAACCTGCACTTGTTTGTGAATGATCAGCTCCACGAGTACGAAACGGAACTGGAAGATGAGAGGAAGCAGCGTGCCCTGGCAGCTGCTGCCAGGAAGAAGCTGGAGATGGATGTGAAGGACCTGGAGAGCCAGGCTGACTCTGCCAACAAAGGCAGGGAGGAAGCCATCAAACAGCTCCGTAAATTACAGGTATGCAGCCCCAAAATGCAGCTTTTCTTACTGCTGGGCCTTCTACAGCCACAATACCAGAGTTGGGTGGCATTTGTGAACTCGATGCCCGTTAGAGATGATTGGTCAGAGGGAAAATTTTAACTAGACTGCCACATTCAAATATCAGTATTGGAACACTCAGTTTGAATGACAGTGGAAAATTTCACAGGGAAAATGATTAAAATCTTAAATTTCACCATGGTAGAGAGCTTCCAGAATTCTCTAGCCAACACTCATCTGCTACTGACTTACCCACATGGAGGAAAACAAAGATTCACATGAGGAGAAAGGACTATAAGACAAAATCTGTTACAGGGCTTCAATCTGGGTTCTAATACTTGATCCAAGAGCATAAAAGACTGTTCACAAATCAGCTTGTCTCTGAATTAGCATGTTCCTGTTTATACTTTAAATCTGCACATCAACTGTTCTGTTACATGCTAACAAGTAAACGATAAAAATTTTCTTAACCAGAAACATTAAGACTGTATAAGTACTCAAATATTCAGAGGACACATGGACAATAGGCTTTACAAAAGATGCAGTGTTCCAGAAGAAGGATTGCCCTCCCTGGAACAGCATTTCTGATCTTTCCAACATGTGCTACCAGACCTCTGCAGAAAATACAACTTCAGCAGCATTATGACAATGTAAACGTGGATGTGTTCTGTTCCATCCACATTTTGTTGGACTAAAATTGTAACAAATTTGTAATTCTTTTCAACAAGGCTCAGATGAAGGACTACCAACGAGAGCTGGACGATGCACGGGCTGCCAGAGAAGAAATATTTGCTACAGCCAGAGAAAATGAGAAGAAAGCAAAGAGTCTGGAAGCAGAACTCATGCAGCTTCAGGAGGTAAAGTGGGAAAGCTACAGCAGAATGAAGGAGATTGCATATGGTCTTCAGAAGCAAAACAGAGCTGCAGGGAAGTAATCTAACTTAGGGATTTAGTAAAAAGTTCCATGTGCTCCATGCACTCCACTAAAGCTGTTGGATCTACATCTGAGCACAGTCAGACTGAGCTGAAAAAAATCACCTTGGAAAAAGGTACAGATAGCCAGCCTTAAGGGGAAATGATCTGTACAATCCAACACAAATTGTTTTCAATAGCAATAAATTCTTGAGGCCTTAGTGCTATTATTCCTACCTGTATTAAATGGCTATCTTGTGAGTAAAACAAATAAAATAAAAACCCACTGACAGGCTGGATAAAGTGTATTTCACTGTACTTTCCTAGGATTTATGACATGAAAAGAATTTATTCTGTTAACAAGACAACCCATCTCAAACCAGCTTTAGAAAATTTACAGTCCTCTGGATCATGCTATGACTATTTGAACATTTACTCATTTCTTTATTATGCTGCTTTTTCCATTTCTCTAGGACCTGGCTGCTGCAGAAAGAGCTCGCAAACAAGCAGACCAGGAGAAAGAAGAGATGGCAGAGGAACTTGCAAGTGCTGCCTCTGGAAGGTAGGGATACACCAAATCACACACATGGCTCTGAACATGCTACTAATGCTGCCAAGAGAAATTCTGTCCCATTCCCAACCACCTGCTCTTGACCAGACAACATGCACACATATGACTCTCCCTTTCTGAATTATCGGCAGTTCATAACACAATCCTGACATATGGTCAGAGCCATAACTAGTCCCTTTTTACATTTCAATTCCCAGGACAAGCCTTCAGGATGAGAAACGGCGCCTGGAGGCGAGAATTGCCCAGCTGGAGGAAGAGCTGGAGGAGGAGCAGAGCAACATCGAGGCGATGGGTGACCGCATGAGGAAAGCAGTGCAGCAGGTACCGCGCACCCCAGCTCACGGCGCTCTCTGCTCCTGCTAAAGATGTGTGCAGTTCTGAATACCTGGAGGATTGCCATCCCAAATTGCCCCCTGTCACTTGTCTGAGAGCATGCAGCGCTTGTGACAGGCTCCGTTCCCCCTTGCAGGCAGAGCAGCTGAACAATGAGCTGGCAACAGAGCGCTCGACGGCGCAGAAGAACGAGAACGCCCGGCAGCAGCTGGAGAGGCAGAACAAAGAGCTCAAGAGCAAGCTGACGGAGATGGAGGGAGCTGTGAAGAACAAATTCAAAGCCACAATTGCTGCTCTGGAGGCCAAAATTGCTTCTCTCGAAGAGCAGTTGGAACAGGAAGCCAGGTACTGGTCTCCCAGAGGGCACAGCTGTCCATTGCTTGCTCCAGTTAATGAGACAGAAAATAAACAAAGGCAAGCAGGATTTGTCATCAGGCTCTCAGTGCCACTAAACGTGCTAAAGTCTCTTTCTCATTTAACATTTCTGAGACATATGGCAAATAACTGGAGCTGCTACAGTTTCTGATTAAGATCTATTTTTTTTGCTGAAAAGTTCTAGTGGTACCATAGGCAAAGCTCTGCTGCCCTACATTCTAGAGTAACTGCCCTATGACTCTGCCAGGTTAATTGCCATAACACATGGTGCCACTAGGATTATTCCTTGAGGAAATCACCTTGTGTTTCAGAACCCATCTCCTGGAGCACCTCTAGCACAGAGCAGAGTCATACATTTGGCTTTGTTTTGATCAGAACATGTTTTAAAGTTTTCCTTAGAATTCACCTGTTCAGTTCAGAAAGACTTTTACCACAGGGGTCCTTGGTGCCAGTTTCATCAGCCACAAGCCCAAGGCAGGCAGGGCACAGAGCTGCACCCCAGCAAACACTGCCTGTCGTTGCAGAGAGAAGCAGGCAGCGGCCAAGACGCTGCGCCAGAAGGACAAGAAGCTGAAGGATGCCCTGCTGCAGGTGGAGGACGAGAGGAAGCAGGCAGAGCAGTACAAAGATCAGGTACAGGCTGTCTCACTAGGGTCTTAGCTGAGGGCACTGCAGTTTCTAGGTTTTGCCCAAGAAAGGAAGATTCCATGTTGTGCCTCAAGCAAATGCCCTGCTAGAAAGCAGACTGTGTGCTTGGATCTGGAGAGCCATACATTACTAAAAGATGGGACAATATAATTCTCCCTTGCTACATCAAGTGCCAAAGCACAAGTCATTGTTAATCAGCCAGAAGCAACAGTCTGACTGCACAGCAACATACAGGACTGTGCACAACACCCTTGGTACTACATGAATAGAGATGCTGAACGTATTTTACATTAAAATTGTAGCTTTGTCTAATGCAAATCCATCTGCAAGCCCAAAAAAAGGAGAGGTAGGGCTATGCAGCAAAAGAAACAACGAGGTTGTGTCTGAATACAGTAGCTATCAGCAAAATGAACTCCCACATCAAAGTTATTCTCAGGCTTCCATCTTTGATTGGGGTCACGTTTCAGTACAACTCTCAACGGAAGCACGAAATTAAAAAGAGGAATGTAAAGGTCTTAGATCCGTTTTAAATTAAATTTTAAATAAACTTAAATTCCATTTAAACGAATTCATTTAAATTAAATTGCCATTCCCCTCAGGCTGAGAAGGGCAACACGCGGCTGAAGCAGCTGAAGAGGCAGCTGGAGGAGGCTGAGGAGGAGTCGCAGCGCATCAACGCCAACCGCAGGAAGCTGCAGAGGGAGCTGGACGAGGCCACGGAGAGCAACGAGGCCCTGGGCCGGGAGGTGGCAGCTCTAAAGAGCAAGCTCAGGTAGAGAACCCTGCTTTGGGATAGCCCTGACAGCCCTGAGATTGAGAGCTGAGCTGCAAAAGTGGGAAAGCACCTGTCAGGTGAAGGGTAGACACAGATAATGCTGCGAGGTTACTCCTTGTATGAGCTTGGCACTCAGAACAAGAGGCTGGAGTCAGGAGTGAAGTGCATTCCATGGACTGCAGCAGCCTCAGGATTTCAGCTGAGATCAACTGTGGTACCTAGCACAGGCCTTACTCTTCCCTAAGCAAAATCCTTCTGGCTTCAGTCGGAACAGAATGAGGCTTGGTTGCTTTTGAAAACACCCCTTATATAATGGCTGTATCTATTAGTACAGGAGCAGTCACAAAAGAGTAGAAATGCTTGTGCTTCTCACACTTCCACACATGCACAACTCACATGTAACGACTGTGAACAGTCTCGGACACCACAAGCAGTAAAAAGCAAAGCACATTAAATTATTCTTATTTCAAAGTCTCTTGGGACTTCACCACTGTGGGATTCAGTGTCATCAGACCAAGGAAAAGATTAAAGCATCCCTTTGCATTTTCTTGTTAAAACTGCATGGGAAAAAGAGAAAGCTGTGATCAGTCAGCTCCATCCCCGAGTTCTGCACTCACTGGGTTTGAAAACATGAGCTCACTGAAATAGAAACTGACTTGAGTTATTAAGAAATTGCTCTATCTGCATCACTATACCATAAAATTTTGCCTTCTAAGACCAGCAGTACATCAGATGGAAAAAAAGCACCCATCTACTTGTGTCCTGTAAGTAGCTTGCCAGAGTATTTACCAGTACCGTGCTTCAGTGTTCCTGGCTGTGGATTCCCTGCAAAGTGGAGAGCTGTGGGTGCAGCAGCCTTTCCCACCTGCACCACCTGGGGTAGTTACCTGCTCCTGGCTGCTTTCTGGAGCAGTGGCTGTGTCCAGCCCTTTTACACAGAACACCATAGGGCTCATTTTTGTTTCATGTAAATGTAATGTAATTGGCTGTAATGTACTTTGTTGAATTATTTAAAAGTAATTACCTGCCTCTGATCATGACCATGTATAACTAGTATAACTGCCCAGGACTCTTTATCTCTGTTTCAGAGGGACACAGGAACCTTCGCATGACTAAGCAGGTACCATGCCTTCAACTTTGCAGCTAGCTTGTATTGCACAAATTTCCATTTTCTTTGGCCCTGGTTAAAATTATGTGAGGTTTCTGCAAACTGTGAAGGCTTGGATATCTTGGCATTAATTTGTTCTATCAAAAAAGACAAATATTACAATAATCTAGCTACCATCAGCTGTTCATCAGTGATACATGTTTCTTACAAGTAGGTTATGTACTGACATAGACTTACCAATGTTGCATTCTCACAAGCTCTACCAACAGAGTGTCTCAGCAAGTACTCTGATTTTTTTGCATGAATGTTTTTTTGCACATCATCTTTGTGCACTGCCACGAAGAGTAGATTCTTTTTTTCAAATAAAATACACCATTGATTAGTACAATTGATTAAAAGGACTAATGAATATGGAGTGTCACAGCATGTCATTAGAATGTCACAGTATTTCTGGTGCCTACTGTAATGCTGACCTAAGGTAAGGAAATTCTAATTCACCTGAGATTTGGGAAGACCTTACTTGCATGTGATTTATCACACACCACACAATTACAGACAAAAGATAAAGTCTTGCCTTTCATTACAGAGCACTCTGTGCCTGTGTTGCTTACAAAGAGTGATTACTGAGGCTTTTAGAGCTATTTTACAGATATTACATTGCTTGTTTACTGTATTAAAACAGAGCACGGACATTAAAGCTGACACTGTAACCTAGCACAGCATTGTGTTACACTTGTTAGCACATTCTCTGGAGATAGGAATAATACCTGCACTGCAAAAATTAAAGAGCTATTGCCTTGTAATATTTGTATATTTTCTATTTTACATATGCTGGATTTTGCTGTAAATACACAAATATTTAAAGATGATGTCTTGTCCTTGCATGTGCCTTTTAGTCAGCCTAATATTTCCAGTCAGACTGTTACTCAAGCACCACTCCAGTAGCACTTGTTCAAAGGCAGATTAAATACAGAGATGCCAAGCAAACACTGGTGCTGGAGGTTTGTCCCAGACACACACATTATTCTAAAGGTACTAATACCACGTGAATATTATGAAATACATAAACTTCTTTGAGAGGAACAGCTATAAACAAAAGGTTTTTACCCACAGGGCCAATACCAGTTTAAAGAACTGGTAAGTTCATGCATACTGCAACAGTTTAATGAGTAGTTAGTGTATGATGAGGAGTTCACTTTGCAGCCAAAGCTGCAGTGCACAATTCAATGAGACCCTTGCTGTTCTTGCCCCCAGTCCTATGTTCTCTTACAGCCCTTCAGTGAATTACTGCAGCACAAATGATTCATGAGAGACTGAGTCCAGACAGCACAAGTCCAAGGGGGGGGGGAGAGCTCTTCCTTTATTATCAAGAATTAACCAATTTATTAACCTAATTAGAACTTATTTGCTAAATACCAATAATACCAAGTCCCTGCTGTAGAATAAGAGACCCTGCCAAGCACACACCAGGACAGAAATGACAGATCCCTGTGCTCAACACATGCCATCAGCACCAGAACAACCATGGTTAGTTATCAGCAGATAATTAAAGCTTTATTAGCCAGCTAAGTGCCTGCTCACACTGAAGTTTAAGGGCAGAATTATGGAAAATACACACATCACATTTCCATCTTGGAAATGCACATCTGTGCCTCTGAACTTAGTCCAGCCAAGGCTGCTACCCTCTTTCCTCATGTGGAGGATGGAACTTTTCACTTAGATAGCTGCTTCAGAAAGGGGACTGGCTTAGTCTTTTGCAAGGACAAGACAAGCCTTTAAATATTTCTGCATGATTGCTGTACCCAAAAGTGCAGTCTCGGATTTATTTAACACCAAATTAGTATTTTTGACCCAATATCCAGTGATCATTAATTTATTTTATTGCTTAAATCTGTGGTCTCAAGCCTTTACAAAGGTTTGCTTAATGAGGGGCAAGTGAGAGGCCATGTCACAAAACTGAAATGCTTTGTAGCACATCAGCAATGGAGGCCATGGGACAAACCCATTGTCTGTCTCACTTGCTCACACCTCCCCAAAAATTAACCTTGAGGACCAAAGTGTCCCTGCCTTGGGACGTGCCTGTGAAATACATGGGGATGGGAGGGAGATGGGAGAGGAAAAGGGGATGAAGTGGGAAAAGGAGTTCCTGTAGGACACCTGCACTGCTAAGCATCAGTTACAGCAGCTCCAAAGCAGTGGCTGCTCCCTCTCTCTGCTGGGAAAGGGTTGGAGTGACTCAGGTGTCACCCTGTCACACCTGTGTGCTCTGGGCAGTGCAGAGGAGCTGTGGCTCACAAATACCTGCAGCACTGCCCCAGCCCCAGGGCTCACTGCTGCAGGAGCTGGGGGCAGGAATTCTGCACAAACTGCTCTGCCTGCCCCTCCAGAGGGACAGGAGGACACTCCTCTGCTGTGGGGATGAGCAGTGCCTCTCCACTCCTTTCAGGGCAGTTCCCACAGGGGAAAACAGTGAAATGAAGGGAGGAGTGGGGCTGATTTGGGGCTGATGAGACTGTTTAGAGGAGGACAAGGACACAAGCACAAGAACAGGAAACCCAGCTCATTTCCAAGCAATTGGCAGTCTCAGTCTGTTCACAAATTACAGAACAGAAAGTGGAATTAGAGGCCCACAGCTCTTGGGTTTTCTGCTTTTAGAACCATCAGCCCCACAGGTCCTGTTACAAAACTCTGCTTATTTGTGAGGATTCCAAATGACCTAACACCTGAGGGTTTTTTTCTATTTTTTTCCCCCTTGCTGCAGGAGGGGAAATGAGCCAGCATCTTTTGCCCCACCCCGTAGATCTGGAGGCAGAAGAATAATTGAGAATGCAACAGATGGAGGTGATGACGAAATGGATGCAAGAGATGGAGATTTCAATGGAACAAAAGCCAGTGAATAGACACGCTTAAAAATTGCACTGCAGCAAGGGAAGGGAGGGAGGAGGATATTTAGCACTGTGTAAGTCTACTCTTAGTGTCAAGGTCACATACACCCACTCCTCTGACAGATAAAAGCACAACTGCCTTGTCTCCAATGTATAGATTGACCAAAAGTACTCCAAAACTTTTCTTACCATGAAGCGTAAAAGGTGGGGATTTCTAACAGAGTCATTCACTTGGGGAATCTTGCAGAAAGTGAGTTCCAGTAGCTCAAATGATTAAATCCCAGTAAACTATAGTCTACAGAGGATTTGTGAGATTGTTGCAGGGGAAAAAAAAGGCATTGGTCAGTTAATCTTTTCTTAAACTTTCATTTTGTTTTGAGTATTCAATTAATATAGGGTTTTCTCCTGGTTACTACACCCCTGATGCACAATTCACAAGGTGGAAGTGCCTTTTTAATCACTTACTGAAAAATATCATTTGTTCAAATTAAGTCAACTGTTACAGTTTTATATGCACCATGGATGTGCTTACACACTAATAAAAGGCTATAAAAATGACTCCACTATTCTTGTGTACTTGTCACTGGAAGTGAAGGGGGGATGAGGCAGAGCTTCTCTAAAACTGAAACACTTCTTACAAAAGTTCATCTGTAATCATTACAACAAAACCCTGACTTCAAAGTAATGCTTTTGAAGAAATACAAAAAAGTCTCTACACTGAGCTGGAAATAAAACAGATTTGATTCCCTGGGGGACACCCAGTGTGAGGTGCCCTGGGATGCTCCAAGGGTGACAGACAGGACCTGCAGAGACTCACAGCACTGTGCAGGGGCTGGGAGGCAGTGGGGGCCCCACCTGTGTCTGTGGGCAATGAGCCCACCCCCTGATGTCTGTTATGTGCAGAAATATTCCCAACCAAAGCCTCCAGACCAGGCTGAAACCATCAGAAACAGCAGCCCACACTGAATGCAGGGATCCAAGCCAAGCTGTTCTGCACTAAGGGATCAGCATGCAGTTATTTTTTATTTTTGGAGCACTCCAGCAAGACCACAACCTGCTCTTGGGAGCTACCAAGACCTACCACAAAGCCATGCAGCTCGAGCACCTCCAGAGAGAGCAGCTCTGGTCACAGAGGGGCAGCAGGGAGCCATGCACAGCACAGCAGGAATTAAAATCACTCTAAATCCAGGGCAGAGAGCTCACCTGATGCCTCTGATTGAACAGCAAGTGAACCTGAAGCAGTGTGACTACAGGGAGAGCAAATCATGCACAAACATCCAGCCTGACAGCTGAAGCAATCACCTAAATCCAATCACTGTTTCACAAGTGCAGAGATCACGAACTGGGGATTCAGACTAGGCACCATTCAGCAAGCAGATCCAGAGCCCAGAGAATTCTCTTTGCTCATGAAAGAGTAAAGCAAGAACCCATTTAGAGCAATGAAGAGGACAAGCTGAGCAGAGAGGGGTTAGGAGTTACTGGGCAAGACTGATCATTGCTTGATCCAGCTGCTCAGGAGCTGGCTGTCAACACAGTTTGTGAGCCCCCACGTGTGGGAACAAGGAGACAAGCTAGTCAGACTTCATATTAAATGCTCTTCTGCATCAGTGCTTGGAGCAGAACCAGCAAACTGAGTATGTACAAACCACAGTAATAACTTGCAAAAAAAACTTAAGAAGCACCAACAACTCCCATTCAAAATAAGCTTTATTCTGCTCCCCAGTTAAACCAACTTCATAGGTGGACTGAGAAATGGAAATCATCTGTGATTTACATATTTTAGAGAAAGAGATGCCTCCTTTTAAGGAAGTGGCTGTTTTCACAGCACTTCCTTAAAAAAAAACAAAACAAAACAAAAAAAGCAAAAAATCAAACCCATTTATGTATTCTTTTGTCAAGTAAGCTCTCCCCGTCCCCTGCCACAAAAAAAAACAAAAAAACAAAAAAACAAACAGAACAATTGTTAAGTCATTATTAGTTTTACAAATACAGGCTTCTATAAAATACATTAACACTCAGAATGAATCTACTCCATTTAAAAAACAAATGCAGTAATATTCTACAGGGGGAAAAATTATTTGAAAATAATTCTCTACTCATATACACTTCTCTAGCATAAAGGGCTTTTCAGGTTAAAAAAAGCATTTCTAAATTAGTAACAGCTGATATATTCATATAGAAAAGTAAAACAACAAAAAAAAAATCACTAACATCCAAGGCACCTTAGTGAAGGGAGGTTTTTAAAGCAGTAAAACCCACCCTTCAAGATGTTAGAACTAGAAACTTGACCAGGTTTGGCCTCCTACACCCACCAGCCACTATGGGGTTAAAAAAAAAATTTAAAAAGATGATGTCTACATGCAATGAGCTCTGGGATGCCCTGAGCACTCTCAGCATTAGACATATCTCACCTTTAACCACGAGCTGTCCTGAATGAGAAATCATGGCTCACAGAAACATCTTGCCACTACAGAGGCAGGTTTTTGTGCAGCAACACCCTGGTCAGCAAACACCCCTCGAGGAGCTGAGCAGCTTTCCTGCAGAAATACACCTTTCTCCACATAAAACACTCCTTTAATCTGGGTGACTGCAGCACACAACACCCGTGGCAGAGAGCTGGTGGCGTATTAACACCAAAGCCAAGGCCTGAGGAGCTGCACAGTGAATGTTGCTGTGCTGTAGGCAGGAGGACAATGGCTTTGGCAGAAAAGCAACCTTCAAGGAGCTATTTACAGCAGCTGGTGCAGGAAGCAATTCCCAGCCTGCACTGCCACAGGCAGCATTGCTTTGTCACACTCTGTCACCCAGAGAACTTGCCCAGAGACCACACCGGGAGCCACTGCCAGTTGTGGCTTCTTGTTCAGTTCTCACCCACCCTGACACTGCTGTTCGCTTGCTCATCGATATTCTCTTTAAAACTAGTTTGAAATACGCGTTTCTTCTCCTCTCTGCAAGCCAGGCTTTTCACAGCAGCATCTTGACACCGCTCTGGGGGGGATGGCTGAGGCCTCCTGCAGCGTGTGAGGGCCGCGACCCGAACTCCAGGCGCTTCACCAGCCTGCCAAGGAAAACAAGTCGGGGCATTCTCACCCAGTGTAACCCAGCTCAGAGCAGCTGCTCACCTCCAGAACAGAGCACTCAGCTGAGCTCAGGGGGCACTGCCTGAACCCATCCCTGTTTCACGGTGCCACGGCTCCGTTCCCCTTTGGGCACTGAGCACTGTCCCTTGCTGAGCACTGTCCCTTGCCGAGCACTGTCCCTTACTGAACACTGTCCCTTGCCGAGCACTGTCCCTTGCTGAGCACTGTCCCTCGCTGAGCACTGTCCCTTGCTGAACAAACACTGTCCCTTGCCGAGCGCTGTCCCTTGCTGAGCACTGTCCCTTGCTGAACAAACACTGTCCCTTGCTGAGCACTGTCCCTTGCCGAGCACTGTCCCTTGCCGAGCACTGTCCCTTGCTGAACAAACACTGTCCCTTGCTGAACAAACACTGTCCCTTGCCGAGCACTGTCCCTTGCAGAACACTGTCCCTTGACGAACACTGT
>JAOTQP010000724.1:15690767-15703722 GCA_026413545.1 Cichladusa arquata
CTTGCTGAACAAACACTGTCCCTTGCTGAGCACTGTCCCTTGCTGAACACTGTCCCTTGCCGAGCACTGTCCCTTGCCGAGCACTGTCCCTTGCTGAGCGCTGTCCCTTGCCGAGCGCTGTCCCTTGCAGGTGCTGGCACTGCAGTTTGGCATTGCAGAAGCTGCATGGATATGTAAATGCATGGCCCCTGAGGCCTTCCTGCAGCCTTGCATGAGGCTTCTCCCCAGGCTGGGAGAGCCAGTACAATGTGGAACATTCCTCCTAAACACCACTGGGCACCAGGACAAACCAGCACAAGGGTCTGGCTAAATCATTAAGTCTGAAACAAAGTGTACTATAGGGACTTAACTTACACAGAACTTAAAGAATGTTCAGTACAGGACTGGCAGAGTTTAAGCAGACACTGAATGGCAATTTGCAATAACCTTGCTGATTTTTCTTCATTTGATTAAAATAAGATAAACGGTTCAAACATTCAGAGAAATTTTCATGTTGAGTAAGGTAACTTCTTGTCAGCTGCTGCTTTAAAACACATCTTAGCAACTGTAAAGCATTCTCAATGGACCCACTACTCACCTTTTTTCCAGTTCTCCCATAAGTGAGAATCTTAACTACAACAAGGGAAGTCTCCCTACGTGCTATAACATTCCTGAGACATCACTTGTACAAGAACACACAGCATAAAACAAATTGAACCAATATGCAAGAACTGTTGTACTTTGTCCCATTTAAACACTGATTTATAACAAAACATATCTTGCTTCAGATTTGAGGCACTCAAAACTTGATTGCAGCTAGCCTTGGAATTTCAGCAGCTAGAGATCCCAAATTTTAAACCGACCTGAAACATTCAAATAATAATCCTGAATAATTTAATTTCACATACTTTGGAAACAAATCTGTCTCTACCAAAACAAAGACTTATATACTAAATACCAGTCCCCGAGTTCCAACACCAACAGCTGTCACTGTGCACTGTGAGTGCAGAGCCCAGCACTCACCCTGTGTCACCAAGAGGCTGATGAGGACTCAGGCAAGTTTCAAGGACATCTCTGCTCATGCACATGGACACTGAGGGTCTGTTTGGAGACTGCTCATACACAAAGTTTCGGCAAGATGCAAGCTTGGACTCCAAGGCCTGAAGTAAACAGATGCAAGTGTCAGACTGACCATCCTCTTTCAGCTGGCACACCAAAATGGCACTGAAGTGTGCAGGTTTGGGGTATTTTTCTTTCTTTAAGAGTGAGTTGTCCAGTAGAGGAACCTGCTAGACCCCAGTGCCACATGAGTTCTGAATTTGTGAAGAGATGAACACAGTCATCTCTCCAAAGATGAATCTCTGTTTCTCTAGGGAGCTGATGCTCTTCATCAACAGGAACACAAAATCTTCACTTTCCTCAGAGAGATTTTTACATCTTTCTTATTGGCATAAATTTTTAGATTACTAAACATTCATATGAGCTATCAGCTTCCCTAGATATGTATTAGGTGGTACCCCAGAGGGAATGAGCCACAGATATCTTATTCTCCATCACACGCTCCCATTCTAGATCACTCCACCTTTATTGAGCTGCTTTCTGGCTGTATCAGTTCTGCAGCTCAGCCCATCAGAGTCTCATACAAATGCTAGTAAAACACAGCACTGAGGCATAAGGAATGAAACACAAGTAATGGGATAACTTTCCCAGCAGCAGCACTACCTTAAATATCAAACCACAGCTTAGCAGGACATCAGGCCTTGCTCAAAAGACCACCAGACTCTTAAGGCCAACTTTACCAGAAGCCTTTTGGACAGCTGGTACCAGCCTGCTGACTTCTCTGCTTTTCAGGGGAACAGATCCCTTCTCAGTTTACCCATGCTGACTTATTTTTTCTGCACATGCACTTCCAGAAATTCCTAGAGGGAGATCTTATCCCCATCTGGATTAGAACTTAGAAAAACAAGCATGGTCCATTTTTATTTGGGGGTTGGTCAGAAACATTTGGAGTCCAGACCAATCCCAAGGCCACACTTAACTAACCTGGGGGCAAGAGACTCTTTTCAGTCTCCCCTGAACAGCAGCACAAGTTTCCAAGAGCTCCAGCTTTCCAAAGCACTGCCTGGCAGGGAATCACTCACCCCCACTTTTCGTAGCAAGTCTCCCACAATATTAAGTGCAGATATTCTTGCAGCTGGTGTGAGAGGGGTTGCACCATAGCTGTCCTCAAGACCTACATGACAGGTTAAAGAAGGATATGTTACTCATGGAAAGGAAAAATAAAATAAAATAAAATTGACCCTACTGTCTTAGAGAAGACAATTCAAGGAACACAATTAAAGATCACACAGGTTTTTAAAACCTTTCCCCTAAATTAGACCAACATCTCTAGGACAGTTATGAACTAATAGAAAGTCCCAACAGCTCATCTTATCCCTCATTACTGTCAGACAGTTCAAGTCAATTGGAAATGACAGACTATGAATAAATTAAAAACCCCCAGTCTATGAATACATAGACCACGGTGATTTGATTTAGATGACCCTACACTACACACTCAATTCCATGGCTACAGGAGGAATGAGGAGAGCAAACTCCAGCACAAACAGGAGCAGCAGATGGCATTTGTGGGCTGGTCCCTGGCTCACCTCTCCTGTAGCCCCCAGACCTGGGGATGCTGGCGGGGGTCCGGCGCGCTGCGGGCGTGGGGGGCACGGACAGGGAGGCCTGGACTGCAGAGTCTGCTCTCTCTGCCTCCAGGGGAGCTCTCAGGGGGGTTTTGGGCTTCTCCTGCTTCTGCTGCACTGCCAGCTCTTGTCGTAGATCTATGAAGGAAGCAACACAAAGCAAATGCTGGAGTATGCAAGCACTGAAATAAGAACAGGAGGCAATTTTTTTTGCTCAGAAGATTTTTCTCCTCATGGCAGTGAGGTAAAGTCACTCATCCCTGCAAAAGATTACTCCAGGCATACCTTCAAAATCCTTCAGCCAACTAAAGGTCTTCCTAAGACTGTGACTCAAGATGTTTTAGCAGTGTTAGTTCAGTTGCTATTAGCTGGCTTTCATTTTCAAACCTTTCACAAAGCTCCCCTTCAGGGAATTAACTCCTTTCCAAATGTCACAGGCTGGTAAGCAAAGGCACATCAAGTCCAACCTGGCACACCTTGGCTGCATTCTGGCTCCCTGCAAGGCTGAGATCCTACCTGTTGTACCCCTTTTATCCTGGTTTCCACACGAACTTGAGCTGAAGCCAGGCAGAAGCCACATCACCATCTAGCCAAGGGACAGAGCACTTTGTGCCACAGCCTGGCTGGAGCTCATGGACACCACTCAAGGGCACAGAATCCTGATCTGAAAACAGACATTTACCCAGCTCCAGGGTCTCTCTCTTCTCACCCAGCCTTGCTGACACACAGCAAAAAGCCAGTGCATTCCAGGGCAACCAGAAGTCAGCCAGAGTCCTCCTGTTTCACTTTCTCATTAGTGCTTAAGTGACTCCACTTCCCAAGGCCAGGAAACAATGAGGTTAATGTGCATTAAAGCTGACCTTCATGGGAAGCCACACCAGCACGTGCTCCAGCTGGACTGGCTCAACTCCCTGAAGCCCTGATTAGGAAAGGGCTGGAACCGAGTTTTGTTTCTGTGAGTACTCTGGAACAATGCCAGGAGTTCAAGGGGTGGGGGCAGAACATTCTTAAATTTCCTTCCTTGTTTCTACATTTCAGATAGCAGATTTTAAAGAAGCAAAGTTAAAAGCCCAGCTCCAGGGCATATGGAGAGCACTGAACAGCTACAAGGCAGCAGGAGAGAAAGGAAAAGGTACAAATAACTTCTGTTTAACCTCTAGCTTCATCTTTCAGGCGCTGCACAGACTCCAGAAGGTTTTCCTTCTCATCCAGCTCACTCTCCAGAAAAGCATTTCTTTCAATAGCCTGGTTCAAACGCTGCTCAAAATCCTCCAGGGACATTATAGTGGCTCTGAAAAAGAGTGCATTAGGTGTCACCACCAGATCCTCCAAGAAAATGAACACTAGCATTTTTGTTTGGTTTGCTTTGCTTTATTATTATTGTTTTATTTTACTTTGTAAGATATGAAAGAGTGCAGTCAGGGGAGTAGAAGAGGTAAAAAAAAAAAAAATCACATTGCCCATCTGCAACGAATCTTCAATATAATCCTCAGGAAAGTGACAGCTCAGAATGGCAATGCTGACAAGCAGTGTCACAAACAGCTCAGTGCCACCATGCTTGCAGGACAGAATAGAGGTGAGAAAAAAAAAAAAAAACCACAAAAAGCAGATCACCTTTTTGCTCTTTCCAAATCATCATTTTCTTGCTCGAGCTCTCGAATGTATTTCTGAAGCTGCTCTTTAATAGCTCTTGTCTGTGCCAAGTCATCTTCCAGGGCAGAGATTTGCCTGTATCCTTCTGAATGCTGCATTTCAATCTTTTCCTACTCAAAGGCAAATCAAACAGCAGGTACTTAACAACACATACTCTTTTTGCAGCATTGTCTGAGCCCTGTGAAAGGCAGAGACAGATGCTCTGAAGATTTTTGAAAAACGTGACTTTATGTATGGTAAAATGCCAACAAATTCAAATTCAATTGCTCATATTCTTCTGGGCTGCCAGCAGACAAGAGCTCTTCCTGTCACTCATCAAACAGAAGTGCTGGAGAACAACACTCACAGCACAGGGCCATTCCTCCCCTCTCCCAGACAGCCTGATTCAGCAAAATTTCTCAGCAATACACAAAGCAGGATGCAAGAGAAGCCACTTATTTTCAACCCTAATGTGAAGTCAGGCAGTATTTAGGAGCCAAAGTAACAAGAATAAAAAGAAATTCCAAGTGTGACCCTGTTAAATGCTGCTGTGTGTCAATCAGCAAGATTCTGCATCACCCCAAGCAGGTCCAGAATTCTAGGTGACAGAACATTTCAGGTACAGGAACACTTTGGATGGGAACCTAAACCAAACTCTGTCTCTCCCTACACCACAAATACAAGGGCACGTCTAAGACAGGGAGGAAGACTGAGCTTCCACAGCAGATCTCTCTCTCCTGCACTGGCACTGAACGTGGAGTTAGTTCCACAGTCTGTGACAGGAAAAGCTCTTCCATGTGACAGGGAAAGCTCCACAGCATTACAATGCTTTATACTCAACCCCCTTGCTACCAGACCACTTCAACATGCCAGAGGTTTTTGGGAAAATCCAAGATTGCTGTGCAAGCAGCATTCCTGAAGTGCTTCTCCAGACAGAATTCAAGTACAAAACACTGGAAGTCACTGGAAACAAATCCATGCACTGGAATTTGAAAACCATGGCAAGTAGTCTAGTGTGAATGATTATGTGAAGACAGCTGTTTTAGCACATGAAGTGCATAGACAAGGAGGAGGGAGAGAGAGATTCATCCTGAGCTAAGAAATCCTTATTTGACTGCAGTGTGGGAACACAGCTGTAATTCCAAATCTCTGAGACACAGTTAAGAGCCTCTAAGCTCCAAGAGGTAGATTACTATCAGCTTCTCAGGACTCTCTAAACTAACCTCCAAAGCACATTCCCATCAGTTTTCAGGTAGTGTGAGCTCTGATTTCTGAGGGAGAGCAAACACACTCTGGGCTGGTCAGCTCAGAGCCACAAGTTGTGTGGGCCTGGCAAAGTTCACTGGTGTTGACCTAGATGCAGATCCCAACCCTTGATGGGCTCAGTTGGCACTGCTGCTCAATAGCTTCACCAGATTAATGCTTTGCTCTTGAATTGATTCAGATAAAAGACCAGAACTGCAAGGTCTGAGTCTTTGTTTGCAGCCAATTGTAATACACTATCAGCTGATCTGGCCCTCAATGGTGGCTCTGTTCCTTAACTGCAGGCTGTCACTGCAGTTTTCAGGCTGCATGAATAGCCAAGTGTTGAATGGTTTATTTTAAGCAGAATATATTTTAAGAAGGTTATCTATTGTGAAAAATAATTTCAGTTTTTCTAAAATATGGCTACCCTCCACTTTTTGAAGCTCTGTATTGCTTCTACTATGCTCATTCTTCACTGTTTTGCCTGGTTCACTGGCCCTTCCTCTCATTCCAGCTATTCTAGAGAAAGAAAATAGTCTACACTCCTCAATTAAATGAACTATGGGTTTTATTTTTAAAACTTTTCTCTGCTCCCCAGACCCATCAACTTCCATGGGTTCATGTGGTTACCTGGAACAGCAGACCAATAATCCATAAAACATGCACAACATTTAATATTTCTAAGGTGCTACAAGAAGAACAACAAGGATTAAAGCAACATAAATACAATGAAACAATTCTTGGAGGTTTTGCTATCAAAAAGCAGGGAGTGGAGGAAATGGCTAAGCTGGTGCTAGAGGGACAGCTGCCTGGAACAGGAGAGTATTTCCTAAAGACAGTAATTTGGACAACAGTTTAAACAAAAGGCATTGCAAACCTGGATTCCTCTGGTGATTAATCACTTATACAAATACCTTCACTCCCATTAGCTCATTATTGCATCCAATTGAATAGAAGAAGTGTAATTACATTAATCTCTGCTTCCACAGAGATTGAGCTAGCCCTACAAAACACAGTGTACTATTTCTTGGGTGACTAACTCATCTGTAAACAAAAGGCCTACATTAAAACTTTAAAAAGACACACCAATTTCAGTGACATGTTTTTTCCAAATTTAAGAGAACTTACCAGTATTTCCTGAACCTGTCAATCAGCACAGCACCATCTCTGAGAGACTGAAACAAGGCACTCACCACTCTTCATAGTCTAGAAAGCTTCACTGTTTCTTAAGCCACTGTGTTAAGAAGCCCCATCTCAATAGGTTCATTCCTTTATGTTTTATAGTTCTGGAAGTTAATGGCTTTCTGCTGGTTCTTAGTTTCACAGAATGCTAACCAAGTGCAAAGAGCATAACTCATTTTTTCCCAAGGACAGACAGATTCAATAACAAAACCAGGACTGAAACTGTTTTATGACTCCCAATTCTATGTGTTACCCACCAGCTGCTGCTTTCCATCTTATCTGAAATGTCAGATAATAAATACACAACTATGTAAAAATGGTTTAACACTGAGCTTCCTTATGTAATGCAAAACCACAGCTGCAGTGTTTGTGCTCTGATTGTTCTGCAATATTATCTGTGACTGCACGATGCAGACAGCAAGACAGCTATGAACAAAAGCACTAAATAGAGGTGGGAGAAGGAACAGAGCAGCAGCTCTCTTGTGCTCACAGAGTCTCCACTCCACTGTGGACAATTTTCTCCCATCTGAAATCTCTCCTGAGACACAGCCACAACCTGTGAGCAGGGCTCCAGGGGCACTGCCAAGGAACACAGAATCCTCAAAGCTGACAACAGGTTGGCCCTTCTTCACTGTTCAAGACTTCCCTTCCTGCAGTGTACTGGCCAATTTTTCTGTATGCTGAGGGGGCAGAGTCTGCAGACACCTGCCCCATTCACTGAGGATGTGCACACAGCATCACCTGCAGCTCTCACCTTCACTGACTCCAGCTCCATGCGCAGGCGGCTGTTTTCTGACAGCAGCTCCCTGTTCCTGGACTCTGTTTGCTGCAGCTGAGCCTCCAGCTCAGCCTCGTACTCCCTGCTCCCCTCCTGGAACTCACGCAATTCCTCCTGGGTGTTCTCTGCACTAGAGAGAAATTCCAGATCACCATGAGCAAGAAAACCATCCTTGTACACTCAAGGCAAAAACAACACTGCTCTTGAACACAGAATGCTATATGCCCTTCTCCAACATATGTATTCAACAGGAGGAGAGAAACACATGCAAATGTTTCCTGCCATGCATGGGAAGTCACCTCATAGCAAACTAATAAACAAATAAAAAAAGTCCAAATAAACAGAAAAACCCCAGAGTCTGTCTTCACACTGTAGATGTTGAGGATATGTGGCATCTCTTTAGTTTGTCAATTGTCCACTGCCACATTTATTCCATTATTCAATTCTATTATTTATCTGGAAATATCAACAAAGCTGTTATTGATTAGCAACAAAATGTGAGGAACAGAGAGAAAGATGAAAGGAAGTGTTTTATATTCATGAACAATTCTATTGAAAAAATACTCCAGCAAGCTAAACAAGCAACAATGAAAGATCTGTGTCTTTGCACCTAATTCACCCACTTGGAGGAATGAAGCCACTGCCTTACCACTGCTTGTATTTCATTGCCAACTCCTTCCAGTATCTGGTTTCCTCTTCCACTGAGCTGAAGTGATGTCCTTCTGAGTCTTCCATAATGAGTCCTCAAAGTCTAAAACTCCTGTTTCATTTTCCCCGCTGCAAAATTAAAGGGTCAAGCCTAAGAACAAAGGCAGTGAGCAGCCTCATCCTCCTTGCTGCAGAGCAGAACATCCCTCCTCCCACACAGTCCCTGCTGGCCTGGGGACCAAACTACAGACCAGCCTCGACAGGGCTCTGCCAGACAGACCATAAATGTGAAAGAATTCCTGCTCAGTCACTTTCCCCAGCTCTTCCAAAGCTGCTGCAGGCTCACACCACATTCCCAGCAATGAGCACCTTCAGCACCTCTAACTACACAAAGCCCCAGAGCTGAGCTGCAGCTGTGCCAGTGCACAGAGAGCACAAGGGAAAGCAGATCTCAGGCCAGCTCCAGCTCCAAATACACTGCAATTCCACAACCCTAAAGACACCTATGATGAAATTAAAGAGAAACTTCAAAGAGACAGAGATTAGGTACTCCAGATACTGGTTTCCTGAGTTAACATTTAAAGGAACACATAAGCATTTTATGGACATAATGGCTGGACACGTGAAAAATTTCTTCCTAGGTCAACAGAGACAAAGCTACCCAACTTTAAACCTGAAATATCAAAATCCATGTACGGCTACAATACATCTGGATACCTCAGAGAGCCTTGGGAGAAGGGAGGGTAAAAGCTCCCCAGAGGTTTTAGCAGGATACCACTGGCTGGGTTAAGTGTGCAGATAAAATTGCAGCTGTCCCTGTGCCAGCACAAACCCAGCACAGGACACAGCCCCAAATGGGACACATCAAAGAGCCACAGGGGAATCAGGAACCAAGCTGGTCACTCCCACTTGAGGACTTAAGTATCTAAACACCACAATTAAATAAAATAAATGCCCTGTGATGTGCATGACACACTCTGTCAAATGGGTGAGCAGCAAACATCATTTCATATGAGTTAAGTCTTGACAATGGAGAAAAATCAAACCTAGTGCTCCACATAATTTGCCCATGTCCAGCCCTAGGTGAGGCAAAGATTCCACTCAGACATGAACAATTTAACCAAATCAATTCCAAATAAGAAACCAAATAGGATTAAGAACAGCAAATAGAAGTGGAATTGAACAATTAATGACAGTGGCAATTGTCAGAATACTGCAACACAGAAATCTAATGACTGAAGCAACACAGTTCTACCAAGTTCCAACTCCAGTTCTGCTGAGCAAAACATCTCCTAGAAAGAATTCTGATGGAACAAAGAAGAAGGGATGGCTGAAGCCTTCAAAGACAACTTAGATGTCAGCCCTGCCTTCCACTCTAATTTATGATACTCATAAAATGGTGGAGTAGACTCTCTGAGCAGCATGCCTTAGCTAAAGAAAAGGTGCATACACTGCACATCTACTGAACTTTATGGAAGAAAACATCTTTAACCTCTGTCAAGACTTTCCTCTCCAAAAAACCATCAGGTGTAAATAGGATTGAGTAACAGCCACCAATTTAGAAACTCTACTGAGACAAACCCAAGTAGTTCTTACCTCTACTATGGACAAAATAGTCTGGCAATCTGAAGGCCAACTCTTACATTCCCAAGCAATGCCACAAAGCCCAGTTCCTCTTCACAGCCCAGTAATTACCAGATTATTGAGCAAGGAGTAAGCAGAGTCACAGCTGAGTGGGGCTGTGCCTGCATACCTCAGTATCAGCACACACAGAAATTACACTGTTATTTAAAAAGGGAGTTGGCAGTTGAGGAGAAAAGTTACAAGCTTTAGTTTTTATAACTGAGTTCGACACAAAATGTTCACTAGACAAAGCTACATATGTTCCTTCAACTAAATAAAAGCACTATACAATGTATTGACACTTTTCCAGCATTAGGTCTCCAGGCTGAAGAATGCACTGGGCAAAAAAAGAGGAAAAGGAGTGTGAGCAAGGAGTGATTTTCCAAATAGTACTCTTGCCCATTAAAAAGAAAATCCTGACCAAGCATAATTAACATTCTTGACCTAGGATAGTTTATGTCACATCTACTCTGTTATTTTTAAGCGAACTGAAAATGCCTTTGATGTTAATAAGCATGTCCTCCTGCTCAAGGCACTGTGTACACACACACCAATCCTTGCAGCACTTGTGAAGAAAAAAAATCCAGAAACCATTATAAAAAATCCAATATCTGTGTTTGGACAGTCAACAAAAACAATTCAGGAAAGATAAAGATGAACTGCAAGACATCTTGCTCTGAAAAGCTTTCAAACAAGCCTTTGAAACCAAAAGACAGCTTCCAAATCTTGAATATGCTCCTGTTCTCACACTGCACTTTGGAAGAACTGAAAGACTAGTAATTGGCATTTTTTGGGACTGTAGGGCAGCACAGAGAACTTCCCTTAACTGATCCATACAACCCATGAGGCTTCCAGAGAACCCTGTGAACGTTCCCAGCAGCACAAAGGGGCTGCAGCCTTCAGTGCAGGTCTGTCTGTGTGAACAGCCCATGGGCCCACTGAGCACATCATCCATTAACAGCCCACTCTGCCTCATGGCTACCAGTACTAAATGGTACTTGTAGTTTAAAATTAATTGTACAACTGCAAATACAGGGAAGGACAGTGGGCCTGCACTTATTCCAGAGATGTGGCTACTGCCCAGGGCCACAGGCACGTTTTTTGCTGCAACATCCATGGAAGATCTAATATTTCCTTCCCTGCACTACATCTTAGCTCAAACTAAGCTGGGATTTTCAAACTAACCAAAGATACAAAAAATACAAACTTCAACTGAAAAGAAAAAATCCGAGTTTGAGACAAAGTATTAAAGATTTTAATTTTTTTTCCTGAAATTTGTCTAAGAAGAGTGCAAATAAAAAACATGTAAGTCTTGTTAAACTACCTGTAGAAAGTCTAGGGCTATGACAGGTTTTCCCCCGCTGCTTTCTCCCCTTGATTTTTAATAACTTGGAGAACAACATGCAAAATGCCTGAAGAGAAGTTAATCAGGATTTCCTCATTGTCTGGGCTCACTACAAAAGCAGGGAGAGCAAAGGGGGGTAAAGGAGGTTTTAGAAATGCTTTTTTAAACACAGGAAAAGGTGGAAAAACGAGGAGAGAAAGAGCGTAAGAGGCACACACAGGCTAACCTTGCTTGTCCTCACACACACGAAGCCAGAACAAACATCTGGCCAGGCAAAAACACCGGTCACAGGCACCACAAACCTCCGCACAGCAGGAAGTGAATGATCATGGGTGGGGACTGGAATTCAGCAATGAGAAAAACACGGCAGCACATGCGGAAAACAATCTCAGACCAGCGAGAGCAGAACTGCAAAACTCCTACGGCAGAAGCAAGCACCAAGAAAAGCAACACACAAAATTACTGAGGAACTTCAATGTGGGGATCCGAATTCACCCAAACTCATGGGAGCCTCAACCTTGAAACAATCCTAGAACAAAGGACTCAAAACAACCCTGATACTGAACTTTTTTTGTCAGAAAAGAACATTCAGCTTTGTAGCAATACCTCATAGTCCAAGTCAAAGAAATTCGTATTATAATACAAAGTAAAACAGTACCACAAATACTACTGCAATATCCATGACAGAGATGATGAAGCTCCTACCAGACACTTTTTTCTAAATGTAAATCAAAACAAACCACCCCTTTGCTTCTAAAAAGTAGCTTTCCCAGCCTATGAAAATCAGATTTACTTAAAATATTCCCCTTGAAAGGGTCTTGCTGTAACACATGGGCCCGTTTTCTTTTGTTTAAGCCATACAAAAGAAAACCACCACAAAAGAGAAAGAAAAGGGAGAGGTCACCAGGATTACTACAGAATCGCACAGGCAGCGCTGAGAAGTTCTCAGCTTCTCGGCGGCTTCTCTACCAAAAGGCAGAATTCAGCAAAGCCCTCCTGTGCTCAGTGACCAGCTCCGACACTTCCAACCTTCCAGCGACTCCTACGGGAACCCGGCGCTTTTCTCCGCGGAAACGCCCGATCCCGCTGGTTCCAGCTGCAGGGCAGCGCTCCCCGTGCCATCGGCATGCGGAGCACGGAGCGGGGGCTGAGCCACGGGCACGGCTCCGCTCCGCGCCCGCCAGCGCAGGGCCGCAGCTCCGGGGGCAGGAGGGGGGTCCCGTGTGCCCTGTGCCGTGCCCCGTGTCCCCGGTCCCGGTCCCGGTCCCGGTCCCGCTCTCACCGCGCTCCCGCACCGCCGCTCCCGGCCCGGCCGCTGCCGCCGCCCCATTGGCTGCCGGTCACGTGCCGCGGGGCGCTCCGCCAATCAGCGCCGCGGGAACGCGCGTCGGAAACTTTGGTGACTTTCAAACGGCGCCGGGGGGCGGCGGCTGCGGCCGGGCCCGTTCCCGTTCCCGTTCCCATTCCCGTTCCCATTCCCATTCCTATTGCGGGGCCCGTTCTCATTCCCGTTCCCATTCCCGTTCCCATTCCCATTCTCGTTCCCATTCCCGTTCCCATTCCCGTTCCTATTGCGGGGCCCGTTCTCATTCCCGTTCCCGTTCCCATTCCCATTCACATTCCCATTCCTAGTCCTATTCCTATTGCGGGGCCCGTTCTCATTCCCGTTCCCATTCCCGTTCCCATTCCCGTTCCCATTCCCGTTCTCATTCCCGTTCTCATTCCCATTCCCATTCCCGCTCCCATTCCCGTTCCCGGCCCTCGCCACCCTCGCTAAACCCCCCCCCCCCCGTCCACGGTCAATGACCTATTGTCACCCGCACAAGGCTCCGCATC
>JAOTQP010000724.1:15709774-15722654 GCA_026413545.1 Cichladusa arquata
CCCGCCAGTCGCGGGTCCGGGCTGCGGTCGGTGCGGGGGTCGGTCGGTCGGGGGTCCTTGCTGAGGTCGGTCGGTGAGGAGATCGGTCGGTCGGAGCCTGGCGGCGCTCGGGGTCGGTCGGTCAGTCGGGGGTCGGTCGGTCGGGGGTCCTTGCGGGGGTCGGTCGGTGAGGAGATCGGTCGGTCAGTCGGGGTCGGTCGGTCGGTCGGGGGTCGGTCGGTCGGGGGTCCTTGCGGAGGTCGGTCGGGCTGGAAGCGCCCCGGGACACAGAGGGCAAGGCGCGGACACGTGTGGTTAATGTACCGCGTACTCTTCTCAATTAGTTTTAATTCTCAATTAGCCGCTGCTATCAGACGCATTCAAAAGCAACGTGCTCTAGAGTTGTAAAACTTGATGATGTTGTATGCAGCATAATTTTTGGAAAGCTAGGATTCGCTTTCTGCTTAGAAAAGAAGTGAAGCTTCTTTGAGGTTAAAAGCAATGCAGGTGTAAGTGTAGTGCTGTGTAACGCGTTCTATGGTTACTGTGTTTAACATTAAATGCAGCAGAGCCGGAGGGAGTGCAGGCTCATGAATGCAGCACGAAGTTGGAGGGTAAGAAGGCTTCATTGCCAACCAGAGTTTTTCTGGTACTGAGCCTTAGGTTGCTTTGCTGCTTTGTGGCTCTGTAAAGCTAAATTGATATGCAGTGGGGTAGCTTGAGGGTTAGCAGAAATATTTGTAATTTATTTTAATAATTTGAAGCTCTGTTTAAATGGTAAATACTGTGTTGTGTATAGGTTTTCTTAGCCAATGGAAAAAGAGTGAATATATAGCTCAATTATTTCAGCTGAGTTCAGTTGCACCTGTTGTGTATTTACAGCTGAGCTGTCTTGCCTCCTGGATTTGCTTTCTAGGAGAGTGTGCTGAAAGTCTGAGGGCACTTTTTCATGTTAGCAGCTGTGTGACTCCAGCTAATGCCATGGACTTCAAGGTGTTTCTCCTCAGACTGGTTCTTCTGTGCTGTGGGTCATGAGGAGCATTCCTGTATTAAAAAGGGTAGTGAAGGCCTTGGTCATAGGCATAATTAAATTTAACATAATTAATGCAGATTTACTGACAGAGCAGTAGTGGAATTCTTAAGACCACCCTGATTTTTCTCTGTCTTGCTTTAAAAGTTATTTAAAGTGTGCTTTTTGGTTTTTTCCTCTTAGCAGGTGGGAAGAATGAAAGGAAGGGGGGATGAAAGAATGTTGAACCTTTTTGTTTGGCTGTATGATGGAAGGAAACAGGACGGAGAACCTCTGCAATAGATCGTTGGGATGGCTTCAGGGACAAGAGAATGATGCTAAGCCATGGCTCTGGAAACTTTCCAATTGCTTTTCTGCTGCTGAGAAGGCTTTGCCTTGTGGTGCAAAAACGGTAATTTCTGCCTTCCCTGAGAGGTGGCTGGGCTCCAGTGCAGAGGGGATGGGGCCTGACTCCAGTGGTGGAACTGGCTGGAGGGAGTGGGGAGGGAAGGGAGAGGAGGCAGCAGCTCCCAAGGTAAGTACAAAATCTGGGAATTTAGAGCATTCACTTGTGTTCACAGCACTCACACCAGTGGTGGGGAGAACAGGTGAGCTGCTTTGCTTGTCAGGCTTTACTCTCCACAGCTCTTTGGGATAATGCAGCTGGCTGCCTGGAAGGTGTGTAAGGAGCTTCTGGGAAGCTCTGCCAAGTTATTGCTGAAGAGTAGAGTAGGGAGGTCATGCTTCCAATTTACCTGCTCAGTTTGGAGGCAAATTTAGTTCTCTGAATTATTACTAGTAGTATCTACAGCAGTTGTGGGTACTGTTTTTCACAATGTCTTACTTTTTCCTTTCTTTCCATTTCTTTAAATGTTCCTTTTCTGTAGCATACATAATTCTCTACATTTAAGATGCAAAGGGTAAGGATTAGAAGGAGTAGTACAGCCCAGGTACTTGAGCACGTGAGCTCCAGCTGTTCAGTAACACTTGTTCAGACACATTTAATCTGACTAACTGAAGACATAAGAGAAACACATGAGCGTGTTGCTGTTTTCATGTGTTGGGGGTTAGGAAGGGAGCTGCCATATAATCTGTAATTCAGGATATAAATCAGTTCTGGACAGATTTTTGGCAGCGCTCATCTTCATAACATCAAGTGGACAGGAATGAGTAATTAATTATTCATTTATGTGTAGTAGGAAATGCATTAAATTCAATTTGGAAAGTAAAAGTTGTAGAAGTTTTGTAGCAGTGTTCTGTGCAGGTTGCCTCTACTGACCTTGACTATTCTGTGCTTCTTTTAACTTTGCTTGGTTTTCATGGCTGGCATTTTAAAAAACTTTGTCTTTCTGTCTGTATCTTTGTCTGTACATCTTTATCTTATATCAGAGTAGACAAAAACCACTTAGTTGTTGTGAAATTTTAGCCTTCTTTGCCCCCTGCTATATTACCTGCTTGATGTAATTTTGAATTTAAGTCATACTCTTTTTAAATACGTTTCTTTCAGTGTTTTATTGCAACTTATATATGATTGCTTGCATATGTGCAAATCGTGAAGCATTTGTGTTTGTCCTTACAAGAAATAGGGATCTCTCAGCCTTGGCCTAACACTTTTCTGCTTTTCTGATTCTGTGTTATAGGCTTATTGCTATTTGGTTTATAGCTCTTTGGCTTTGTTGCTTCCAAAATCCACTGGTACCAGTATACCTGAGGCTGGCACATGTAACTGACAGGGTTCTCTTAATATTTTGCATGTTCTGTCAGTAAAGTTATAGTAGTTATAAAGTAGCACTTTAAATGTAAAATTGCAATAGTCTAAAAATATGTGCTTCTTACCCTTTAAAATTGTGTTATTCATGTACCTGAATGTAACTGAGGTTTCATTTTCCAGGAAGATTACATGGAGAACAAGAAAGCTGCTGTAGGATTGAAGGATGCTTCATCTCCTCATGCTGGCTCTAAGTTGTTTCCAGCAGTGCCGCTTCCCGATGTCCATCCTCTTCAGCAGCAGCAATTACAGCTTTCCCCTGGCCCCAAAGTAAGCTGCTGTGCTCATGGCTCTGACTCTTCTTGTACTCCACAAATGCACTGTGGTGGTGGTGGAGGTGGGAACCTGATTCACCCTGGCACAATATTAGACTCAAAAAGCACTGGGACGATAACTTGTCAAGTAGGGTCAGGATTTGCTTATCAGTCTGCGTCTTCACTGAAGAACCCTCCTAGAAGCACCTTGGCAGGAATTGCCAGCGAGTTCTCTGGTATGTGCGTAGAAAACAGTGTGTCTGCCTGCCAGCACCTGGCCTGTTGTGGGAAGCTGCATTTCCAGCCGTGCCATGGTAACATGCACAAGCTGCACCAGTGCCCAGCTCTGGGCTGCCCCTCCTCCGGCTGCGTGCCGTGCCCCGAGCTGCCGGGGCCGGAGCACGCTGCCCGGCCGGAGCTGCCGCGCCTGTGCGCCAACCCGCTGCACCTCGGCCTGGGGCCCCCCGGCTGCCTGAAGGGCTCCCACTGCTGCACTGACTGCCTCGGCAAGGTTTGTACCCCACCCTCCCCTCTCTCTGCTCTGTGCTTCTCTTGGCGTGGTGTGACTCGGGCAGGGCAGAGCAGCGGCTCCTGTGCGCGCAGCCTGCGTCCCGCAGTCGGTCAGGCACGGTCCAGATGTGCAGACAGCCTCTGGGAAGCTGGGCTCTCTTCTGAGGTAACACTCAGTGCAATGGGAAGACAAAAGAGCTCTTGCCATGTTCAGCCTGCAGGGGATCTGTAATGTACTCGAGTGGAGTTTTAACCTCTTTCAAATCTAGTCATCTCTTCTTTACAGCTCCAATTAAACTGTTCCATGGTAGGGACTCTGAGAAAAGGCTAACAGCAGTTAAGATGTACCCTTGAGCAGCTGATCAGTAAAGAGCCATTTGTAAGTCAGGCAATATCTCTTATGCTACAAGGACATTCTAGTCTTGGTTTGGTTGGATAGGTCTTAGTTCAGTCTTCCCATATTTGTAAGTTATGCTTTAGTACCAGTTTAGTGAAACTTAGGACTTGTTAGAACTGTGCTTGAATATTACCAGGAATTTCTTGTGAAATAATGTACTCAACTTTGCAAGATCTGTTACTTAAACTTCTAAGTTTAAGTTTCCAATATAAGAGTGAAATGTCACTTTAATGAACTAAATGGTGAATTCAATGGATTTGGGATTATCACACCTACTCTTCATGTCCTGTACACTAGATCTCTGATTTGTTTTTTGCTGTTTTTTTTAAAGGAAACATATTAGTACTACTTAAAGGTGGCATGTCTTGATAGGTTGAGCTTAGTAGGATCTTTCCTTGCATGTAAAGCTAAATATGCTGGGATAGGATAGAAGCTTTCTTCATGCATTTGTACTGTTTTTAATTAGCTTTGTAAAGCACATCTGAACTGGCATTTGTTGCAGAAAGGAAGCTGAGTGTTTCTAGCATGGAATAGCATGTGTTAATATTATATACTAAATGAACATTTATTCTGAAACATTATCTCAACAGCCAACCAGAAACAGTCTAGTTGATGCTGCTAAAATCTGGCCAAATATTCCTCCTCCAAGTGCACAGACTGCACCTGTTCCTATCCCAATCTGTAATGGCTGTGGAACCAAAGGAACAGGAAATGAGAAGAGTTTGATGCTGGCAAGCAGCCTTGGCAAATCACCACAGAAATATGGTAAACCACATTTGTTTGAAAATTCCATTTAGTGGATGTTCTCCTTTTAGATACTGTTGCACAGCAAGAGTCCTCTTAAATTGCACTATTGTCTGGAAACTTCTCTAAAGTCACAGAAGACTAAACAGTATAAAAATACCTTGTCTCTGTTTTGAAAATTCATTACTTGGTTTTGCATGTTTTGACTACTTAACTAACTTACTGTGTTGTTTACATAGAGTTTTGATTTTACTATTATTGTTTTTATTGTTTGAAGAACTAGAAAAAAATTCTGCAGACTTGGAAGCTGTTTTATTCTGGTGATGTGTAAAGAAATCATCTTCAGCTATATTTGAAAAGCATTTTCATAGTCTAGTGCCTGTTGTCACTCCATATACAGTAAAGGTGTAACATTTATAATTACAGTAGAGCTTTCTCAGGTGTTCTTAAGAGGAAAATACTGTGTTAAATAATTGCATGGCCTTTTACAATGTTAGTACTGTTAGTTTCAACTACAAAATCATAACTAGTATAAAAGTTAAAAACTTTAAACTCACAGAATATTAAGAAATTGATAGTTTTACTGTTACTTTAAGACTATATCCATTTTAAGGTTTTTAAGGTGAGACACCCCAATCAAGTGTCTCTTACCAAATGCAGTTCCAGTGAATCTTTTGGGTAACCAACCAACATACACACAAGTAAATATGATTGTTAGGTGTGCCTTATTTTAAATTCTCAGGTAACATTAATTTGTAGCTTGTCTTTGAACTGTGAGGATTCTGTGTCATTCCTCATGTTTCTTTTCAGGTTGTTTTGTGGGGTTGGAATGGTTGTATAATATTAGTTGAGATTTAAATAGATTTTCAGAGTGCTGAAACACCAGCTTAGCCTGCCATAGCAAAAACTCTATAGCTCACTCTCCTGAGCTATAGGATACTTTGTGTTAGTTCTATGTTGCCTTGATTTTCTGTGATCACCATCATGGTACTGGTCATCTTATCCAGTTTTGTTTAGACTTCTTACCTAATCCACAGTGTAAATTTGAACAGCTTCCATGTTTTGCTTCTGTTACACAACGTCGGACAGTGGGTTTTTTTGGCCCTTGGTAATTTTTTTTGAAAATACATTACTTGATTGTTTGAGAGCTTAAAAGTAAAGTCAAAGTTGTCTTACATCTTTATCCTAATCTGACAGTGACTAAATTTTTGTTTAAGACTGATGGATTCCTTAAGAAAGTAAAACTGGACTTGCATTCCTGGGCATGTTGTTCAGGAGGCTTCCCACATGCAGAGATCATACCGTGCCAAGTTTAACATTTTTGGTGTTTGCAGATAAAAATGAGCTGTGTTCTTACACCTGCACAGGGTCCCCAGAAGTTGCAGTAACAGGCCAGGTTCTGGAGAACTTGCCCCCCATTGGAGTCTTCTGGGACATTGAGAACTGCTCAGTCCCCAGCGGCCGTTCAGCTCTAGCAGTCGTGCAGAGGATTCGGGAGAAGTTCTTTAAAGGTCACAGAGAGGCAGAATTCATCTGTGTATGTGACATCAGCAAAGAAAATAAAGAAGTTATTCAGGAGCTAAACAACTGCCAGGTATCCAACCAGCACCAGCTTGGTGCTCTTGCTTGAGAATTTGTGTACTTGGAGCCAAGATTGATTCACATTCATTAAAGCTTTGTTTGCTTCTGTGGGTTTAGTGCATCTTTTGTTTATGGGGGTCTCTAATGCTGATTTCTTCTACTTTTGCTGCTGTTAGTTTTTAAAAGTGAATCTGCATTCTGTTACCTGTAGCTAATTGGTTTAGCTTTAGTTTCAGCGTTCACAAGAGTATCTGTATCTCATCCAGTAAAATGTAGTGGTGGAGTTTTTGTTATCCCTCAAATCTGTGACCAAATGATTAACCTAAAAGAATCATGGTTCTGTGAAATTAACTTTTTTACTTTGTTAGTGAATACTGTGCTGATTGGTAAGGACACCTGTAGATTAGTGGTGTTGTTTGGAGCTTCTTTAACACTACATTTTCCATTGATACCTTCTGTTTCTTGGTATTTTAATAACTTTTTGTACTGTTTTCCGTGACAGAAATTTCCACCCTCTAAATTACAGATATGATAACAGATTGACAGTTTTCTGGAATGTTTTTGAGGTATATAAATTGTGATCCTTAACAGCAGAAGTCACCCCTAAGACGTTGCTGAACAACTAGTGTTGAAGTTTAGTGCTCACAGAGCAGTTTTTGATTTCTGTATGTTCTATTCTGTGCATGTGTGCATTAATTTGCCTAAATTAAAAGTGCATGTGAGAGCTTGTATTTTAATTAAAAAAAGTCCATTGAAGTAAGCACACTTCCCATTGAAGCTTTTCTTCATGGTGTATCTGTGTATTTCCACAGGTGACTGTTGCACACATCAATGCTACAGCCAAGAATGCTGCTGATGACAAACTCAGACAGAGTCTGAGGAGATTTGCTGATACACATACTGCACCTGCCACTGTGGTTCTTGTGTCAAGTAAGTCTTTGTGGTACTCAGCTGCAGTGCTGCCTTCAGTTCCTCTCTTACGTAGTATTCTTACATATGGCACTATTTTGATTTCCAAGGGTGGTGCTTAGAACCAGCTTTAACTGAACTGTTGAAAAGTTCTTAATGGCAGCAAAGGAAAAGCAGGGACAGTAAGATGAGAACTTGGCTCAGTTCAGGCACTGTTATGACTTGATGCTTTTTTGAGTTTCAGTAGGTATGTGTGTGACTGTCTAAAGTTAGCTTCAACAGGAAGCTCATAAATTAAAACTCATGGAGTTGTGTTTATGGTCTGAGCAAAATGTATGTTTTTAATTCTCATAGCAGTTTATTACATATTATACAGTTAAATCTGCAATCCACTCAACTATTAAATTGCCATGTGTTGGCCCTGGTTTCTCCCTCAAGCTAAACAAATGCTTGCTGTAGAAATACCCAGTACCAGTGCAATGCCCTGCTGATGAATTGCTACAAGCTGCTGTTAAAGGAAGCCCTTGTCTTGAGACTGCATGTGAACTGCTGATGTAAATAATGTCTGAGAAGCCTTGGAGCTGTTGCTGCTTTTTCATTGGAAATTTCAATGAGAAATAGAACTTGAGTGAGATTTGTGGGTTTTTTCCTTCAGTCATATTTTTGAGATTTTTCAGTTGTTTCCTTGCCTATTTCGTTTTGCCTCTGCAGCGGATGTGAACTTTGCTTTGGAGCTGAGTGACCTGAGACATCGCCACGGTTTCCGAATCATTCTAGTCCATAAAAACCAAGCTTCAGAAGCACTTCTGCATCATGCCCATGAACTTGTTTGTTTTGAAGAATTTATTTCAGACTTGCCACCAAGGTTACCACTGAAGATGCCGGTAAAGATTTTAATTCTTGATGCAACAGACATTTGCAAGTGTTAAGTGGCAGTTTTTGTTGTAATTTAGGAGGAGAGCAGGCTGAAATTGTGTTAATTAAGATGGGGAATGTTGTCTGCTGTGTATTTGGCCACTGCCTGTATTTCAGTTACTATCATGTAAATGTTTGCTTTCTGCTTTCAGGCAGGAAGAATGAAATACTAAATGAGAAAGTAGTTAACTAAAAAGTGAAATGGTAAAGGCACATTCCTACCAATAAATATTTTACCAGATAATGTATCTTACATGCTTTTCTTTCCCTTGCAGAAGGTTTGGGTGAGAACTTAGTTGTTCATTAAGACGTCTTAGTGATGTATTTTTAAGTTTTGAGTGATTGTGCCTTTTCTTGGGTCTTTGCCTTCCTTGGTGATTCCCTCTGGATATGTTGTGGTTTGTACAGCACTCGTGACTTTCTTTCTTGACATAGCTTCCTGACCTATGTTTGCACATGCATGTATTTAATATGTAGGTTATTGGATAGTTAATGGTGCTTTCTCATCTGGAGAATTGATCAGGTATTGATCCATTGATCAAGGACTCTGTAGTCTATTCTAAATTTAAATTATATTGGAGATGGAAGTTTGAGGATCTACCTTGGTATGAGAGTTTTTCCAACAAATGGAGTGCTGCAAAAGGAATGACTTTTTCAGGAACGGCTGGTGATGCGATGGGGATGGTGGAGGAGGGCATGGTCACCAGAACCAGCGTTAGAGCTACTGGCTTTGAACGAGGGTGTTCCGGCATAATCGCATTAAAACCTTCCTCCCTTTTGACAGGCTTGCCATACCCTGTTGTACGTGTACAACCTGCCAACAAACAGAGACAGCAAGAGTGTCAGCAACCGGCTGCGGCGGCTGTCGGACAACTGCGGGGGGAAGGTGCTGAGCGTGGGCGGCGGCGGCGCCGTGCTGCGCTTCCCCAGCCAGGAGAGCGCCGAGCGCGCGCGCAAGCGCATGGAGCACGAGGACGTCTTCGGGAGCAGGATCGTGCTGTCCTTCGCTCCCAGAAACAAGGAGCCCCCCGAAACCAAGGGCTCCGGCTTCCTGGGAGCTGACAAGGTCAAGTCTCCCAAAAAGATCAGCAAGAGCACGAAGCTGTGCCTCCTCAGCAAAGATTCAAATGATCAGTCTGCTGGTACCAAAGGCCCCGCTGGGAGAGGATTCCAGATTCATGGATCTGCCATCAAATCCACAAATGTCAAAAGTTTGCAGGTATTCTTCTGCCTTGTTCTGTGTTCTTGCTTTTCTTTGTGTTCTGAGGATTATTTCTGTTACTGCTTCAACTTGTCAGTCCTAATAAATAACTGTAATGTGTGGTGGCATTCCTGAATGAGAGCTGTGTTCATCTGCTTGGCAGACAATTCATGTGAGAGTGGTTGTTGTTCCCCCTCCCTGCCACGTTTTTCTCAATGTGGAAATACTGCTGGTACTTGCTCTCAAGTTCTAGCCACTCTTGACTTTTGCTCTGGTGATGAGTGACATCTAGAGTGATCCATTTTCCTTGTTTTAAGGAAAAGTAGGGTTAGACCTACAGTGTACCAAAATGTTCCAACTAATTAACTATCTACTGTCTTCTGCCACAGAAAATCGAAAATTCCTTGTTAGGAAAAACCAATGAAAACACTATTAAAGAAAAAGTGGTCAGTCATCTAGCCTTCCATCAGAAAGAAGGCCTCTGGCAAGGATGTCTGGTGCTTTTCTGCTGACCTTTTACCTGTTTCATGTAGGAGCTGTGCCGCCTCGAGTCAAAGAACATCAATAGAAATACTGAAAACCAGCAAGAACGTTTAAGAGAACAAATACCTTCTCCTCAGAGTAACTCTAATGCAGCAATTTCTGTGTCTCTGGCAACCAAAAAAATGGGAGCAGGAGAATCATCCTCCAAAAATAGTCAGAAGTATGTTTAAAAATAAAAAAATATGCTGATGTTAGTTGTGTAGTTTTTAATGTAAATTCTGCAACATAATGTTTTTTTCTTTTTCTTATGTATTTGTAAATAGAAAAGAGACCTCTGCTTCCAGGAGCATTACCAATTCCCCTGTAGATAAAAAAGATAAAGATGAAACTGTATTTCAGGTCAGCTATCCCTCTGCTTTCAGTAAGTTGACGGCCTCAAGACAGCTCAGTCCTTTGCTCGTGTCTCAGAGTTGCTGGTCATCTCGGTAAGTCTGTCTGCCTTGGGAGGGGAAGGGAGACTTCATCTGCATGTACATTGATTATTCACAGCTGATTTGCTTATGCTGGAATTCTAGCCTGCACACATGTACTGGGAAAATCCCTTTTAAGTGCTGTGTTTATGCACTTGACCTGTGTCTTATTATCTGACTTTGAGATGTATATGTTGGAATTGTGCAGTTGCTTCAGCTTATAAATGTTTCTCTTTTACCCAGGAGTATGTCTCCCAACCTTTCAAATAGATCATCTCCACTCACCTTCAATGTAGTGAATCATGCCAGTGGTACAGACTGCCCTGATCCCTTTGCAAATGGTGCTGACATTCAGATCAGCAATGTAGATTACAGATTATCCAGAAAAGAGTTGCAGCAAAATTTACAAGAAATCTTCTCAAGACATGGCAAGGTAAAGGCTCAAATTCTTTTATTAAATCTGTTTTAAAAGTAGTTCCTGATTATGTATTTAGGGACATACTTGTGGTTTAGTTCAGGTGAGCAGAAAGACAGTATTGGAGCAGGTCCTTTAAACCTTCTTAAAAAGATGGGTTGTGGGATTGTTGGTTTTTTTTTTTTCTTTTAAAAGACTGGATAACCACTTGTATTAGGTTTTTAATTTGTGTGTGATCTTCACAGATCTCGTATTCTGAAGTTTGTTGTGTAAAATTCATACTAAGTGGCTCATTAATATGTAGGGATGAGACTTAAGCTTTGACAGGATAACCATTTTAAGCTGTAAAGGTGAATTCCTAGTGTCAGCTTAACCACCGCAGTAAAAACTGTTTTGAGTCGGAAATGATCAAAAGCAAGGGAAGTGTGAATTGGTAAAAAGCAAGTATAGAAGGTGAGGTCAGATGTCCTATTTCTGTCTCTTCTGTGGATCACATTTTTCTGGCATAATCTTTAAATGAGAAGATGATGCTTGTGTTAGTGAAATACCGTGGGCTTGCCTTAGTCCAGATTGCTGTCCTTGGCTCTTGTTTGCATTGCCCTCTTGGCTGTGGTTCATCACACTCCTTTTGCTCTTGTTGTGTTTGGCTCTTGGCCAAAGCAAGACTGCTCTAGTGGTGACTTGCCTTGGGTTAATGTTTTGGTGTAAATGTATGAGGTGTTTCCTTCCTCTCAGGTAAAGAGTGTGGAGCTCAGTCCCCATACAGACTACCAGCTGAAGGCTATGGTTCAGATGGAAAATCTGCAGGAAGCTATCAGTGCTGTCAACAGCCTGCACAGATACAAAATTGGCAGTAAGAGGATCCAGGTCTCACTAGCAACGGGAGCTGCTAGTAAATCACTCTCTCTACTTAGGTAAGAAGCACTTTGGCATCTTCTTAATTGTCCTAGCATGTATTAGTAGCTGAGAGATGATTTAAAATACTGCTTCAAGAGATAATAGGGAAGGAAAGTAAAATCTGTTGTATAACCTGATGAATGTGTTAAATGCAACTAGGCTGATTTTAATTTAGCATTTCTACACTGTTTATATTCTAAGTTCCATCTGAAGACTTAGATCTCTGTTTAAGAGGGTTTAATAGCTGCACTACTGTTCTTGCATAATACTGATATACCTTTACCTTCATTTGTGCTACTGAGGTAAGATTACACTGGGCATCTTTATTTCTTCTTTCTTCCAAGAAAGCATGTATTAATTTAGTTTTTGAGGATGGTTACACAGTTGGTAACACCAACAGCATTTCATTTGCTACATCGAACATGATACAACTTAAGAGTGCTGATGCTAGTGAGAATAGAAGTTTGGGTTTTTTTTCTTACTGAAACAAAATATTAGGAGCAAAGTTGTCATCATTTATTCACAGAATGAAACTAGTGCTTGGACTGTAGAGTATTCTACAATTGTGTGCTACTTGCCATTGTATAATTTACAGCTTTATTTCATTCTTGCCAGTTCAAAGTTTGTGATGTAATGACCAGGCTGGGAACTTCTAATGCTGCAGCTTTTTTGCATTTTATAGATGCTCAGATTTTAGCACCACCTATGAAAGATGCAACTCCTTCAGAGGTGTGATCTGATGAATTAGCAGAAACGTTACTACTTGCACTCTGATCTAAAATGACAACTTTTATAGTGCTGGAATGAAGAGAATGCCCTTTGTCCTGTTTTATTTGTAGTTCATAAACTGCATCTGTAAATACCTCACTAATTTAGACTGGAGTCTAACAACAGCAGATTAAATGCTGCAAAACTTCTCTTACAGCTCAGAAGCAATGTCCATTCTGCAGGATGCACCTGCTTGTTGCTTGCCTGTGTTCAAATTCACAGAAATCTATGAAAAAAAGTAAGTTCCTGGTGGTTTCCTCTCCAGTGCTTCTAAAAAAAAAAAATCTGATGTGTATGACTGTTCGCAGTGACTTAGAGTAGCAGAGTGGAGAACTATGAATTTTTGTTCTTGGGTGCTGCAGCATATTTCATACCCAGAGGCAATGATGGCAAAACTGGCCTTTATTCAGAAGGTTGTATGTAGGAGCTGGTGGGGGATGGTGATCAGGACAAACTCAGGCACTCTCTGCATTCTGGTGTTGAAGTTTGCAGTTTATTCCATCGGGTGTGGGTGAGAAGGGCTCAGCTGGGAGCTGCCAGATGCTGCTCAAACAGGCCCAGAGGAGTGAGATAACAAAGG
>JAOTQP010000724.1:15749668-15761915 GCA_026413545.1 Cichladusa arquata
GGACTGCCCGCACACCGCCCCGGCACTGCCCGCACACCGCCCCGGTACTGCCCCGGTACTGCCCGCACACCGCCCGGTACTGCCCGCACACCGCCCCGGGACTGCCCGCACACCGCCCGCACACCGCCCCGGCACTGCCCGCACACCGCCCCGGTACCGCCCCGGTACTGCCCGCACACCGCCCCGGTACCGCCCCGGTACCGCCCCGGCACTGCCCCGACACTGTTCCGGTACCGCCCCAGACACCGCCGAGCGTTTCCGGGTGCGCGGCGGGGCCGGGCCGCAGCCGCTCGGGCTGTCCCCGCGCTGTCCCCGCGCTGTCCCCGCGCTGTGCCCCCGCCGTTCCCCGCCGCTCCCCGTCGTTCCCCGCCGCCATGGACTTCTCCCGGTTCCTGTCGGACGAGTTCGAGGTGAAGGGCTGGGTGAACGCGGCGTTCCGCGCCGTGCAGCAGGAGGCCCCGGGCAAGGTGGACGCGCACGCCGCCACGCTGGTGATGAAGCTGCAGCTCTTCATCCAGGAGGTGAACAACGCCGTGGAAGGTGCGGGCTGTGCTCGGGCCCGGCCCGGCCCTGTGTCCCCGCACCTGCCGGTGGCCCCGGCAGAGCCGGGCGGGCCACCCGGGGCCACCTGGGCCATCCCGGCCTTGCCCCCGGCACAGGGATCCTCGCACAGGGATCCTCGCACAGGGATCCTCGCACAGGGATGCTCGCACCGCTCTCGGGTCTCGCAGTTATTCACCGGCACATCTGCGTTAAACGCCGGCGGCAGCAGCTCCTGCCGGCGCTGGGCTAGGTGGGGTAACAGCGTAGATTTATTTTCCACGAGGGTTGCCCGGCCCTGGCACAGGCTGCCCGGGCAGTGTGGGAGTCCCTGGAGGGATTAAAGAGCCCTGTGGATGTGGCACCTGGGGACAGGGCTCAGTGTGGCCTCGGCCGTGCTGGGGGAACAGGACTGCACTGTTGGGAACAGCTGGACTTGATGATCCCATTAAAACTAAATGATTCCATTGTAAAATGCATACTTAACGTTTAAAGATACAGCTGAAGATTTGTTGTTTGGTGTTTTTATTTTGGCTTTTTTCGGGTACTAAAGATTAGGTAAGATTATTGAAAAAGCAGCTGTTCCTGCAAGTGGTGCTGTGTGTCTGCAGAAACCAGCCAGCAGGCCCTGCAGAACATGCCCAGAGTCCTCCGGGAGGTGGAAGTCTTGAAACAGGAGGCAACATTCCTGAAGGAGCAGATGATCCTTGTTAAAGAAGATATAAAGAAGTTTGAAGAAGACACAGCTCAGTCCATGCAGGTCAGATCTTAGTGTCTGTGTGCAGCTTGTGAAATTCTGAAAGTTACAGAGTTGTTCATGTGAAATAGTCTTGTGAATTTAAGATGAACAAAACCACTTTGTTTGACATTAATGGTGGAGAGCTGGGTGTGGCACAGGCCTGTGCAGTCTGCATGTCCTGAGGAACACCTGCTCAGGTGTTGGTTCAGAGCTGCTGGTCCCTGCCTGGGGACACTGATTTCTGCCTGGGGTGCACAGCATTTTCAGGCAAAGTGGGTGCTAAAAGAACAAGACCAGAATTCAAACTAACCTTCTGTTATTTAACTTTGAAAGATGATTTTACATCTCTAGCTCCTTCAAATAATTCCATCTTCTCATAATAACATAATCTTTTCACCCCTTTTTGTTTTTAAAATTCAAGCAGAAAGTAACTCCCAGGTTAAAGTAACTCCCAGTCATTTTTTGTTTCAGTGGGGAACATAATGTTGTGTTTCTTCCTTCAGGTGCTGGTGGAGATTGACCAAGTGAAGTCCAGGATGCAGCTGGCTGCCGAGTCGCTTCAGGAAGCAGACAAATGGAGCACACTAAGTGCAGATATTGAAGAGACTCTTAAAACACAGGTAAATCCTGAATCATTTGGTCTCTGTGCTGGTGCTGATGCTGCCTGAGGCTGCCCTGGGTAACAGGTGCCTTTCCCTGTGGCAGGACGTGTCCCTGATCTCAGCCAAGCTGACGAGCATGCAGAGCAGCCTGGCCATGCTGGTGCACACACCAGATTACTCAGAGAAGTGTGTGCACCTGGAGGCCCTGAAGAACCGCCTGGAGGCCATGGCCAGCCCCCAGATTGTTGCTGCTTTTAACTCCCAGTCCGTAGGTCAGTAGCTCCTGGGGTCATTTACTGCCAGCACAGAGTTTATTGTCTCTAAAACAGTGTTTGGGTGGAGAGTTGGTGTCCTGGAGGCTCCTGGCACTGGGTCCTGAGCTTCTCCTGGAATGTTTTGGGCTCTGCAGCCGCCTTCTGGCCAGTGCTGCTTGGGTTTTCCTACAGCTTGGGGTACCTGTGGCCACTGCAGAAAACAAGAACATTGTAGGATTTTGTGGGCCATGTGGATGTGTGAAATGGAGGTGCTGCTCAGATAAGCAGAAGGGCCCTGAAGGGTTTTCTGTTATCCTGGTGTAGTCAGGAAGGAAATTTGTTTGGAAAGGTTCTGACTTCTTACTACTATGTAAAAGCAGCTTTATAAATTCTCCTTAGAAAATTGGTCTTTCTGGACAGTTCTTTGTGCTGTTCCTTCCCTGTGCTGCTGACAGCACTTCTGAAAAGTAGTTGTTCTGGTTGTTGACACTCATCTTTGTGCACCTTGAGGTCCTGGAGGGATCTGGGGCTATGGGGTACAAACCAGACTTTTGAAGTGTATTCCTAAGCTCTGTGCCATGAGTCAGTCTGAGGCACAGGGATCATTTTGAGGACAGGTGAAAGCAAGGCTGAGGCCTTTGTCAGATATGCTTTAGGTTTGTAAGTGCTGGCTTGTTTCTAGAAACTAATTAGTTCCTTCTAGGAAATGCTCTGGCTTTATCTGGCTTTAATAATGGATGTGTTAGTACTATATGCTGGTTAGGAACTTAAATTAGTTCCTTTGTCTGCTGCCTGATGTTGTTTGAGGGTGGTTTCAGGCAGTTCTCCTGCTTGAGAAGAGAAGCAAATGAGAGATGAAGTTGTCTCTTTCTGTGTAGTCCATTGTGCCTGCTCCCTTAGGATTTCTTGCTCAGACTGATGTCTCACCCTCACCTGTGAGGCTGATCCTGTTATTTTGTTTTGTTTAGATCAGGCAAAAATGTTTGTTAAAGTCTTCACTGAAATTGATCGGATGCCGCAGCTTCTCGCTTATTATTACAAGTGTCACAAGGTGAGAGTTTTAACATTTCAGCGTGAGGGAGGGAAGTGGGAGTTCCTGCTGGGCTCTGGCTGCAGAGGGAGCTGCTGCCCCACGGATCTCAGCTGGCTGTGCTGGGGCTGGCTCCTGCTCCTCTCTGTGTTTCCTTCTTCCACTCCTCCCGCTGGCTCTGGCCAGCTTTGGTTACTCCCCGTGCTGCAGCAGTAATTCTCCGTTCGGGTGCTTTGTCCCTCCCTGCAGCAGACACAGGATCTGTGTGTTCTCTGTGGTTTCTCTGTGCCTCATGCCTTTGCTTTGCTTTCTGTGCATGTGGCTATGTCAGCAGTAACTTTATTACTGCAACTTGCCAGCTGCTGACTTCTGTAAACTCTTTTCAGGTAAGATTAAAAGTTGGAATTCCAGACAGTTCTGTAGCCATAACCTGAGCTTCAAATTTCTCACATGACTGTGACTTTTGAGGATTAAGTTCAAGGCTGGGGCTTGCCAAGTATTTCAACTATTATGTGGGGGTATCAGTTGCAATCTCATTTTATGAGTAAAATACCAATGTTAATTAAATCTTTGAATCACTAAGAAGCCTCGAGCTGCATGCTGGAAGTCTTTTCCTTCTGTGGTGCTGAATTATGTGTTGTGCTGAAACGTGGAGAGGGGAGCAAGGGTGAGCCTCACGTTTTGGCAGAAGTGCTGTGCCTGGGGAGTGCTGGCTTTGGCACAGCAAAAGCAAAGTGTGGCCTGCCAGTTTTCTTCTCAGCTGTCTGTGTCGCCCATCAGGTGCAGCTGGTGGCCGTGTGGCAGGAGCTTTGCCAGAGTGACCTGAGCCTGCATCGGCAGCTGAGCGAGCTGTACGACACGCTGCTGGGGACGTGGCACTGCCAGCTGCAGTGGGCAGCACAGGTGCAGTCACAGCCCCTGCTCTGCTGCCCCAGCAGCAGCAAGGTTGCTGTGTTATTGACAGTGAAGCTGCCCTATCACTTTCATCTGTATCTTGAGTTAAAACTGATTTGTTGGTGTTGTAACTGTTGCAAGACATTTGAAATGCCTGAGCTGCTTTATCACTTGGCCTGCAGGAAACCCTCAGGGTCAGGCTGGACTGATGCATGTTGCTCTCTGTGAGATATCTGAGGGCTTCTGCTGTCACCCCTTGGAGTCTGTGTGCTTCTTTTCCCTGCCAAGAATAGTGTAGGATCAAAAAAGGTTTTTGTCCTTTGGTGAAATGAAGAAATAAGTTCATATTGTTGAAGAGTTTTTCATCCATGAAGGGTAAGAGATTCTTATCTGCATGTCACAAAGCCAGTGTCAGTGCAAGGCCTGTGCTGCAGAGGAGCTCAGTGTTTCCTTGAAATGTGTTTTTTCTGCCTAATGATTCGATGTGACTTGCAGGTCAGATGTCAGGTTACATTTTAGCAGATATTCTTTGAACTGGGGACTGTGAGAAATGGCACAGCTCGTGTCACTCGGTCTCCTGTGTTGCTTCTGCTTTCTGAAAAACTCTTGGACCTTTTTGATGATAATCCCAGCTTTCAAAGCAAATGAGCAGCAAAAGTCACAATGAAGGCTGTAAAAAGTTTTATGCTAGTGGAGTGGCTGATTCTCAGCTGATTGCAGACTTTCTAGCCTTTCCACTACTGACTTCTGCCTGTCTGACCAGTAATTTGGTTTGTGATACAGTCCTTTCTTCATATTTTACTGATTCGTGTTGTTTCCCAACACACCTGTGTAAACTGAGTGCTCTGTTTCAAATCCCTCTTCTGCCAGGTGTTTTTTGAATCCCTGTAGTGCCTGTGTTCTGAATTCAGTTTTTGACCTGTGCCTGTCTTCAGGTTTCTTGGTGCCTGTACTCAAAGCACAACTGTAAATAAGTACTAGACTTGCCCTAGACTTGCAGTCAGGCTCTGCTGTGTGAGGTTCTGGGTTTTGCACCCCTGGTGAGGTGTGTTGGGTTTGGAAGCTGCTCTCTGCTGCTGTGTGTTCTCTCGGGTCGTGTGCTTTTCCCAGGAGCTGTTCTGCTGCTGCAGGTGTTCAGGAACCCCCACGAAGTGGTGACTGTGCTGCTGATCCAGACGCTGGGAGCCCTGGTGCCCTCCATCCCCGTGTGCCTGAGCTCTGCCCTGGAGAGGACAGGCCAGGAGAGCAGGCTGGCCCAGCTGCTGGAGCTGCACGCTGCCTCCGTGCACTTCGCCAGGGGGCTGGAGCTGGCCATGCTGCCCAACCTGAGTAAGCCCTGGCACTGACTGTGCCATTCTGTGCTTTGTAAAGCCCTTTGTGGCATTTTGTTTAGTTTTAGGTGGAGGGAGGGATTTTCTCTTCTAAGCAGTGCCCGGTTCCACGGCGCTTGCACCTTTGTGTTGTGTGTGTATCTCACAGCCGAGCTGTTGACACAACACCGAGTTTCCTGCAGCAGCCCTGTCCTGAGCATGCTGGCTCTGCAGGGTAAATAGCATTTAGCACCTGTCCTTTTATGAGCTTTGCTGTTTCTTCTGTCTCCAGACGAGGAAATGTCTCCAGGGAGGCAGTGAGACCCATTGTGAGAGATCACAAAGCAGAAAAGTTGAGGAGTTTCCTGGAACTGTCACACCTCACCAAACAAGAGAGAACCTGCTTGAAGGCTGCATCCATTGGATGCTTGTATTTGATCTTGGAGTTTTTCTGTTGCTGCTGGTTTAGGGTTTAATCAAGTGACAATGCCCAGTGTTTCCAGATCTGCCCAGTGCTTTCTCCTCCCTGGGACATTTGTCATTTTGGTCATGATTGCTGAGTAAATCCCTCAAACCACACAGCAGTGAGGTGCTGTGTTTGCACAGGTTTACACCAGACTGGAGCTGTTGGCTATTTATAGACCCTTATGAATTGCTGGGGCCGCTTCAAAGGCTGGCTATGGGAAAATCCAAAATTAAAGCTCATGGAGCATTCCTGATGCTGTGCTTCCTGTGTTTGGTTCCTCATAACATTGTCTTGAGCTGTTTAAACCCAGATTCTTTCTTGATCCTGTAAATTATGATTGCTGGGCAATGTCAGGGAGTGTGACTGTGTGTGTTGTCTTTCTGGTTGCATACACGTCAGTCGTTTTCCTGCTTGATTTATGGTTCATTACAGAAATTGTTAAAAAGGACTTGGAAAAATAATGCCGGATTCTAGATGAAGGAATAGGAAGACCACTGTTGAACTGTTACCTGAGTGTGTTTTTAAGAAACCCCAAAGCCTTTATTTCCATCTCTTTTAGTGTGGAGTAAGATGTTTGAGAAAAGAAATATCTCAAGAATGGAAGTGCCAGGTGACTCAGCTGAGGAGAGTCAAACCAGTTCCTGCCTGTGTGAGGGGAGGGCTCAGCTGTGATTCACAGCTTAATTCCATTTGGAAGGGACCTTGGGAGATGATCTGGTCCAGCCTCCTGCTCCAAGCAGGATCTGCTGTGAGGTCAGACCCTGGTGCTTGGGGTACTCTGGTCTCAGAAATGTCTGGCTTTGGACAGACTGCTCCATTGCTTTCCTGTCCTCAGGATGTGAAAGTCTTCTCTGATACCCAGGACTCAAAGTGATGTTGGTTTGCTGCAGGTTTGAGTTTGGCAGAGCTTTGTGAGAGCAGCTGTTGCCCAGTTGTGATGTGAGCAGTGATCATTCAGCCCTGCTTGTGTTTGGGTTGGCAGCTCCTGCTCAGGCATGGCACTGAGAGCTGGGTTTGTGCTTCACGTTCAGCTCTGCTTGATGAGCACTGGCACTGCAGTGCTGAGTGAATTGAATTAGTGTCAATTATTCTAAGTGTGAAGTAGGCTCTCTGATAAATGAGGATTGCCCCTTTTGATGCCGTGGGAGTAATGTGTTTCACTTCTCAGATGGTTTCAATTCTTCTGCTGTAGGTTGGAACGTTTGATAGATTTTTGTCATCCAGGCTGTTTTGGGTCAGTGAGTGTTAATTTTCCTGAGGCACTTGTTGAGGCAGAACATCTTGGTTTTAGGAAGCAGGTAGAGATAATAATCTTGTTTCTAAAAAAATAAAAAACTCAATCTGTGTAGTTGAGATTGGAGCTGTTGGGCAGCATTCCAAGCCTGTGCAGGCAGCATGCTCTAGTGGAAGAACTGCATCTAGCTTGAAATGAGGCTTTTAGTAGCATGTTCATGTCTTTGTAAACTAAGCATCTGATTTTTTGTAGAGGAGCAGAACCTGGTGAAGGTGATGGAGCTGGTGGAAGTGGTGTATGCTCCATACAAGCCCTATCAACTCCAGTATGGAGACCTGGAAGAAGAGAATCTGCTCATCCAGATCAGTGCAGTGCCCTTGGTAATGTACCAGTCCTGGCTCAGCTGTGCAGGGAGGGGCTGAAGCTTCCACTGAACACAGGGGTCTTTGTCAGAGTCTGCTCTCTTTGCCCCTCTCCTTTTTGGTTACATTTGCTTTTATTTGTAGACAATTCTGCTGTTGGCAGAGCTGCTTTTCCTGGAGGAGCTGGTGGGCAGAGGGTTTGGCAGCCTGGCTGTTGTCACAGCCCGTGGGCAGGAGGGTGGAAGCACCAGGGTGGTTCTGCCTCAGGAGTCTGCCAGGAATGGGGCACACCAGAGAAGGCTGTGTTGCACGAGGTGTGTTTTCTCTCTTGCCTGGAAGAAGAGTCAGGCTCAGCTCTGTTGTGCTGTTGTTTAGGAGCACTGGGAGGTGATTGATTGTGTCCAGGAGCTGAACCACTCCGTGAGCAAACTCTTCATGCTGGCGGCCGGGGCCATCGACAACTGCCTGCAGCTCACGGATGGCCTGGGGGTGTGTGGGCTGCTGAAGGCCCTCAGGGCCCTCTTCTCAAAGTAAGCTGTCTTTGGCTACTGCTCCATTTGTCCTGAGCTGGGAGAGTGCAGTTTGTGGCCAAGGACTTTGTAGTTTGTGGGAAATGGCTGAGAGCAGAAAGTGTCTCTGGCTGCCGTGAGCCATCAGTATCCCTCTTGCTGCTTCATTCCAGCACAGGCTGCTTTCTAGAGGAAAAATGGAAGATTTTAGGCTAAATCAAAGGTTTGCCAGCTGCTTTCTATTCTGGTTGGGCAGAGTTTTCATTTTTAATAAATACTTTTGAAGGAAAAGATTTTTCTCAAAACAAAATAAAGTAAATTAGGCTGATGAAAGTAGATCTCAATGGGGAAATAAGTCTGGGGGTTGAACTTGATCATCTTGGAGGTCTTCTCCAACCTTACTGTTCTGTGAATACACAGTCACTGGGACAAGTGACCTCATTCAGGATCTGCCTGTAAATGTGAGAGACCCCATGGAGTGAGGTTCATCTTAGTTCTTGTCTTAAAGTATCACTTTCCTATTCCTATACTGATTTCCTCCTTATTCCTTCACGATACTGAAAGAGCTGCTCACAAGGCATGAATCAGGTATTGCTGCCCTGTGGGAAGGGGAAAGAGGAAAGCACAAGTCTGATCTCACCTTCTTTATAGGCAATTACAGAGCAATGTACCTGCCTCCAGCTTATGGGCATTATTAAAAAGAAAACGGGTGTGGGTAGAAAACAGAATGTTCTTTTTATCCATGTTCTCATCTGGGGAGTAACTGAGAAAACAAATTCATGAGATTGTTGTCACCATGTTCCTGGAGTAAGGGCCAAGTGATGTTGGAGTAGCAGGAGCCATATAAACTTTTCCTGGTCTTTCCTAGGAGATGGTCAATGTAGTGGTAACTAAAATGTCTTATTCCTTCCTTCCCATGGGCAGGGAGAGCTCCTGGGAATCCCCAGGCAGCAAACTGAGGCAGCCACACAGCATCTTTCACACCCCTTGTCTTCTGGTCTGGGCTTGGGTGTGCTGGGGCTGATCAGTTCTGCTCATCCACCTGTTTGGAGTGGAGCCAGAGTGTCTCCTGTTCTCCTTTTAGTATTTCTTGTTTTGCCCTTGCAGAGGACTGATGGAGCAATTCACAGGCCATGTCTTTGTGCTGCTCTCCAGCCTGTTCTCTTGAGCTGGTGCCTCTCTCTGCTCCTTTTCTCCCTGCAGGTACACGTCTGACTTCACCAACACACTGCAGTCTATACGAAAGAAGTGTCAGCTGGATGATGTGCTGGCAGATGCCCCGTTCCAGGAGGACTGGACTGCATTCCAGAACTCTGTCAGGTAAAGGGTTTGGTTTTTGTCTGGCTCAGAGCTGATTTTTGTGTCAGAGCTGAAAGGGAACTGCTTGGGGTCAGCTTACACAAGTTCTCAGTGCAGAGCACAGGGCTGAGCTCGCTGTGCTGCTGGGAGCACCTGTCTCAGTCGTGGCTTTCAGGTTGCTCCTGGCACAGAGAGGGCTGTGGGGTCCCCACCCTGCCTGCAGCAAGGCTGCCTCTCACATCACTTGTGATATTTGCAGCTCTTAGAATTTTTCCCAGTGACACTGAGCTGGCCTTCCCCACAATGACAAGAAATAGAATGTGGATGAGGCCATTGGGCAAAAAAAAACCAGTGTTATCAGATGGGTGCAGAGTTAATCACCAAAGTGACTTGGCAGATCTGTAGGCTGTGGTTTGTTATGGCATTTCATAATTATTAACATGGGTCTGAGATGTGTTCTCTGAGGGGGGGTCTGGCATTATCTGCCTCAAATCTCACAGTGTGTTTTTGTCTTGTTCTTTCCCAGGATAATTTCCATTTGTGGTGAACTCCTTCATCAGTGTGGAGACTTTGAGCAGCAGCTGGCCAACAGGTGAGCACTGGTGACCTTCATTCATGAGCTGTCACTGTAGGAACCAAGCTGAAAGAAAACAAACCTCAAAGTGCTTTGTTTGCATGGGCCATGGAGGGAAAGCCACCAGTGATTCCCCATGTCAGAGATGGGGCATGGACTGTTCTGCCCAGTGTTCCTGAGACAGCCCCAAGAATCCTCCTCCTTGGATAGCTGGCTGCCAGCAATGGGCTGCCAGGTGGGGGTCAGGAGGGAATTTTCCACTCGACCAAATTGGCAAGATCCTCACCCTTGTGACATGGGGCACGAATCAGGTGCTGAAATGAGAGTGTGCCTGACCTGAAGGGCTCCTGCAGCCTGAGGGTAGGCACAGGCAGCACCTGGGTCTTGCTGCTCCTTGTAGTAAGGAGGGCCCTGCTCAGCCTGGGGTGCCTTGAAATGCTCAGTGGGACTCGAGGAGAGCCCAGCCTGCAGTGCTCAGTGGGGCCCCACTGCCCTCGAGTTCCCAGAGCTCAAACCCCTCAGTGATCCCAGAGCTCAAACCCCTCAGTGCTCTGAGCTCAAACCCCTCAGTGCTCTCAGTGTTCCCAGAGCTCAAACCCCTCAGTGCTCTCAGTGATCCCAGAGCTCAAACCCCTCAGTGCTCTCAGAGCTCAAACCCCTCAGTGATCCCAGAGCTCAAACCCCTCAGTGTTCCCAGAGCTCAAACCCCTCAGTGATCCCAGAGCTCAAACCCCTCAGTGATCCCAGAGCTCAAACCCCTCAGTGATCCCAGAGCTCAAACCCCTCAGTGCTCTCAGTGATCCCACAGCTCAAACCCCTCAGTGCCCTCGAGTTCCCAGAGCTCAAACCCATCAGTGATCCCAGAGCTCAAACCCCTCAGTGCTCTCAGTGTTCCCAGAGCTCAAACCCCTCTGTGCTCTCAGTGTTCCCAGAGCTCAAACCCCTCAGTGATCCCAGAGCTCAAACCCCTCAGTGCTCTCAGCACCTCTGCAGCTGCTGAGTGGCTCAGTGGATGAGAGGATGGGCTGTGTGGGCTGCAATTGGAGTCTCTGTCTCCCTTGAAGTCACTCAAGGGCTGTGCTGGTCCTTGGGCCAGCATGAGGACACGACTGCCAAGTCCACAGGATTCTGCTGGTGACTTTTGTGTACTTCTTTTCAGAATTTTGTCAACTGCTGGGAAGTATCTCTCGGACTCCTACAGCCCTTGCAGTTTTTCTGGCTTTCAGGACACCAGTTCTGCAGAAAGGAAGAGCTCCATAAAAAATCCCTGGCAGGAATACAATTATCTCTTGAAGGAGAACCCATCTGAGTATGCCAGCCTTCTGGAAACTCTTTACACTCTGAAGGTAGCCCTGGTGCCTGGGGAGCCTGCCTCTGCTACAGTGTGCCCTTGGGCCCACTTTGGGTAGATGACACCTGGATTCCCCCTCCAGTCTAATGACTTTTCATGCTGGGCTGCAGCTTTTCCATGGGCTGTGCTCTACAGAGACACTGATACATGGAGAGATGAAATGTCCAAACCCAGGAAGTCTGGACTCATTCCATCTCTCCCAGATCCTGGCTCTGTGTCGTGAACATGCCCTTATCAGCTCAGGTGAGGGAGATTTTATCACAGAAAGTATTGGAAGGTTGTGTTGGAGCCATCTCAAATTCTGGAGCCCACACACCTTCTGAGGCTTTCTCTGCCACTCAGGCTCTGCTGCCCTGTCCAGTCTGAGACAGAATTCTGCAGGATCATTCATGCATGGATCTGTGAACAGGGTAGAATAATTTTAGTTATCTTCTCATGGATCTAAGTTATGTTTGCCATCAGTGGTCACATGGAGTAGTGAATTCAAGCTTATGAGTTTTATTTCCTCAAAATGTTTTGATTCTTTTACCTGCAACCTTTGTGGTTCTGCCTTCAGTGTCATGTGGTTGACTTTAAACCTTGACTAAACTGTCCAGTTCCACAGGTACTCTTCAGGTAGAATTTAATTCCATCCAGGGCATCACTTGTGCCCTGTGAGTGAAAGGCAGCTTTGCTATCTTCTCTGCAAGTTTCTCAGTGCCCAGCATGTGCCAGAGCCTGGGGAGGCTGGAATGTGATGCTGATTCCTTGTCCTGCAGTTCAGGGAGCAGTGGCAGCTTCTGTCTTGAGTAACTGCTTGGAATAGTCATTCCAAGGGAAACAGCAAAGCTCTGCTGCCCGGGGCTGGCCCTCAAAACCTCTGCAAGCAGCTCAGCCAGCCCCTGCGAGGCCAGCTGAGTGTGTGTGATGTTCCTGTGTGGCAGGAGAGGGGCAGCAGCAGCCAGTCCCTGCTGGCAGCACCCCGAGCCGGGCTGAGCCGCCTGAACCAGCTGTGCCAGCAGCTGGCCTTCGACTCCGTCTTCCTGCGCATCAAGCAGCAGCTGCTGCAGCTGCCCACCATGGAGGTGGGCAGGGGCTGGGCTG
>JAOTQP010000724.1:15769953-15787330 GCA_026413545.1 Cichladusa arquata
AAATGTTCAGCTTGATGATCCCATTCCTGTCCAGAACAAAACCCACCAGTGAGGAGCTGCCTGTCCATGTCCTGCACCTCCAGCCTGGCTGTGGTGAGTGTGAAGTGACAAACACTATGATATTGGAATGTCCTCCATGCTGATTGTACCTAACTGCAGGTTTGAGCTTGACTGACCCAGTTTGCAGCTCTGGAGAGCACAGGACATGCATGAAGTGCCTTTTGGATCTGCTTTCTGTGAGTCCCAGGTGAGCACACTCAAAGCCTGTCCTCCCTGCACTGGCCCAGCGCCAGGGCTCGTGTCAGGCTGCTGTTAACAGGCTCAGCAGAGAAGATAAAGTGCTTGTTCCTTTCACTCACCTGTCCAGAGTCACATTTGTTGACATATCCCTTTCGTAAGACAGAATATGGAAAATCCAGTCCTAGGAAAACAGAACGAGCTCAGAAGGAGCAGAGGCTCAGGAGCCCCACGGGTGCTGTGCCTGTCCCAGGGGCAGGGGATGCTCTGGACCTGAGCAGGGCACTGGGGGCTCCTTCCCTGTCCTGGGGGCAGGGGCTGTGCAAGGTGGGCTCAGCCCTGGGACAGAGCCCAGGAGGGAAGGGCTGCTGGGGGTTCCCTCCTCCTGCCCCCAGCCCTGCTGCTGCTGCTGGCTGGTGTGCAAAACACGGATTTTAGCTTTGACACCAGCTCTGAGCACAGCGAGTGTCCCTGTGCTGGGAACAGGAACCATCAATGTCTGTCACAAACCAAGCAATCAGGGTTACCTCAGAGGCTTCTGAGGGCCAGTCTGCCATGGAGATGGTCATTTTGTACTGTGTGTCACTGGAGGGAACAGAGAGAGCATTAGTCTGGAGATTCCCCCTCCTCTCGAGTCTCTGGGACTCCAGTGCTCACAGGGCAAACCAGCCCTGCAGGGTTTGCTGCCCTTCAGGAAAGTCAGGACTGATGGGAGCCAGGCAAAAGGATCCCTCCACCTGCCCCTCAGCCAGATCAGGCTCAGGTACTCACTTGCACGTTTCCTTACAGGAGTCAATGCAGATCTGACGCTGCTTTATGCTGGATCTCAGTGAGGAATAGCAATATGCTGTTTGGTGAAAACCAAATTAAAGGATCTGTTTAGATAAGGACCCACTTGCTGAGTTATATCAATTTCATTTATCAAAATACATATTAGGTATGAACCTTCTGCACAGATTTGCCATCTTCCCTTTCAACATTCCTTTCCTTGAGAAACTTGGGCAAAACACTTGGACAATTTAATAATAAATTAAAAATAAAGTGTAACTTTCTGAAGGCAGTTTTTGTAGAGCCAGCTTGCCCAGGGTTGGTATTTTTGGCACAGCCCTGGCCTCTGCCAGCACAGAGCTGTGCCACCCCAGGGGAGCACTGAACCCTCCATTGCCCCTGCCAGGGGACCCAAAATTTTTGGGTGCAGAGGCTTGGAGTGATACCCTGTGTCCCTGTCTCTGTGCCCAAGGGCTCCCCCAGCCCTCAGCCAAATCTGGCCCCTTGTCCCCAGCACTGGCCACATCCATGGGGAGCAGCAGTGCAGGAGCTGCAGGGACAGCAGCAGAGCCCAGGAACCCCCAGCAGCTCTTACCCCAGCCTGGGAAATCCTCATTATTGCAGTACTTCACCCCTTCAGGCAAGGGGAACATGTAGTGCCCACAGCCACAGATCTCCACCATGTGGTTCTGGAAACAGGAGCGCAGGCAAGCCTGGGCAAGGAAGGGGATGCTCAGGGCTGGCACTGCTGGCATCAGCTCCCAGAGCCCCCCACTCCCAAAACTGCCTCCCCATTGCACTGAACTGGTGCTTTGGGCTGCACACACACAGGGGTGAGGGTCACAGGACGTGGGGCTGTCCCTGCCCTGAACCTCTCCCAGCCCTGCTGGGCACTGGAGTTTTTAGGGGCACTCGTGGAGCTGCCCTGGGTGAGACCTGGAGGGAGCTCAGCTCCCACTCACACAGGAAACTGCTCATTTCTCAATTACTTCAGGGCTTCACAGAAGTAATGAATTCGAGCTTCCCAAAGGGAGTAGAAACGTTCTCTTCCACCACAGGCATGGCTGTGCTCTCCAGGCTTTACACAGGGCTGGTTTTACACTTTAATTTCCAAACCCTCCAACATAAAGAGCAGACATATGGACGATATGTGTGTAGGTGCTGCTGTCCTGGGGAGGATCCAGCTGCAGCTCCAGCTGCCATGAGCTCAGTGAGGTGTGAGGTTCATCACCCAAAACTGGAGTGGGATTCTGCATGAGGCAGCACAAAGCAATAGCAAAGTCCATGAGAAGATAATTAAATTTAACAGCTGTGGGTAGCACAAGCAGAGAATTTCTGTGTGATAGGAAAGGTCCACAGAGTGCAGAGCAGCCAGGGTGTGATGGAAGAGCCTGGATTGCTGAGAGGGCTCTGAAGTGGCATTACAGGGGCACAGAACTCCGTCAGCATTTGCACTCCCAGGGAATAATGCAATCCTGCAATCCTCCCAAGTGTTTGCTTAAACCTCATACAAGCATCTTCAAAATCTGGGTAAAGTGGTCCAGTTGTTATTATATTATATAAAGGTAGAAATATAAAACCATTGCCAGCCCAAAGCCCTTCTGATCTGCAGGTGCATCTGTGAATCAACCAAATGGTTTGGGTGTTTTCCTTATTATCACATTGCACCCTCAAGAGCTGCTTCCCTCTCCAGTACAGCCTGTTACAAATTAACCTGTGCTTAGTGTTTGCACTCTAATTTTCTACAGATTCAAGGTTTACAGACACTCAACTTTCTCATCCAATTCTCAGAGTGATGAAGAAGCAAAGGGCTGTTTGGCTTCCTATACAAACCAGCTGCATTTCCAGAGTGAAAAATTACTTGATTCCCCCAAAGAGAAAGAAGTTGAAGAACACAGGAGTGTTCAGAGGGAGAATCTCTCCTTTGTATTCCTCTCCTGTCAGGGGTAAATATCACTTGTGTACACAAAACATGAGTTTCTGAGAGGTGTCACTCTGACACTGTCTCAGCAGAAGTTTCCCAGAGCCTCAGTGACTGTTCCTACAGAACCATGCAGGGCTTAGATCAGATATTAGGAAAAAATTACACGGAAAGGGTTGTAAAGCATTTGGACGGGCAGCCCAGGGCAGTGGTGAAGTCACCATCCCTGGAAGTGCTCACAAACCAGGTGATGTGGCACTTCAGGACATGGTTTACCAGTGGTGCTGCCGTGCTGATACTTGCATTTGATGATCTGGGAAGGTTTTATGATTTTATGATTCCCCATGAGTACCCCACGTGGCAGGCGAAGATTTGCTTGCTTGGATGGTTTTCCTTGCAGGGTGCTGTTTGACTGAGCAGGTGTTTTACCTGGATGGAGTAGGAGGTGTTGTACTGGCTGTAGAGGTTCTGCACGGGCACGTCGGAGCCGTTGACGGTGCAGTCGCTGTAGGGGTAACCCATCCTCTCCAGCTCGTCCTGCCAGGGAGCCAAAGCCCAGGCTGTGCTCAGCACTTCTCCACAGCTCCCTGGGCCCGTTTCCCTGAGGCTCTGAACTCCTCAGCTCCCCCCTGGCCTTGCTAGCAATGAAGGAGTGGGGGTGGCAGAGCCCATCCTGGGGGACCCAGGCACAGGAGGCTGCTCAGGGTGCTGAACACCTGGCAGGGTGTTTGTCCTGGCAAAGCTGGCAGGCTGAGGAAGAGGCAGCCTGACCTGAGCCCAGTCTTCTGGCCTCAATAAAGCACTTGGCCAGGACAGTTACATAAAATCCTCCATAAAGTGCTCCAGCCCCTGACAGGTGTGTACCTTGTCTCCTTTGGTTTGAGCCAGTTCAGCCAAGACTTAAAGCAAACTTGGTTTAGGTCCCATCAGATAACATTATTCTGAGCCAATCTGCTCCCCAGGAATGCCACACATACCACCAGCACTCCAATGGAGGTTTCTGTCCCAGCCATGGCGTAGATGCCCTGATCCTTGAGGAAGGGGAAGCTCTTCTGTTGGTGCAGCATGAGCCTGGCCCCAGCAGCAGAGGACAGGTAGGGAATGTAATCCTGCTGGCTGATGTCCAGAATCAGCTTCAGCCCTGGAACACCAGACAAAACACAACAGGAATTGTACTGGGGAAAGAAGGGAGTCTATTTTCTTCTCCCTGTTCCTTGGGAAGAGCCTGGGTCTGGCTGCCATGGCAGCCTGACCTGTGCAGGAAAACTTATGGTGGTGAATGCCCAGAATGGCAATAGCTGGGAACAGCCAGGTGCTGCCTCAGATATTTCAAATATCCAGAGGCTGCCCTTCTGCTGTAGTCACTTTTTTCTGTGTGGCACATTATTCTTTTGGGGCTCATCCCCTTCTGGAAAGCCTCTGTTCCCTGCTGCAGTGCTCCAGTGACAGAGAATCATAAATCTGTCCTGAGTGACAGGAATGGGCACCAAGAGACAGAACCCGCATGTCTGCCCCTCCTGCCCCCTCCTCCAGCACAGGGCACTCCCTTACCAAACTCAGCCCCGGGGTTGGAAGAATTCAGAGCCTCTTCATCCATGCCCCAGTTAAAGATGTAGCAGTTCCCATGGTCTGGGTGGTAGATTTGGGTGAAATTCCTGGAATACACATAGAACGGAGACTCTTAGAAGGATTAAAGGAGTGTGACAAAAAGCAGATGGTGGGCCCAGCTCAGCAGCTGTGCTGGGGTTCACCTCCCATTGCCTCATCTGCTGCTCAGGGACTACAGCTGCTGGCACTTCAATCCATCTGCTTTTGGAAAAAAGCAAAGCAAGGCACAGGTGTCTGCTGGCCATGGCCCTGGGGACAGTGCTCAGTGGGATGGAGAGGAACATTTGTCACACAGGTGACAGGAACAGCTGCTCAGTCTGGGCTGTGCTTACAGGTTTGGGCTGGCACTGCAGCTCATGCTCTGATGCCAGTTCTTGGTGGCCCTTGTTGCAGAAGGGACGGGGCTCCCACAGCCTGGGGTGCTGCTGTTCCCCTTCTCAGCACTGGAGGTTCACAGGAAACAAATGCTAAATGCTAAAATGCATTTCTCAGAGCCTTGTGCAAAAGGGAGGGGGCTGTAACTGGAGCTGCTGACTCAGCACCTGGCTATCACTGGGTACCCTGGGTGCTGTTAGTCTTGATACGTCATGAGCAAAGCAGCCCATCCAAAACTCTAACTCAGCCAGCACTGCTCCAAAAGAACACATTTCAGCCAGGATGACATCCAGAAAACCTCTGGCAAGTGTTGTCAGAGCTGAGAATCAGCAGCATCTCGCTGGCAGCTGATAAATGCCTTACAAAGAGAAAAGAACCCGTGTGCTGTTCATCCCTGCAGGGACAAAAAGGGGCAGGGAGCTCGTGTGCACCTACTTGTAGTTGCAGGGCTCAGCCCCGTAGAGACAGGCCAGGATCATGTCCTCTGCCTGGTAGCCCATCCTGATCCTGTCGTGCAGAGGCACCTTGGAGAGGATGGAGGTGGACTGCAGGACGTACCACTCGCTCACCGCCTGCGCCGCGCTGCTGAAGTTCCTGTAGGTGCAGTTCTCAGAGCCCTGCTGGCTGCACTGGGGGCACAGACAGGCAGCTCTGAGCCTGGGGGGCAGCAGGGGCCCTGGCACGGCCCCCTGCCCACGGGCTCCCCATGAGCTGCCTGCAGCCCCCAGGAACCGAGAGGTTCAGCCTGACAGAGCCACAAGCTGGCTGTGACACTGGGCTGTGACACTGAGCTGGCTGTGACACTGGGCTGTGACACTGAGCTGTGACACTGGGCTGTGACACTGAGCTGTGACACTGGGCTGTGACACTGGGCTGTGACACTGAGCTGTGACACTGGGCTGGCTGTGACACTGAGCTGTGACACTGGGCTGTGACACTGGGCTGGCTGTGACACTGGGCTGAGTGCAGGGTCCTTCCCCAGGGACATTTCCCAGCTGGGCAGGTTCTACATCAGCCCCAGGGTGACCTCCACAAGTTAACAGAAATGTCAATTCTTTAAGGCTGGCGTTTCCCCAGCTTCGGGGTGTGCCCAGGCAGGGTCCTTGGCGCCTCCATGGGAGCAGGGCTGAGGGGTGTCAAGACCACCTTGTGCCTCTGCACTGTGGACTGCAGCAGGAAAGGGAGGGGGCACAGGCACAGCCTCTCCTGGCATTTTGGGTGCCTGGCCCAAGGAAGGGGTGAAGGTGTCTGGGAGTCTGCAGGGAACACCCCTGCCCTGCCCTGCCCTGCCCTGGGCTCAGCCTGCAGCAGGGCTTGGCACAGGCAGTCCCCAGAGCTGGCACAGCCAGAGCAGAGCCCAAGGCAGAGTGGCCAGGGGCAGCTGGTGGGGAGGAGACACAGATCTCCCTGCTGCATCCCTGCCAAGGCACCCATCCCTCATCTCTGCCCACTGCCCTGAGGGACCCCTCTCACCAGCTTCACTGCCAGCTTGTACTTCTTCTCCTCCGTTGTGCTGTTGGCTGGGGCAGCTGGAGCAGTGGTGTTGCTCTCTGCACCAGGTGCAGGTGCAGCAGTGGTGTAGTTCTCCAGGCTCTTGCTGCCCATGGTGTAGTTCTCCATGGTCTCATTGCCCGTGGCAGTCTCGTTGCCCACAGCAGTCTGGTTGCTCTCAAAGATGTCCAGGATGATGGGATTGTCCTTGTCGTGCTCGTCGATGAGGACCAGGGGGATCTGGTTCCAGAGCTCCAGGTCCAGTGGTGGGGACACGTTGTCACTGCTGTTCCCTGGCTGCAGGATCCTCTCCAGTGCTGCTTCAATCAGCCTGTCCAGCTCCTTCAGCAGGGGCTTCACCTCCGAGTACCTGGGGACAGGCACTGTGAGCAGGCAGGGCTGTGCTGCTGGGGACACGTGCTGGGGACACATGCTGGGGACACGTGCTGGGGACATGTGGCAGCTCACCCCCCTGGCCTGGACCCTCCTGGGGAGCTCAGAGTGGGTTGGATTTACCAGAGGACAATGGGAGTGTCCATGCAGAGCACGGCCAGCTCGGGCACTGGAGTCCCAGCAGCTGCAGGAGGGCAGTGGAGGATAAACACACCAGGTGAACACACCAGTGCTGGGCCACATTGCTTCTAGTTCAGCAATTCACTACAGTTTACACAAAACATCTCCAGCAAGTGCAGGAAAAACAACCCCTAAAGCAATTCTTGTGTTGGCTGAGAGCGTCTTGCCTCGGGCTACACTATTGCATGGATTTAAAACAACGGTAAATTTAAAGCAAATCTAATGAAAATCAGTCACCCCTTTGAAGTCACGATTCAGTTCTGTCTCTGGGGCTCCTGGCAAGCAGGACTGTGGAACCAGCTGTTAGTGACTGGAGTGTGAGCAACGAGGAGAATGTTCACAGCGAGGAAGGGGAAGGAAAGAAATGGTGGGGAAAGATGGAAAGACTGATTCTGGCTGGGAAAGGTGAGCGGAATTTGGCTCTTTTATGAGCTGAGGAAAGTTTGCAGGGAGGTAAAATCCTTCATTAGATTGACTGATATGGTGCAGAAACTGTGTTAGGAAGAAACCCTTCTCCATGAGGGTGGTGAGCCCTGGCACAGGTGCCCAGAGCAGCTGTGGCTGCCCCTGGATCCCTGGCAGTGTCCCAGGCCAGGTGGGACACTGGGGCTGGGAGCAGCCTGGGACAGTGGGAGGTGTCCCTGGCCAGGGCAGGGGGTGAAATGAGATGAACTTGAAGGTCCCTCCCAACCCAAACTGTTCTGGGATCCTATGAAGCCCAGAAGAACTTGCAGAACCCTCCTGTGGCTCTGAGCCATTCATTGTCATATTGTGCTTTATTTCTTTTTAGGGCCACTTGGCGACTCCACTGGTGTTCCTAATGTGATGTCTGAGACAGGAACAGGCCCTCAGCACCTCACACTGGCAATGTTTCTGAGGGGTTAGGGCACACATGGGGAAACTGGGAGAAGCAAAGCTTACTTGAAAGGGTTGGCATTGCAGACAGTGACTGCAGGGAACTTCATGGTCTTAAAGCCAATGGAGAGAGACGAGGTGACGTTGTAGGAGAGGTAGGTGTTGATGAGGATCCCCCACTGCCAGAAGACCAGGGATGCAAAGAGCAGCGTGAGGAAGAACCAGATGAATTTCTTCTTGGGCCCCTCCTTGATGATGCGCTTGGGGCCGTGGGTGTTGGTGTTGTCGCAGTACCAGACCAGCAGCTCCTTGTAGGTGTAGCCAGGGCCCTTCTGCAGGCGGTGCAGCGCCCGCACCAGGTACTTCTTCAGCTTCATGCTGCTGCTGGGGGCAGGAGAAGAGACACCAAACCAGCTCTGGGGGGCTGTGCCACACCAGGTGCCCCTGTTCTGTCACACAGCAGGGGTGGCACAGTCACTGTCCTGGGGTGGAACCCAGGGAAACCCAGCAGAGACGTGCCAGGGTGATGCCATGGCAGCAACACGTCAGCCAGCCTCCTGGGGACACAGGAGAGCTTTGGGACTGGCAGCTCCAGAGGTGGTGAATGCCTCTGCCACGTTTTGGTTCTGAGAGCTGAGTGACCAGGACCTGCAGGACATGGCTGCTCCTGGTGCTGCTGCAAGGCAGTGCCTGCCAGGAGCTGCTCAGCCAGTGGGAATGCTGTGTGCTCACTGACAGAGCTGCAATGCTGTGTGCTCACAGGTAGAGCTGCAATGCTGTGTGCTCACTGACAGCTGCAGTGCTGTGTGCTCACTGACAGAGCTGCAATGCTGTGTGCTCACTGACAGCTGCAATGCTGTGTGCTCACTGACAGCTGCAATGCTCTGTGCTCACTGACAGCTGCAATGCTGTGTGCTCACTGACAGAGCTGCAATGCTGTGTGCTCACTGACAGCTGCAATGCTGTCCCAGCCCCAGCCAACACTAGATGGACCAAGCAGCACATGCAGCAGCTGCCTCGGGCAGAGCTCAGGCACTCAGCTCAGCGTTCAACCTCACCTGGAGCCTGAGAGGATTTTTCTTAAAAGGAAGAAGTATTAGAGCACATCCAGCTTCCAGAGGGACAGGAAAAGAGGAGCTAGAAGCAGCAGCACCTTTCCCAGGACCAGGAATGCTGTCCAGGGCTGCTGCCTGCTGCAGGAGGGACACCAGGTTGGTTTTTCCCACCAAATTCCTTTGTCTGACAGATATTATCAGTACAACCCCCCCCACTCCCCCGCTCTGCTGAGGGATGCTGCATACTTGGCATTCATTTTGTGAGTAAATAGAACATTTTGTGCTGCTATTTTAAGGTTAGAATCTGTGTTACTAAATCTTAACATCCCGAGGCAGGATTTCAAAAGGAACCTGGGGCAGCCACTCAGAACATTTGTCAGATTTAAGCTGCAGGAGAGCACAGTTAAAGATTAATGCTGGGAACAGGCCCCATCCTGGGAGGAAGAGTGCTGGAATAATGCAGCAACAGTTCACTGAGGAGCAGCACTCAGCAGGGCAGGAATGAGTGGCACAGCACTGCTGCAGGTGAGCAAAGGTGTGCACAGGCCCTGGGGAGTGAAAGGAGGTGGGTTCTTCATACTTTTCAAAAATAAAAAATACTGATTCTTTGATGTGCTGGCCAGTTTGACAACAGTATAAACCAAACAGATTTTGAATTCCTGCTCCATGACACAAAGAGAGACGATGGTTTTCACTGCATGCCTATTACCTGTGATGTTAGATGTAGGTGATCCTCTGTGGGAGAGGATTTTGGAAAGAACAAACCCAGCTGCTTCCTCTAAGATCCGAGGGCAGGCTCTACTCCTACAGAGAAAGATTTTGTTCTCCAAGGAACTGGAGACTCATGTCCTGGCAGTTGCACTCCCTGGACTCCAAGATCACCATCTCATCTTTCAGGACCTTGTGGCACTGAGGCTCCTCCTGCATTGCCTGGGGGTGTTTGCTCACAGAGGGAGCAGACCTTGCACCAGAGCCTGGCTGGGTTTGGGGCAGGTACAAGGAAAGGGAGCAGTGACCTCGGCCTCTGCTGAGCTGCCCAGGGCTGTGGGAGGACAGGAGCCCGAGGGCCACCCTGCCCCAGCCCCAGCTCAGCCCCTGGCAAGGTCAGCCTGGCTTTACAGAACCCAGTCCTCAGAGCTCCTTTGGATATGGGGAACCCAGCGAGGCAGACAGGGAAATGTTTTCTGCCTTTTAAGAAATCCAATAAAAGATTTAGATTAGATTGCAAACCCTGTGCAGGGCAGGATCCTGCCTGGCTGGTGCTGGCAGATGTGTGCCCTCAGCTGTCCCTGCTGCCACCAACCACTGGCTCCTGCCACAGGCAGACCCCACTTGTGTGCTGGTCTCTGTGGGTCACTCATCAACCTGGCAGTGCTGGGAGAAATCACTCCTTTTCATATGGGATAAAAGAAATGGCATGGAGCAAAAGCTGCATTTGAATACACCTGGATGACTTTCTTGCAATGTAGATTCTCATGTTAACAGGAGGCACACAGGAGGTGCCACCCCCTCAAGGGACACCCGAACCCTTGGCAGGTGGCTCTGGGGAGCCAGCACTGCTTTTCATCCATGCCCTGCTTGGGGCTGCTCTGGGGACAGCAGGGACATCTGAACTGTCTGGGGTGAGCCCAGGGACACGAGGCCCTGTGGTGCACAGGGGCCCACAGGGTGCCAAGGCCCCTGTCCTGGCAGCACGAGCACCCCTGTGATGACCAAAGCCACCCTAAGAGAAACCTGCTCCTGCTTCCAGCGGGTTTCTCTGTGCTGTGGACGTGTCCTCCCTGTCTCCAGCAGCTGAGTCCAGCCCTGCCTCATCCCAGCATCATCCTGGGTGAAACTCCTCCACCTCACAGTGACATCAGACTCCCACATTACGAAATGATGCTGTTGACTCTGTTGAATCTCCTCTGGGGTTTTCCTAGGGCAATTGCCACTTGGAAGGAAATAAAGTCATGAGCAAAACTTGGCCCACTCCTGGAATCTCCAGGGTTGGACACGGGCTGCAAAACCACCCTGACACTACCGGCCCAATGCCACTGTGATTGCTCAGCACTTTCTCTCCTGGGAAACCAGTCACTCCTCTTTGATCACCAGCTGCTCATCTGCCATCTCCCCTGAGCCCTGAGGGAAAAGCTCAGCTTTCCTCAACGAGACATCGATACTCTCCAGTGGTATTTTTGCAAATTAGAGGAATTTCTTTTATTACCTCCCAAGTTTACAGGCTGGCAGTTTGAAAAGTGGAGCAGCAAGGTGTGAGTAAGCAATGAAAACCTGTCTCAAGGTGGGGGCAGAGCTCCCAGCAGATGCTGTGTGCTGCTGGTGGAGTGCAGGGACAGTGGCCAGGCACACAGTGGCCAGGCACACAGTGGCCAGGCACACAGTGGCCAGGCACACAGCACACGGTGCCAGCTCCAACCCACGCAGGCGCCTCTGGGTCTCCAGCCCAAGGGGCAGGTGAGCAGCACTCCAGCAGTATTTACAGTCTGGGAGCTGAGATAGTGCTCACCTGACTGTGCTGGGTGCTGGGCACTCTGCTCCCACTGCCCTGCCTAAGCTGAGCTCTGCTCCGAGCCAGCCTGGCAGAGCTGAGTGCTCACCTGGAGAGGAGAAGGCTCCAGGGAGAGCTCAGAGCCCCTCGCAGGGCCTGAAGGCAGAGCTGGAGAGGGACTTTGGCCCAGGGCCTGGACTGAAGGGACAGGGGGGAATGGCTCCCACTGCCAGAGGGCAGGGCTAGACGGGATTTTGGGAAGAAATCCTTCCCTGGGAGGGTGGGCAGGGTGCCTAGAGCAGCTGTGCTGGATCCCTGGCAGTGCCCAAGGTCAGGCTGGACAGGGCTTGGAGCAGCCAGGGAGGTGACCCTGCCCAGGGCAGGGGCTGAAATGAGATGAACTCGAAGGTCCCTTCCAACCCAAACCAATCCAGCATCCCGGGGTGGCCGTGATGCCCCTGTCTGACAATCACAAGCCGCGCCCCCCATGTGCCAGTAAGGGCACACGGCTGAGTTCACTCTGCTCCCTGGGCAAGGAACAACGGGAATCGCGGACAGTGAGAGGGGCAAACGCGCAGCACGGCAGCGGCATCCCCGGGCCGCGGCGAGCACCCTGCCGCACCGGACAGCCCGCCCCGGCGGACCGGCACATTCCCAAACACCCAGCTGCTCCACCGAGACGCAGCTCGCTCCCATTCTCTTTTATCAGCGAGATTAAAGAAAACCCCTATGCAAATAAAGCTCAAATCCGAATTACTACCCCTGGCGGCACACCAGGTGCATCCCAAACACCTGCCCAGCACGAACCTGCCCGGCGCTGCCGAGGCAGGCAGAGAGGGGTGCGCTCACCGTGTCTCACACACACACCACGAACAGCCCGTCCCGCCGGTCCCTTCGCTGCCGAGGGATGCCCGAGGGATGCCCGAGCGCTCCGCTCCTCGGCAGGTCCCGGGGGAAGGGACCGGCCGGCCCCGACCCCGCACACCCCCCCGCTCCCCCGTACCTGCGGCTCCGGCAGCGCTCCCGCTGAGCCCGGCACCGGCACCGGCCCCGGCCCGGCCCCGCCGCTCCCGGGCCCGCCCCGGCCCGCCCCGGCCCGGCTGAGCCCGCCCCGCTGCGCTGCACTGCCTGCCTGCCCTGGATCCGTGCCTGCCTGCCCTCCATCCCTGCCTGCCCTGGATCAGTGCCTGCCTGTCCTCCTTGCCTGCCTACCATCCCTGCCTGCCCTCCCTGCCTGCTCGGGATCCCTGCCTGTCCTCCATCCCTGCCCTCCATCCCTGCCTGCTCCGGATCAGTGCCTGCCTGCCCTCCCTGCCTGCCCTGGATCCGTGCCTGCCCTCCATCCCTGCCTGCCCTCCCTGCCTGCCCTCCCTGCCTGCCCTGGATCCGTGCCTGCCTGTCCTCCCTGCCTGCCTTCCATCCCTGCCTGCCTGCCCTCCATCCCTGCCTGCCCTCCCTGCCTGCTCTGGATCCCTGCCTGTCCTCCATCCCTGCCCTCCATCCCTGCCTGCTCTGGATCAGTGCCTGCCTGCCCTCCCTGCCTGCCCACCATCCCTGCCTGCCTGCCCTCCATCCCTCCCTGCCCTCCCTGCCTGCCCTCCATCCCTGCCTGCCCTGGATCAGTGCCTGCCCTCCTTGCCTGCCCTCCCTGCCTGCCCTGGATCGCTGGATCCCTGCCTGCCCTCCCTGCCTGCCCTCCATCCCTGCCTGCCCTCCCTGCCTGCCCTCCCTGCCTGCCCCCGCTCCTTGCCTTCTCCCCTTCCTTGGAATATCACTTTGATTTGCTCCTAACACATCCCAAGGAATGGCACCTGATTCTGCTGCCCCTGCTCCTGTCATGTCAAGATCGCCTAACACAGCCTGGGGTAGTGGCACAAACCTCACAGAATCACAGAACCATAAACCACAGAATCACAGAACCACAAAATCACAACCTCACAAAATCACAGAACCACAAAATCAAGGAATGACGGAATCATGGAATGATGGAATCACAGAATCACCAAATCACAGAACCACAGAATCACAGAATAACAGACTCACAGAATCATTTGGTTTGGAAGGGACCTTAGAAACACAGAGTCCTGGCAAGGTTTGGGTTCAAAGGACCAGTTCCAAGCCCCTGCCATGGCAGGGTCACCTCCCACTGTCCCAGGCTGCTCCAGCCTGGCCTTGGGCACTGCCAGGGCTCCAAGGGCAGCCACAGCTGCTCTGGGTACCCTGTTCTCTGGGAAACACACTGATATTCAAATAGAAGGGGCAGACCTCTGGCTGCCAATCCATTGCTCTGCCAATGGACTGATCTGGAACTTGATGATCTCTTTCCAGGAGAAATGAGCACTGTTTCCATGAAATGACAGAATGAACTGAACATGGAAGCAGCTTTTCTGTTTGCTTGGGGGCTGGTAAGCTGCAGCTCAGAGGGGCTGGGTGCTCCCAGCCCAGCTGTTGGGATTTTCACAGTGATTAGCATGTGCTTTGTGATTTCATGTCTTAATCTCAATATTATGTGTCTTGCACACTGACTCCTGTTGATCCCATAATTAATCCCTCTGGGGGGCTGGAGAGATGTGCCCCCCCATTTTCTGTGCTCTCCTAGCCCAGGGCCAGCCCAGTGTGTGCCGTGGGCTGGGATGCAAACACGTTTGGAGGTAAAATCTTGAGCATCTCGAGCAATGTGGGAGACGTCAGCTCCTCACAACAGAAGAGTGAACATGTACAAACCTCCTTGGAACCATAAATCACTGCTGAGGGCAGAGCATTGTACACAGGAGTGATTGCCTCTTGCTAGGAGAGGTAATGACAGATTCTTGTTCAATCAGGACTCGGTCAGACTTTCCCAAATGTCCCCGTGTTCTGCTGTTTGGGAACAAAAGGGATTTTATTTTTAACTGGCACAAGTGTACCTCATGTCATGATGTCAGGAGTGGAATGCAGGGTTGTGTTTGAGAAGTGTCTCCGAGGGAAGCTGGAATGAACAGGTTTGATGGACCAGGACCTGCCGGGTTCCTCTGTCCTGTCCCAGTAATTGCCCTCCTGTGGCACTGCTTTCCCAGAGAACAATGTCTGCTACCAGCCCTGGCAGCTCCAGCACTGGAAATAGAGCTGGTGGCGTTTGTTCCAGGGTTTGGAACATCAGCTGTGCAGCCAGCAAAGCCAAATGACCTTGAGCTGGCTTGACTTTCCATCATCTCTCAATTGTTTATGAGAAGTTTATCCATAAGCAAAAACCTCCTGCTGAAAATACAGCTGAAACGCCACAGGAAGCTCCCCTGCATCCCAGGCATTGTGCTCCCAGTGGTGTGTTGTGTTGGCATGATGCAGTGCTGACAGCAGCTAAACACAGCTGGGACACCAGATCCATGGGGAAAACCAGCCCTGAAAGTCACTCCATCTGCCCATCCACCATGCTCCACAAATATCAACTGCTCCTCCGTTTGTCTGACGGAAGGAAAATGTTTTGATGGTGGCTGTGGCTGCGATGGGGACACAGGCAGCTGGAATTTTGCTGGATGCTGTTAGCTCTGGGTGCACCAATGAGGAAGAGCAGAGGTGCCTGTTCCTACCAGCTCCCACCAGTCCCCATGGGTCCCTGTCACCATCACCCACCCAACGCTGGTGCAGGCATTGTGGCCCTGCACAGAGAGGCTGTTCCTGTCCCTGTCCCTGTCCCTATCTCTGTGCCTGTGCCTGTCCCTGTGCCTGTCCCTGTCCCTGTCCCTATCTCTGTGCCTGTGCCTGTCCCTGTCCCTGTCCCTGTCCCTGTCCCTGTCCCTGTCCCTGCTCCTGTCCCTGTCCCTGTCCCTGTCCCTGTCCCTGTCCCTGTCCCTGTCCCTGTCCCCAGCTCAGCCCGTGCCCTCGCAGGGGCCCTGTGCGGCAGCCTCAGCGGGAGGAGGAAGAAGAGGATGATGTACCTGACGACGAAGAACGCCGGTGAGTGTCCCGCGGTGTCACCGGCTGGGTCAGGGTGCCCCGCGGTCCCCAGGGACGGGTGCCAGCGCTGTCCCTCGCCCAGAGTTCGACCGGCACGAGCTGCTGATCTACGAGGAGGTGGCGCGGATGCCGCCGTTCCGCCGGAAAACGCTGGTGCTGATCGGGGCTCAGGGCGTGGGGCGCCGCAGCCTCAAGAACAAGCTGATCATGTCGGACCAGGCGCGCTACGGCACCACCATCCCCTGTGAGCGTCCCTGTCCCCGCCGGCATCGCCATCCCTGTCCCTTGAGTGACCCTGTCCCTGTCCCCTGAGCGTCCCTGTCCCCTGAGCGTCCCTGTCCCTGTCCCCTGAGTGTCCCTGTCCCTGTCCCCCGAGTGTCCCTGTCCCTGTCCCCTGAGAGTCCCTGTCCCCTGAGCGTCCCTGTCCCCGCCGGCATCGCCATCCCTGTCCCCTGGGTGTCCCTGTCGGCTGAGTGTCCCTATCCCCGGAGCGTCCCTGTCCCCGGAGCGTCCCTGTCCCCGGAGCGTCCCTGTCCCCTGGGTGTCCCTGTCCCCTGAGCGTCCCTTTTCCCTGAATGTCCCTGTCCCCGCCGGCATCACCATCCCTGTCCCTTGAGCGTCCCTGTCCCCTGGGTGTCCCTGTCCGCTGAGCGTCCCTGTGCTTCATCACCGTCCCTGTCCCCTGTGCTCATCCCTGTCCCCTGGGTGTCCCTGTCCCCTGCGACGGCCCCTGTGCTTCATCATCCTCCCTGTCCCCTGTGCTCATCCCTGTCCCCCGCCAGCGTCGCTGTCCCTGCCATCGTCCCCGTCCTCGCCAGCATCCCTGTCCCCTGCGGCCATCCCTGTCCCCTCCCGCATCTCTGTCCCCTGCCAGCATCTCTGTCCCCTGCCAGCACTCCTGTCCCGGCTCCTGCGGCCATCCCCGTCCCCTGCGGCCATCTCTGTCCCCTGCCAGCATTCCTGTCCCCGCCCTGCTGCCATCCCTGTCCCCTGCGGCCATTCCTGTCCCCTGCCAACATCTCTGTCCCCTGCTGCCATCCCTGTCCCCGCCCCTGCGGCCATCTCTGTCCCTTGTGATTGTCCCTGTCCCCTCCCGCATCGGTGTCCCCGTGCCGGTTCCGGCCGGGTCCCCGGTGTCACTCCGGTCGCCCCCGGGCAGACACGTCTCGGAAGCCGAAGGAGAGCGAGCGGGACGGGCAGGGCTATCGCTTCGTGTCGCGGGGCGAGATGGAGGCCGACATCAAGGCGGGCCGGTACCTGGAGCACGGCGAGTTCGAGGGGAACCTGTACGGAACCAGGATCGACTCCATCCGCGCCGTGGTGCAGGCGGGCAAGATGTGCGTGCTGGACGTCAACCCGCAGGTGAGGGGGCGACACGGCGACACCGCGGCGACACCCCGGACCCCCCCGGCCGCGGGGCTCAGCCGTGCCCCCTCCCCAGGCCGTGAAGGTGCTGAGAACGGCGGAGTTCGTGCCCTACGTGGTGTTCATCGAGGCGCCCGGGCCCGAGAGGCTGCGGGCCATGAACCGCGCAGCGCTGGAGAGCGGCGTGGCCACCAAACAGCTCACGGTGGGGGCCCGGGGGCGAGCGGGGGGCGGGGAAACTCGGGCGGGTTTGGGGTGCGGGAGCAGGGCACACAGCTCATGATGGGTGTCCCCATTATCCCTGGGGGTGCTGGGGAAACTGAGGCAGGTTTTGGGGTGCAGGAGGGGGACACACAGCTCATGATGGGTGTCCCCATTATCCCTGTAGGTGTTGGGGTAACCAAAGCGGGTTTTGGGGTGCAGGAGGAGGACACACATCTCGCAGTGGGTGTCCCCCATTATCCCTGGGGGTGTTGGGGTAACCAAAGCAGGTTTTGGGGTGCAGGAGAGGGACACACATCTCGCAGTGGGTGCCCCCCGTTATCCCTGAAGGTGCTGGGGTAACCAAAGCAGGTTTTGGGGTGCAGGAGAGGAACACACATCTCGCAGTGGGTGTCCCCCGTTATCCCTGGGGGTGTTGGGGTAACCAAAGCAGGTTTTGGGGTGCAGGAAGCAGACACACATCTCGCAGTGGGTGCCCCCGTTATC
>JAOTQP010000724.1:15790499-15805744 GCA_026413545.1 Cichladusa arquata
GGCACAGCCATGCCCAGGGGTTTCTGTTCTCCTGCTCTCTCTCAGCCCAGCTGGGATGGGGAGCTGGCACAGCAATGCCCAGGGGTTTCTGTTCTCCTGCTCTCTCTGAGCCCAGCTGGGATGGGGAGCTGGCACAGCCATGCCCAGGGGTTTCTGTTCCCCTGCTCTCTCTCAGCCCAGCTGGGATGGGGAGCTGGCACAGCAATGCCCAGGGGTTTCTGCTCCCCTGCTCTCCCTCACTCTGGCTCCAGCTGAGCCGTGCCCTGTGCCCTGTGCCCTGTGCCAGGGCGTGTGGGCACTGCTGAGGGCACGTCCCAGCCCGTCCTGCTCTTGGGGAGCTGCTGGCAGTGGGATTAGTGCTGGCCCTGTCCTGGCCTGTCCCTGTGGAGGGACCTGCTGCTCCCTGGCTCAAGCCCTGACTCACTCAGCTGCCTGGAGCTGCTCCACGGCTCCCCTGCCCAGCCTGGCCTGGGCTGGGGATGCTCCAGCTGCTGGGAAATGCTCCCAAAGCACGAGCACAGGCTGGGCTGGGGGGATGGCTGGGGCCAGCTGTCCCTCCAGGGCTGCCCAGCTCTGCTGCTGGCTCACCCTGCCCTGGAGGTGAAGGGCTAAAACTGCCCAGCCCGTGTGGCCTCTCCAGAGCTGGGCTTGAGCACCAGAGCCTGGATGGACTTTCCATTTCCATAGGCATGTGCTGGAGATGCCTTTCCCCAGCCCAGCCCCATTTACATTAATGAGGCATTTAACTCCCAAACCTGTTTGTGGACCACTGGATGTCACCCAGATGTTGCCTCTCTGGAAGGGGCCTGGGCAGCTTTTAACCCTGTGAGTGCTGCCTGGCTACATCTGCTGGGAGCAGCTTTGGGCAGCTGCCCCTTCCTTCCACTCTGGGGAGGCTGGGGTCCCCCCTCCAGGCTGGCACCCCCACAGGGGCACATTCCTGGCACCCAGAAAATCTCTGTGCAGCTGCATTTTCCTCCTCCTCAGCCGCTTTTCCCCCACAGCTCCTCCATCACCTCTGGCAGTGGCTGCTGCAGGAGCTGTGGTGGAGCAGAGCAGAGCACAGTGAGGTTCTCCTGCAGTGCCTCCTCTCTGGCAGGGCCAGTCCTGGTGTGCCAGAGCCAGTCCCAGTGTGCCAGGGCTGGTCCCAGTGTGCCAGGGCTGGTCCTGGTGTGCCAGGGCTGGTCCCGGTGTGCCAGGGCTGGTCCTGGTGTGCCAGAGCTGGTCCCAATGTGCCAGGGCTGGTCCCAATGTGCCAGGGCTGGTCCTGGTGTGCCAGAGCCGGTCCTGGTGTGCCAGGGCTGGTCCCAATGTGCCAGGGCTGGTCCTGGTGTGCCAGAGCTGGTCCTGGTGTGCCAGGGCTGGTCCCAGTGTGCCAGGGCTGGTCCTGGTGTGCCAGAGCTGGTCCTGGTGTGCCAGAGCTGGTCCCAGTGTGCCAGGGCTGGTCCTGGTGTGCCAGAGCCAGTCCTGGTGTGCCAGGGCTGGTCCCAATGTGCCAGGGCTGGTCCTGGTGTGCCAGAGCTGGTCCCGGTGTGCCAGAGCTGGTCCCAATGTGCCAGAGCTGGTCCCAGTGTGCCAGGGCTGGTCCTGGTGTGCCAGAGCTGGTCCCAATGTGCCGGGGCCAGCCCTGGTGTGCCAGAGCTGGTCCCAGTGTGCCAGGGCAGGTCCTGGTGTGCCAGGGCTGGTCCTGGTGTGCCAGGGCTGGTCCCAATGTGCCAGGGCCAGCCCTGGTGTGCCAGAGCTGGTCCCAGTGTGCCAGGGCAGGTCCTGGTGTGCCAGAGCCGGTCCCGGTGTGCCAGGGCTGGTCCTGGTGTGCCAGAGCCAGTCCCGGTGTGCCAGGGCCGGTCCTGGTGTGCCCACAGCCTTTCCTGTGAGTCAGCAGCACCTGCTGCTGCAGGTTTGTTTCAACACTCTCCCCAGCCTGTGCCTTGGCGAGGCTGTGCCTGCACCTTCGCTCTGTTTTGGGGTGCTCCCCGCAGCCCTGTGGTGCCACAGAGCTGTGGCTCTGTGGCTCTGTGGCTCTGTGGCTCTGGGGTCACTGCCATCCCTGCCCAGGAGCTGGGCTCTCTGTCTGAGCTCTATCCCAGGGATGGCAGGCAGGCAGGGGCTGTTTGGGTGAGGGGAGCTCTGGAGCCCTGCCTGGGGCTGGCTGGGCTCCCACCCTGGCAGTCCTGTCCCCACGGATTCCCAGCCAGCCCTGGAGGCAGCGCAGTGGACAGGGGCTGGTGCTGAGCCCTGCATTTTACAGCCTGTTGTTCCCATAAACCGTGGGCTGAATGTCTCAGGCACTCTGGGTTTATGATGCTTTGCATGTGCCAGTCCTGGCTCTCAGACTGTCCCCGGTGGTTTTGTGTTTGAGGTGATTCAGGTGACTCAGCACAGTTCAGTGTTTAACTCAGGATGAAGTGAAGCATTTCTGTAGCTCCGTGGCCCTCTGAGGATTATTCATATATGGAGAGAAGGTGTTGCACCTGCCCCAGGAGTAAGTGCAAACAGCACCTGCCAAACACCTGTGCTTTTCTAAAGAATTTAAAGCAAGTGTTCTCCCAAAAAAGCACCTGCCAGGACACACATCCTGGGTTTTCAGTGGGAGAGCCCTGACATTTCTGCTGCTGAACCACTACAGGTTAGCAGCCCTGCTCTCCATCAAAGGATATTCTCCTTATTGGAGCTGCAGTTCTTGGTATAAAGTCTGACCAGTCCCTACACCTGCTTCTGTGCAGGGCTGGCACCACTCTGTTTATTTTCCAAGGTTTTGTTTTCCCCTGGGGAGGCTTGAGAAACACAAACCCCTGACCCATCCCAATCTGTGCCAGCTGCCAGTGCCTTCCCTGGCCCTAGAGCCGGGTGTGGGGGGGTCCCTCCTGTCAGGGGGCTGATTGCATGATCAGCACTCACTGATTTAACCCAGCTCTGAGGGCTGGAGGTTGGTAGGGGTTCTTGAGCAGCCTGAGGGGAAGAAGAAACCCAGGAGTAGCTCAGCAGTGGGGAAGGATCAGGACCAGCATCAAGCTGAGCTGGGGCAGTCTCTCAGCACTGCCTGCAGCAGCTGTGAGCAAGCCCCGGGGAGAGCTGTGGTCTCTGAGGTGCTGCACACACAGGTACAGCTGTGGAATGGGAGAACTGTGGCATGGCCCCCTCTGTGGTGTTTGTTTGCCCCCCAATGTTCCCTGCAGGAACAAGGTTCCCTGTGCTCTGGGGGCAGCCGACCCCTCTGCATGGGAAGGCAATTCCCCAGCCAGCTGTAACGGGGCCAAACCAGCTCCTGTGGCAGCACCAGCAGGCTGGCAGGGCAGTTTGTGGCGAGGTGTTCCTTAGCTCTGGGCCCTGTGGCTCCTGTCCCTGTGCAGTGGGGACAGCCCACGCCTGTAACACCCAGGGGAGTGGGGTAGCTCTGCTCTGGGTCTGTTCTGTCACTGCTGCCCATGACTGACACGATGAGTGCTGGTAGTTGATGCTGTTGGAGATGATGGGGGTGAGCCATGGCATGCCCAGAGCACCTCTCAGTGCTGGACCAGGGGCTGAGCCAGATCTGCTTCTCACTTTTCCTGTGGCCTCCAAGGGACTGCCCAGGTGTGGAGCTGTCTGGGCACACCAGAAGTTCCAGTGGTTTTGGTCCCTTGCTGGTTTACACTGCTTTGTGAAAGGCCTTTTCACTGTTTGTGCTTGCACCTCGTGTTCCTCCTGCTGCTCCTGAGCTGGGTCCCACAGAGCCCCCTGCTCCATCCCTGCTGGGAACCTACAGCCCCTGGGCATGCAGAGCCAAGTCTCTCAGCTCTCTGCATGCCTGCAGGGAACTAACTCATATAGCAGTGATTTAAAAACAAAAGGCAAAGCAGTTACTCAAAAATATATCTTTATTTTCTCAGTTTATCATCTATTTAAATAATTCAGTTAAAATAGGTTTTATTGCACATTAAAGAACCTTCCTGGATTCTCACTGTCCCCTATAAAACAAGCTCCTAGAGAAAGGCAAGGACAGACTCCTCCACTCAGACACCCCTCACACGCTCTGCATGGCTCTGGCTCCACAGGCCCCAGCAGCCCGTGTGCAGTGGGCTCTGCTCACGTCTCCACAGGTGCTGAAGGCAGCAGAGCTGTGGCAGGAGGGAGCTGGTGCAGGCTGGGGAGCCCAGGGCAGGGGTGCCCCAGGAGCTCTCGTGGCTGGGTGGGCACAGGCAGCAGCCCCTGGCCCAGGGGAGCAGCACAGGAGGCAAAAGGTGGCTGCTGACACTGCTTTGTGGATGGGGGCGAGGTGGATGAGGTGCAGGTGCAGTGAGACATCCTCCAGGCACTGCCAGTCCAGGGCAGGCGGCTGGGACTGGGTGGCTGCAGGAGGAAGTCCTTGCCTGGGGTTGAGCAGGAAGGAGCAGCCAGCAAGCTCCCTGTGAGGCTGCTGGGAAGTCATTTAATGAGCTCCTTGGAAGTTGTGTTTAAGGGCTGCCTGAGTGCTGTGGAATGGAACAAGCTTGCAGAGGATACACTTCATTACTGTGCTCCAAATTGGATTTCATGCCCTTTCAGATGATTCTTTGGGGATGACTCGGGCTTTCCTACCCCAGCTGTGTAGTAACTTGCCCTACAAGCACATTTCTGGTTGTCCTGGCTTTTCATCTCACAGGAAAAAGCTCCTCAGGCCACCATTGGAATCAGGTTTCTAATGAAAATTCAAGCGAACGCTTTCCTTTAATGCTCTTTTGTGCTTTACCCAAGCCCCTGTCATGCCCTTCCTACACATGCCATCCTGGATTCCTGACAGCCCGGGGTTTTTCCCACAGGTCCAGCCACACAGCAGAGAGCAATTAGTGTTAATGCTCAATGTGGCATCAATCTGCTGCTGTGGAGCAATTCCTGCCCACATGCAATGGGGTGTGTGCAGCTGGTGGCTAATGCGTGCCTTTGCCTGGTGAGACATCCCAGCTTAGTACCACATCCTGCTCCAGCCATCTCCTGCCATCATTAACTCCACAGCTGATGGTGCTTGAAGCTCCCCATGTCTCTGAGCCCTTGGCTTTGTGTGTGAGCTCTGAGCTCTGCTCAGGGCAGCTCTGAGCGCCGGCTCAATCCCTGAGTGAGGGTGTGACCCGACAGCCCCTCAGTGCCTGTCTGGCTCTGTGCCTTTCACCCTGCTGTGGCTCCAGCCCCAGCCCTGCGGGCAGGGCGGGTGGCTGCCCGTGTCAGTGCTGGCCCAGCTCCAGCGTGTCGGGCAGCTGCTCGGTGAAGGCGGTCTCCAGGCGCAGGGTGCTGTAGTTGGGGGGGGGAGTCCTGGGCAGGGGGCTGTCCTGGGGCAGGGGCAGGCGCAGGGCGGTGGTGAAGGTGGGCAGGTCCTCGTCCAGGCACGCAGGGTTGGTGTGGCCCTGCCCCTCCAGGTCACCGGCCTGGGCCGTCCCCGTGCCCCGCTGGCGGTGGCTCCACCACTTCTTGGCCCTCTGCCACTGGCGCCGCAGCACGATGGACAGCGAGTCGATGAGGAACACCTCCACGATCTCGATGACACACACCACCGAGCAGCTCATCCACAGCCCCAGCTGGCCCCCGAAGTTGGACAGCAGAATGACCAGCTGCAAGGGCAGAGAGCACCAGGTTGGGGTCTGCAATGGGCACTGTGCATGGTGCTGGCACAGCAGGCAGGGAGACAGAGCCGGGCGCCCAGGGCTTGCTCAGCACTCCCAAATGCCCTGGGCCCATCTCTGCTCTTGTTCTCCCTGGCTCTGCTTCAGAAGCAGCTTGGAGCTGAGCTTGCTGTGAGCTTGCACAGGGCTCGGAGCTGGACAGGCAGACGTGGCCCGAGATAAGGGCTGGAAAGGGCAGGACCGGCCCAGAGGTGCCTATCTGAGATCAGCTTCCTGCCCCTGCCCGTGTGGGACTGCTCCCCTGGGCAGGTGAAAGCTCCCAGCCTGCGTGGGAGGAAGTGCTGTGTCTCCTGGGATAGGGAGCAGCACGCTCGCTCACCGTGTTGGCAGGATTCTCTGAAATGAATCTCTCGTTCAGGTCCTTGTAAAACACCATCAGGTTGGCAAGGTCTGTCCTGGGGAAGCAGGAGGCAGGCAGAGGGTTTAGTAAAACAATAACATGAAACATACTGAAAAACTATGCAAATAACCAGTTGGACCAGTAGGGCTGGGCTGCTCCAAGGGAGCTTTTTCCCCAATTGCCATCATTAGGGCTGCCAAGATCGTATCAGAGCTGGAGGTGCAAGGCAGGAACACACAGGGGGACTTACTTGTTCAGCTTCTTGTTGTTGAGTTTCTGCCCTTTGTCCCAAGAGAGAACCCGGAGCATCCAGTCCTGGAGAACAGACAGAAAATGCTACTCGAGCTGCAGGTTCTTGTGCAGAGACCCCTGGGAAGGGACTCGTGCTCCACACCTCCCTGGGCTAGTCTGGGCACCAGAACTGAGTGTGTGACAGCCCAGCTGGGCCCAAGGGGATCTCCCAAGACAAATTCCAGTTTAATGGTAAACTCCTGGAGGGGAAGCCCTGAGCTGGAAACTACAGACTGGTCTCTGGGAGCAGCATCACTGAATGCTACTGACTACCTCAGGGGCTCCTGCTTTTGTGCTGAGCCTCTGGGGTTACTCAGTGCCTTGTGCTAGGCTGCTGCTCTGGTGGGGAACAGCTGGGGACTGACCTCTGACACGGTGGATGGCCACTGGGCAATGCTGGTGGTGAGTGCCCACTCCTTGAAGCTGCAGAGAAAGGCAGGATGTCACTTGTGAGCTCCGACTCCCACAGACCCCTTACCTCTGCCTGTGGCAAGGACTCACCTGCAGGCATCTTTGCAGATCTGCTGGCAGCCCAGCTGCTCCTTCACAAACTTCTCGTGCAGTCTGTAGTAGCAGTACACTGCAGGGGAAGAGCAGGATGTGTGTGAGAAGCCAGAGAGAAAACCTGCTACCTGGGCTGGAGTGGGACATCTGGGGCAGAGGTGGCCCTTGTGGCCATCGCCTACACGGTGGGGATAAAAGGATTTACCCCATAGATATTGCAAAAGGCTCTTGGGAAGTGGCTGTCACTTGATACAGGCATGAAAACTGCCACACCTGGTCAGCCCTCCACTCCACTGCTCTGTGGTGGGCACAGGTGACAAACCATCAGGGGCAGTTTCACCAACCAGTCAGTGAGCAAGGGAGACACTTCTGGCTCTGGGGGTGGCAGCTTAAGTGGGTTAAAGCAGATTTACCTCATCCCAGCACACTGGGTGTGCAGCAGCTGTGCCAGGGACACTGGGGGTGCAGGGGGGGTACAGGGGCTGTGTGACAGGACACTGGGGGTGCAGGGTGGGTACAGGGGCTGTGTGACAGGACACTGGGGGTGCAGAGGCTGTCTGACAGGACACTGGAGGTGCAGGGTGGGGACAGGGGCTGTGTGACAGGACACTCGGGGTGCAGGGGCTGTCTGACAGGACACTGGAGGTGCAGGGCGGGTACAGGGGCTGTGTGCCAGGGACACTGGGGGCGCCGGGTGGGTGCAGGGGCGGTGTGACCGGACACTGGGGGTGCAGGGGCTGTCTGACAGGGACACTGGGGGTGCAGGATGGGGACAGGGACACTGGTAGTGCAGGGGCTGTGTGAGGAGCTGGTGCTGCAGGGGACAGGACTGGCAGCTGAGGCACGTGCAGTGCCAGAGGTGTTTCAATACTAACTCCAGTTTGGGTTCTTCTTGTAGTTGCAGTACTCAGCCCCAGCAGGTAAGGGCTGGGCATACTGGGCACAGCCACAGGACTCCACCATGGCCTTCTGGAAGCAGGAGTGCAGGCAGATCTGGGGAGAAAAAACAGAGCTGGGGGCTGAGAGGCAGCACCAAGCTCCAGGCTCCTGTGCACCTAAAAACATCCTGTTTATGACAATGCAGTGGGACGGGAACCCCGTTTCCCTGGGCCTTCAGACTCTGCTGTGGGTGAATACAAACAGGCAGAAAGTACAGTGGAGGGTTGAGGCTCTAGTGCAAAAAATAAGAATATAATCTTCTCGGAGGATTACATACATGGGGGTTCTATGAATGCCACCAAAAGCTTCAGTGTTGCAGTTGCTCTTTACAGAGTCAAGGAGAGGGTTTTAGGCCTGCCATGGCACGTGGCCCATGAATCACTAACTAGGTGTGGGAAGTGACTCACAGCAGCAAACGTTCACAGCTTCCACCAAACCCTGCTGGTGCCTGCTGGGAGAGGTGAAGCTGGGAGGATTAACAAGGCAGCAGAGCTGTGGTTTGTGCTAAAACACTGGGACATGCAGGAACAGAACTTCTCTTTTAAATCCCAGTCAAGCCTTTTGGTTCCAGTCCCTCCTGAGCACTGAGTTTTGGTGAAGTACTGTTATTAAAAACCTGAGATAATGTCAGGTGATCCTACATGGCACTACAACAGCAGATTTCATATTCCCCATATAACATGAATTCAGCCTAGACCTGGGCTTTGCAGCAGGCAGCAACTAATGTAAGTACAATTCTTCAAGTGGAGTGTGCCAGAACAACTGACACTCTCCAAGAGGGCAAAATTACAGAAACCATGCAAAATTAGTGGAAACTTACTCTGTAAACAAACATCCTGCTATCTGGATACTGATTAGATGGGTTCTGTTATTCTTGGAGTCCTAAAGGTCACAATTTCTGGCTTCAAGGGTTACTTAGCTGCAACCTTTACTTGGCCAATATTTTCCAGTCTCACGTTGCTTGAAAATTGCCTAATGAGCTCATGTTCTCTCTTTATCTAACAGGGTGCCTGAGGGAACTTCAAACAGCAACCACTTAGGAATAAAAGTTGGATTTTAAGAAGTGCCATTGCATTTCACATCAGCACAACTCTGTGCTCAGGCTGCTCCCAGTCTCTGAACCACAGACTGCTACAAAGCTCTTTATGCAGGCAGTTTTCAAGCAACTGATAACCCCAAATGTCATGGCTTTACCTGGAGTGAGTAGCTCTTGTTGTAGAGATTGTCCACGGGTATGTCAGCTCCTGTCTCTGTGCAGTCACTGTAGGGTTTGCTCAGCTTGCGAGACCGAGTCTGGGAAACAGAAAGGAAACAAAACTTGTTTTTCTGGAGTTCACCACAGGATTCAGCGACACTTTATCCCAACTCTGAAACTGTAAGTGATAAGGCAGCTTTAAATAGAATGTTTACCTTTTGCTACCTAAAATGATTGGTCAATCCCTTGTCAAAACAAAGGGTTTTTGTTTCTAATATCCGTTTCCCAAAACACTGCTCTGGTGGGATTCTCTGCTGTCTTCCTGGAAACCTCCTGCAGGAGTGCAAGGTGCTATAATCACAGCAGTGAGGGGTTTTCAGAGTATTGTAATCCATGTGCATGCTCTCTCCTAGTCTGAGGCTGTGTGTGCTTTGCTCTGGATGTCTGTGTTCTGAGGGATGGTGGTTGTTGGATGGGGGTTTTGGGTTATTTTCTGTGAGGATCCCTGCCTGCCTGAGCTGCTGCTGCACTGGCTGCTCCTGTGCTGTGGGTAAACAGCACTTGAGGCTCCACTAGTGCTCAACAGCACCTCTCTCAATCCACTCTAAATCAAATGTTTGTGTCTCCCTCAAATCTTTCTCCAGGTGCTGCTTTGACCCCTCCTCTCAAATGCTCATGACTTTTCCTGTTCCCAATCTCTGCCCAGAGCAAAGAGCTCTGCCGTGCCACGTCTGTGCCTGCAAGCTCTGTGAAACCAGGGCTGGGAGCCCTCAAATTCCCAAACCTGATTCCAGCCCCATGGCCCACTTTCTGCAGCCTGCCTTACCTCCCTCAGCCCCTGCTACCTTTCTGCAGTAATTATCCACTTTATAACGAAGTGGCCTGAAACCACAAGAAACATCCATTTAAGAATCCATTCACCTGTCTTTCTCTACAGAGTTTAAAATCAGAATTGAAAATTCTGCACAAAGGATCAGTTTAGCAGGAACCTGAGAATGCCTGTAGCCCCTAAGGCACTGAATGCAGCCCCTGAGGCCACATCTGATAGGAGCACACCTCACCAATTTGTCTACAGCAGGAGATGGCTCTGGGCCACTGTGGTGCAAATCAGGGCTTTTAGAGATGCTCAGATCTCTCTTTGGAGAGAAAGATGCATATTAGAGATGCATTACTTCTGAAAACTGACTGAAACCAGCTTTTAAATTCCACATACAATGTAGTGCCAAGACACTGCCTCAGTCTGCTCCTGGGGCTTCCAAGAGATGATGAATCCTTTGTATAGAATTATTTTGTTGTGGCTTTTGCTCCTACAAAATCTTACTTGTTCCTTCAGGTACTGAAATATTTTCCAAACTAAGTATTTAACTAAAGCACTGTAACTCTGACCAAGCAATGCCTTGTTTGCATGCCAAACATCTTGGAATATTTTTGGAGGTGAGGGGCAGTTGCAGTGCCCAGCAGAAGCCCATGTGCAATGATGCTGTGTTCAGAGCCCAGCAGAGTGAGGGACACAGCTGCTGTGTCCTCTTTGTGCCCTTGCATGTGGGGACAAGGACTGATCTGGCACCTTGCTGCTGCAGCCCTGTCCTGACAATCCTGCCCCCACCACTCAGCAGGCTCTCTGCAGTTGTCCTTTCCCAGCAGGACAGTGATCCCCAGCTTTTGTTCTGAGACCTGAAATTGTGTCCAGCTTCTGTTTTGGCTGCCTCATTAGGATGCAATTGGATCCTTTCCTCAAAACAAATATTTTATATACAGACACTAAGATGTGCCTAATCTTGTTTTTTATGCTACAGCAACACTCCAGACCGATTGTGCTAGGAACATACTACATTAAATATTGAGACTCTGCCTTGTGTGACCGTCTCTGTACGGTGTGATGGTGACAGAGAAAAGTCTTGTGAGACTTGTGGCCTCACACCATCCTGGTTCCCAAACTTCTCAGTCATGATTGACCAAGGAACTGCTGCCAGCTTTCCACCCAGCTGGAAGACAGTTAACTATCTGCATTTTGTAAAACATCAGCCCTCTTTTAATGCCTTTTCTAATGCAGGGCCTCGGCACACCGATAAGCAGGATGGCTGATGCTCAGACCAGAGCAGAAGGAAGAAAGGCAGAGCTGAAGTGCTCACTTAACAGCCCATCCAGATGAAAGGGGACCTGGCACAGCTTTGTGCTGTGCCGAACCCCCTTGGGCCAAATGCCTCCTCTGAAGGGCAGTAAATGGGGAAAGCAGGAGCTGCAGCTCTCCTTGCCTTTGTTCACAGCTGGAAAAAGCAAAGCCGCTGCCCACGAGGGTGTTTTTATAGCTGGGATAGAGAGAAAACCAGCAAAAGGAGGTTTACATTCACAAAACAGTTCAAGGGGTTGTGCTGCCACCATCCCTAGGGACCCAACCCCAACGCGGGGACCCACAACTCCAGCTCTGGCTCCTCCACCCCAGGGACTCTCTGGGATGAAACTTCCTGCTCATTGCTAAAGCCAAACAAGGCACTTGACAACACACTTCTGTGGTTGTGGATTTTGCTGTGAAAACAAAACCAAAAATCCCCTGGAAAGCCAAGGGGTGGAAGAAAAGGGAGAACAAACAATATCCCAGGCCGGTTTGGTTTATGAAGACTGATTTTCCCATGGCCTCTTTTGTTCAGAAAAGTGCTATCACAGGATTTCCTTCAGGGCACTTCAGCTGCTGAGTGGGAGGTATTCAAAGCCTTGGAGCTGCTGGCTCTCTGAAATCACCCCATCAGTTCCTATTTACAGCTGTACCAAGGCAAAGGTGCACTCGAAAAGGAGATTGTTACCACTCACAAAGTGCATCCCTATGGAGGTGGCCGCTGCAGTCTCAATCTCCGTGCCAATGTCTTCAATGAAGGGATACTCGTTTTGGTCGTGGACGATGATCTTGGCTCCTGTGGATGTCACCAGGAAGGGGTTGTAGTCTGCCTCATCGATGTACAGAACAACGTGCAATCCTGAACCAGAGACAAGGCAGGAAGTTACACCAGGAGCCAGAGCCACGCTTCCTGGTCAGGGAGGGCAGCACGGTTTATTTCATGTTATCTGGCCTTAAGCAGAACTGTAACAGCCAAGCACAGCCTCTGCCCAGCCAGACCAAGACACCTGCAGCCAGTAACATCCCCTGGTGGTGCCGAGTACAACAAATAACAGCTGCTGAGAACGTGGCTGGAACTCACTTATATAACTAGGCAGCAGTAATTTCAGCTGGAAAACATTAGTGATGCAATGATATTATCTGTATTCTCAGGCAAGAGTTTGCACTAGTTCAAACAGGCATTTCCCCAATCAGCCTGTACATCTACAGCCAACACATCACTCACGCTCCAGCAGGATCCAGTTTGCTGCACCACTTGTTATCAAACAGTTCCTCTGTAAACTGCCCTGGAACAACCCAGGTGTGCAGAGTGACAGGGAACACTCCAGGTGTGCAGAGTGACAGGGAACACCCCAGGTATGCAGAGAGTGCCCCGGAACAATCCAGGTGTGCAGAGTGCCCTGGAACACCCCAGGTGTGCAGAGAGTGCCCAGGAACACCCCAGGTGTGACAAGTGCCCTGGAACACCCCAGGTGTGCAGAGTGCCCTGGAACACCCCAGGTGTGCAGTGAGTGCCCTAGAACACCCCAGCTGTGCAGAGAATGCCCTGGAACACCCCAGGTGTGACAAGTGCCCAGGAACACCCCAGGTGTGCAGTGCCCCACTCACCATACTCGCTGCCACCTGTGGAGGTGCTCAGGATGGTCCCGTTCTCGCCGCTGTTGAAGGTGTAGCAGTTGCCATGGAGAGGGTGATGGAAACGAGTGAAGTGCCTGCAAGAAATCAAATATCATGACATTGTAGTTCTGTCTGTGGGAGAAAGGCAGCATATTTGGACTCTGGTTTGGTCAAGAGACAGACCAGGACTGTATGGGGGGTTTGTTACTTCTTGTCAAGAAGTTTATTCTGCTGAAAGATGTGGGTCTCTATCTGAGTAACTTGAAAACACATGGCAGTATGATCTAGTTTAATATCTCAGGAGATGGAGACTCGAGGAAGTTTTAATATGGGAAAGGGGGTTAATAGCAGGGGGGAGGCAGATTCACAGAACTAGCAGTGGCTTCTGCTGGAATTCAGCAAATACCAAATATTCCATTCCTACATATTATGGGCTTGGAAATAAGCTGTTAGGATGGCAGGAATTTTCAGTGCACTGACCTTTTGTCACAAGATAGGCCATCAAAGAAACATGTCAGTATAAGGTCATCAGCAGAATAACTCAATTTCTCTTTAGTCTCCAGGGGAATTTGTGCCATGATGTTCATGTAATGCAGCTTGTACCACTCCTGGATAGCGTTGACACCCGAGCTGAATGTGTACAGGGCACACTCACTGCTGTTGTTCGCGTCACACTGACAAAGGGAAAAAACATTTCAGATGGACTCAAATCACGGATTCTACAAGGCAGGTGTAAATTAAGGATTGTACAAGGTACATCTGATAGTGCTTCTCCTCCACAGAAATAACCATGTATGAAGTTACAGTGGGCATCAAAGACCTTTTATGCAGGGCTAAGTGACATGACCAAATATTTCAGGACCAAAACAAAGGTCACAAATGACACTGACTGTATTTGGGAAGACTTCAGGAAGGCACTGCTCTTCCAGAGAGCTGGAAGTGAATCTGCAGCAGCCATGGAGGCTTAGGCAGAAGTGCAGACAGGGCACTGCAAAGCCACCTGAGCAGGCAATAAAGCCTGCCAGAGGGACACTGACCCCAAGCCAGCTGCCAGAGGGACACTGAGCCCAAGCCAGCCCTTTGCTGCCCCAAGGGAACTCGCTGGCCAGGGCAGGTGACACTCACCAGCTGAAAGCCAATGATGTCATTGGAATCACCCGAGTTCACGATGGACGAGTCCTTGTGAAAGACACTTCCCTCTACTCTCCTCTTCTGCCCGCTGTGCAGCTCAGTCGCTGTCCTGGAGAAGTCCTCCACCTTCAGCAGAGGGATCTGTTGGAAGAAGTCGCTCCCTGTGCTGTTCCAGTCATCCACTGACCGGCGCACCTTGGACTTGCCCTCAGAAAATCCATAGAAAGTTTCCAAAGCCTTTTTTGTCTCTTTGTCCAACTCAGATAAATATTCTTTCATGGCACTGTACCTGCATGGGAGACAAGTTGACAGTGACATGCCATCCCACCTCACTGCCCAGCTGCAGTGCCTGCTGCACTGTGGGTGCCATGGCTTGGGACAGAATTCTCCGTGCAAGTCTCACACCAGTTTCTCACATCACTGAGGGCAGACACAGCTGTATCCACGGGGAGATTTGGAGCAAGGACCCCAGGGAGCAGAGCAGACTGAACTACAGAGAAAGTTCTCCCAAGACTCTCAAGCTCCTTATGTTAGAAGCCTGAGGAGGCAGAGCATGTGGAAATAAGACTTCATCTGTAAAGAGTCATCAAAGAGCTGCATCCCAGTGGGGACCGGGGTGGGAATCTGGCAGCAGAACAGAGAGCAATGTAAAGCATAATTTGACAGGAGAAAAAGTATTGCTGATGAATCATGTCAAAATCTCTCATAAAGAAAGAAAGAAGCAGGAGAGGAGTGACAGATGTCCGCTCTCCATTCTTTAGGAGATGATGCTGTTTGTAATCCTGGAACTCTGGTCCTGGGAAGAAGGGAATTTGGAGAGAACCAAAGAGCTGCCAGGGGCTGTGCGGAGCAGAAAGCAGCATGAACGGAGCCGAGGTCAGCAGGCGGCAGTGAGGGGTGAGAGTGAAAGGCACAGGCACAGAGGGGATGCGGCACACCAGGCGCCCTACAGGGAGAAGCCAGGTTGGGAAAGCGCTGACAGGCAGCACCGGGACGAACTCGGGAAGGAGTCGGTGCTGTGCTGACCCCCCACCCTCCCACCAGCTCCCCGAGCCTCACTTGTAGGGGTTGATGTTGCAGATGGTGACGGCGGGGAAGGGCAGCTTCTGGAACTGGACGGTGACGGACACCGAGGCGCTGTAGTAGTTCATGAGGAGCTCGGCGCACTGCCAGAGGATGAGCCCCACGGCGCTGAGGGTCAGCAGGATCCAGAGCAGGCGGCGCAGGCGGCCGCGGGACACCACGATGCGGCGGCAGCCGTGCGTGTTGGTGTTGAGGCAGTACCAGCGCATCAGCTCGCTCAGCGTGGGCGCCTGCGGGCCGCGCACCGGCAGCGTGCGCTTCAGCCGCGCCGTGATCTTCTTACCGGGGGCCGCGGCGGCCGCTGCGGGAGAGCGGGCGCTGCTATGAGAAACAGATGCCACTACCCCATTGTTTTTGAATGACATCTGAAGTTATATGCAATTTTCTCCAAATTGCCTT
>JAOTQP010000724.1:15806863-15834266 GCA_026413545.1 Cichladusa arquata
CCGCGTGCTGAAGACGCTCTCCACGCTCTCGCACTACAGCAGCGAGCCCGAGCCCCGCGGCGCGCTCGCCCCGCGCCTGCCCCCGCCGCAGGCCACGGGCGGCCTGGGCAGCTGCTTCCCGCCGGGCCCGCCGCGCAGCCCCGAGCCCCCGCCGCGCCCCGCCGGCGCCTCCGAGCCCGTGCCCGGCGTGGCGGGGCTGCGCAACCACGGCAACACCTGCTTCATGAACGCCATCCTGCAGTGCCTCAGCAACACCGAGCTGTTCGCCGAGTTCCTGGCGCTGGAGCAGTTCCGCGGCGGGCCGCCCCCCGCCGACGGGCCGCCGCCCGCGCCCGGCGAGGTGACGGAGCAGCTGGCGCAGCTGGTGCGGGCGCTCTGGACGCTCGAGTACACCCCGCAGCACAGCCGCGACTTCAAGGTGAGCGGGGCCTCGTCGCGGGGAGCAGCCCTGGAGGCGCGGTGCCGCCGTGCGGGGCTGGCTCGGGGCTCGGCCGGTGCTGCCGTGCCTCACAACAGGTCCAGACGTGACACAGCGTGTCACCGTCACACGGGCACCGCAGGCTGCCCGGTCACCGGCTGTGGTGGCTGTGCTGGCACTGCTCCGAGCACCCACGCGGTGGGAAGAGCCCTCTGGCCCTGCCAGCTGCTTGCCGGTGTTTCTGGAGTGCTGTTCCTGCTGCCAGCATCCTTCCAGAGCAGCCGACCCTGGTCAAGAGACAGCGCTGGACACCCCCAGCAGCGCCCTGGGCATGGGACGGGTGCTGCCACTCTGCTCTTTGCTCACGGTGTTTGGTGCTGGTTGATGGCTCGGGATGGTTTTTGTGCGTGAAAATACCTGTTTTACTGTTTCATTCCTCTACCGTGCTGCCATTAGGGAAGCTGCAAGTAACTGTTGTTTGGGGGTTGTGAGTGTGCATGGAAGGAGGCTGTTGAGAGCTGTGCCTCGTAGTGTGCTAACCAAGAACTGGTGAGTCTGGGCTGGTTTGGGGAGCGTGTTTCAGGAGTACCTGCCTGTACTCTCTTGCTCGGGCTCGCTCGTGTTTGGCCCGGGATGTTCTCCCACCACAGCCCCTGTTCTGTGGTTCTGTGTGACCGCTCCTGCCCTGCCCGGGCCTCTCACCTGCCCCAGGAGCTGCTGGAGCAGAGGGCTTGGTCCTGTGCTGGGGCTGAAAAACACCCTGCCGTGGCTTTAGGTGAAACCAGGCACAACTGTGTTAAAAGTGCTCTAGGCCTACTTTGCCTCTTGGAATAGGGAGAAGTATTATTCCTGGCACAGAAGACTCTCTGGCTATGTGAGAGGATCAGAGGGTGAGTGGTAGCTTCCACACTGTGAACTTAGACACCTAGGGGAAATTTTAGGGGAATTTTTCTTGCGGATTGACTTGCAGAGCAGATGTTCAAATGCATGAAAACATCATTGACACAGTCTTGCACTCTGCCTGCAGTTCAGCTGGGGTGCACAGCAGGTAGAGACTGGGGAGTTGGCTCTCCCTTGGTGCCTGCTGGATGCTGGGATGTCCTGGAGGGTCCTCTGAGGTGGCAGTGGCCTTTGGCACCCTCAGTCATTTGGATGGAGGCATGGCCAGCACCTTCTTCCCTTTGCTTCTCCTGTGCCTTTTGAGGCAGCTGCACCCACCCATCCCACAGCTGTGCTGGGGTATTCCCTGGAGACCCTGGCTGTTTGCCCTCTGTTCCCTGGAGGCCCTGGCTGTTTGCCTTGGGGTGAAGGTGCCTGTGTTCTCTCAGCATGCCTGCCACAAGGACCACGTGTGCCTCTGGTCTTTTCAGGAGAGGTTTTTATGGTGGAGCACTTGGAAAGCTGATCACTCGATGAGTCTGGTGTTGGCAGGACCGGGGGGACTCACCTCAACCTGTCACTGCTCCTGAGGTGGTGTGGCAGGAGAAGAAATAGTGGGTTTCTCCAGAGTAATAGCAGGAAAAAAGGTTGTGAAAGCAGGATTGTCTTGTGACAGTGGAACTGATAAAGGGAGAGCTGCTCTCTTTCTAGGCCAGGCTCTGCTGTTGACACAGGCTGTGGGAGCAGGGCTGGGATAGAGAGACAGCAGGAAGAAGAGCAGCAGGGCCAGGGATTCAATGAAGGCCATGTTCTGAGGGTGCTGATAGCAGAACTTTGCTGTTTGCAGGCGTGGCTGACAGTAAGCGAGTGCTGCTCTGCTTTGGATGGAGCTGGAGCCCATCCATCTCCTACCTGCTGGGTCCCTGGAGGTTTTAAAAAGCCTCTTGCTGAAGGGAATCTGGTCCCTGTTGATCCAGTTCAGCACTGCACAGTGCCAGCAGCCTGGTCCTGCTGCAGGACTGTGTCACTGTGTCAAGTGCTGCTCCCTTATAGGAGTCAGTTACTTCTAGTATGAAATTAATGTTTCTAGAGACTGTTAAGTCACCTGAATCTGCTATTAAATTCAGTTCTTAATTAAACTTTTTCGCAGCAGCAGATTTGCACAGTTCATTTACAGATGTAAACAATGGGCTGAGATTGGAGAAAGGCAAAGATAGGTGTTTTCATTCTGGTAACTGCAGCTTCTCCCTAAAACAAGGAAAACATCCCCCCAGCATGTTCTGCTTAGAGGGTGGAACATTCCTGGTCTGCTTAGGTATAATTGTTTTTAAGGGTGGAAAGTATTTTCACAGAGTAATTTTGAGCTTTCCCTCTAACAGTAATAGCCCATGAAAATAGTGATTATTTGATAGGCAAAAGGCTCTTTTTTCAGCATACTTTCAAATCCATGTTTGTTTTTTTTGCTTTTTTCCTCTTTTGGCACCAAATGGGCAAAGGCACTTCCTAATTCCTAAATACTTCTCTGCAGGTGCTAAGTGTATTTTAGGATAAAGGATAACACTTACTTTCTAGCTCACTCCTATATCTGTAGGCTTCTCTCTTGGAAGAGAGGAAATTATTTTCAAGGGAGCATGTCTTAAAGTCCTCATGGACAGGGGCCTTTGAAGGGATGGTTTTTACCCTCAGCTGGTTTTCCTTGGTAGTGTTTTCTCTCTTTTTAGGTTGGTCTTCAGGAAATAACCCATGTCACGGGTCTCGGAATGATGTAGCTGCTGAAACCAAGGAAAATGCAGTTCAGGCAGCTGGTTTGTGATAAATGGTTCATTTTGTAGTTGCAGGTTGAGGGGAGAGCCTGGCAGAGCGGGGAGGTTGGGAGTGCTGCAGAGCTGGGCAGTGGGGCTGTAGGAGGCTGAGGTAGGAGAAGGGCTGTGAGGACTGGATGAAGGTGGAAGCAGAAGGGTTTGGTTGCTGGGTTGGAAGCAGAAGAGGAGCACCAAGGCAGAGCTGGTGCTTGCTGGGTTTCTGTGCTGTGGGTGCCTTTCCATTGCTGCTGTGCTCCTCTGCTGTTTGCTTTGACAATCCTTCTCTTCCGATTGCTCCGTGGGTTTTGTTTTCCTGCCCAAACAAAGCTGCTGCTTTCATAACAGGGGCCGATATTGCAGCCTGTGCTTCCTCTTTCCCCTTTGTGATGGTGTGACAGTGGTGACAAACATCTATTGTCTAAGCAGGGCTTTGGGCTTGTTTTTTTGCAGGGAGCTGTCCCGTCCTGCCTGCAAAGTTCCTGGGAGTGTCAGACAGGGAGGACAGAGCACCCTTTGTATGGGAATGGTCTGCAGCACTTGGAGGTCACCATGGGGGTCGTCAGCAAGAAGGACTTTGGTTTCAACTAATTGGGCTTGAAAAATTATGTTCTTATGCAAATCCTCTGCCTTCTGTGGAGTGTGGGTCTTCTGTGAATGATGAGGCCCTTTCTGTTTTGAGACTTGCTTTGGGGCTCTAGGGCAGTTGTGCACTGAAGCATGCCAGTGTTTAACGAGACCCTTTGCACACCAGAGCTGGGATTGCATTTCTTGTCCTGCAAGAAAATGGCCTTGGCTGTGACCTGCAGCATGTTAAGCAAATACAGCAACAGTCACCATAAGTCAGTTGGGTTGGATTGTCAGAACTGGATCTGAACCCAGAACGAATCCCTGTTGGTAGAGCAGGGGTTATTGTGCCAGGTTAGAAGTGCTGCTTCCTTTTTTATTTATTTATTTTTAAACTTGTGTTTGGTGTGAGATTCCCAAGTGGCTGTTTGAAACTCCTTTCAAGCTGTTTTGGGAATGCTTTTGGTGCAAATATCTCACTTTGGGACAAGCAATCTGCCAGCTGTGTTGGGCACTTCTCTGGGAGTTAATCACTAACTCCTGAGTTATGGAGGAACTCCTGTAAGTGTTTTCATGGTCAGATCTTTGCCTCCTGTTGAAGGTGCAGTGAGAGCAATTCTTGGGGGAGCTTCTGGGGCAGTGTGGGTGTCAGGAGCCTTCAGTCATGCTCACAGAGCTGTCAGCCCCAGGCTCTTCTGCTCACCAGAGCCCTTGTGCCTTGCTAATGGGGCCAGTGATGTGTCAAATGTGATCTCCTGGATTGTATTTAATTGTCTTGCTCTCTGCTAGCACAGGATCAGTTATTTTATTCAGGATAGGGTCAACTGCTTATTCCTAAAATATTTCTGCAGAGAGCAAACTGTCCTCCCTCTGCACAGAGGGATGGAAGAAAGGGGCATGAAAAAACAAATGTGAGACCCTTCACCTTCACTGGGATCACAAAGGTCTGGCAGTCTTGCCACCTTACACCCTTTTTTTTAAATGTTCTTCATCAATAAGATGTAAGTCCATTATTGCATGTATAGTTTGTTGTGTTTTGCTTATTTTCTTGCCTGTTTTCCCTTACAGTTGCTTTACTTGCTTTCTACACACATACTGCTAAACCCCCTGGGAAGGGTTTCCTGCAGCAGACCTGGTTGCCTTAAGGCAGCTCTCTGACTTACCTGTGAAATCCAAATGCTTTCTGGGGATTTCTGCTATGCTTCAAACTTTGATCTGAGTGCAGCAGAGGGCTGGGGAGCCGAGGCTGAGCAGCAGAGTCCAGGAGTCAGATGTGCTCTGCTGAGGGAGTTCTGCTAGAGGGGGCAGCAGAAGTGTGGTGTGGATGCTCCTCTCCAGAGCAGAGGGTTGGGTGAGGCAGGAGAAGAGACCCCAGAGTGGAACAGCTCTGCTGCTCCACTGCCAAGTCACCCTGGGGCTTGGCAGGGACCCTCTGTGAGGCTGGAAGGGCAAATGAACATCATTGCCAAGATGTATTTTCTCTCTTCTGAGCTTTCAGGTTCTTATTTCCATTCTGCTTGTGCAAAATGAAACATTTGTGGTGCCTCTGGTGTCGTGGTGAAAGTGAGAACTGTGTGGTGCCTGGCAGCCTGTGGAAGCAGTGAGGGGGATGCATGTTCCCAGGCAGCTTAATTGGCTCTGTGTTGCTCAGTGCTTTGTACATGGCCACACTTGATTGGGGTGATGCCATTCTTCCTGCCATTGGAGCAAAGCCCTGCTTAATGAACGTGTTTGCATATGGTTGTGTCACTGAAGTGAATGTTTGTTGTAAAGTGCAAGGGGAGGCTTCTCAGAGCAGTGGTGATGGGATCCCCCATCTCATTTTCTGTGTCTGACTTGGGACCTGAAGCCAAGGCTGGGGAGAGGTGCAGGTGTGCAGCTGGAGCTGGAGCTCCTTCATGTCCATCCTCTGTGCCAGCAGGTACTGATAGTCTTTCACTGAGCTGCTTCATGTTTGTGCCTTTCTTCTGCTCCTCAGTCCCTTATTCCTTTGAATCCCACCAGTTGCTCTGCTAGTGTAGCAGGAAAACACATTCTTGCTGAACAATATGGGATTTCTGCTCTTCATGAGGGTGAGTTCTCCTGGCAGCCAGGACTGATTCCTGGCAGTGCCTTCTGGCAGCCAGAGCTGCACTCCTGGGAAGCCTGGAGAGGAGTGTGCCAGCTGGGGAATGCAGCACCCACAGCCCTCCTCTGAGTCTGTGCACACACTGCAGCCCTGGGTCCATCATCTGCACAAACTTCACTCTTCCTTATGTGTTGAAGGAAGGTTAATGAGGATTAACAGGCTTCAGCCTGGAAGGGTGAGAGTAGCTGCTGGCATGAGAGGTGTTAGGTGGGGGCTGGTGTGGTGATGCTTCTTGTCTGGGCTTGTTAAACGTGGTGCAGAATCCCTCTGGTGCTGCTGTGCTGCTCCCTGTGGTCTCCTCTGGCCTTTGTTTCCTGAAGTATTCTCGTGAGGGCTGTGCTTGTTCCCCTGTGTGCTGCACAGGGTGGGTCTGTCTGGGGACACAGGGTGCCCAGGGAGCTGCCATGTCCCATGGGGTGCTGCCCCTGGGTGCCCACAGAGCAAGGGAGGAGTGTTGTGTGCTGCCCTGGCTGCTCTGACACACCTCCTGTCATCCAGGCTCCCTGTTTGGTGCCTGTGGTCAGGCCAGGTCCAGCAATCTCTCCTGCCCCTGAGAGGAGGAGCTCCCTTCTGAGCCCCGTGCTGCTGGCTGGGTGCTGGTCTCCCCAGAAAAGAGCAGAGAGGGACAGGTGCTGTCTGTGTGTGAGCAGAGACTGATTCAGGTAAGCAGTTGTCTGCTGTAGAACTTACTCAAAGGCAAAACTGTGGTTGTGGGCTTGAAAAAGAGAAACGATGTGGTTGAGCATAACCCACTGTTCTACAGAAGATAAAGAACAGGCTTTCTTTCCTGTGCATGTGTGTCATTGGGTCAGGTCTCTAATGAGCTGACTTGATCTGTTCATGTGCAAAATCCCACAGTTGCTTCCTAGCAGGGCCACACTGGAAAATAGCAGACCAGCATTTTTCCTCTAGTTGTCTTTGTGATCTGGAACAATAATAGCAGCAAAGAAGAGGCCAGTAGTTCAGCTCTGTTTTGATCTATTTATTGCATCTCTTCAGAGCAGTAGATGAATTATTATTAAACTTTCAGTGGCCTGGTAAAAATGATAATGTGTCATTGCTGTAAATCTCCTTTATGGACAGGCAGGGACTGATATGGTTGCAGGGTGCTTGCATTAGAGGTACATAAGTGGGATTGATAGGAAATTCTGATTTTCCCCTCTTGTCTCTTTGGATGGAGCCACTTCATTCAGGGTGTCTGTGTACCACTGCATGCACATCTGGTGGAAGGGAGGATCTACCCACCTCCTGCCAAGTTGACAGGGGCTGAGCTGAGCAAAGGGCTGGAGGTGCTGTGCATCCTGGAAGATGTTGAGAGACAGTGTCAGGGTCCATGGCCCCTCCTGGTGCCTCACAGCTGAGACAGCTGCACTGGGATTGTTCTGGAGTCATTCTTAATACCCTGTGGTGCTGGATGGAAGCTGGTCAGATGTGCCAACTCTGCTTACAGGAGAGCCAGATTAGGGGCAGAGGATTAACTGCTCTTGGGGGTTGGTAAATGTGGTGGTTTTCATGTGTTTTTAAAGCATTTGCTTCCTAACTCTGTATCTGAATCCAGTTACAGTTTCTGTTGCATTACTGCAGGACCAGCAAAATGTGGTGTTGTCTTAAGTGATGAGCAAAAGAGGAGTAAAAGTTTAGGGTTATGGCAAGGGCAAGAAACCTTCTGCTGGGCTGGAAGGGCAGACTTGGAAAGTAAATATGGAGAGGTGCTGGGTGGCCAGTGCTCAGTGATGAGGTTCGTGCTCATTTGTCTGCTTTGCCTGTCAGATGTTCCTGGAGCTGTTCAGGAATGCTGCTGAGAGCCCAGGGACCCCCCCATGCTGCTGTGCCTGCTGTCCTGAGCCCAGCAGGGACTGGGACAGGGACAGGAGGTGTGTGGGGCTGTGCTTGGTGCTGACCCATCAGCCTGGGGATGCTGCATTCAGGAGTTCCTGCTATTTGTGTCAGTTGTTAAATTGTTTATTTGAGTCGGCACCTCTATCTCTGTCAGATTTAATCGTGTCCCTCAGCACTGCCTGTTCTGACTGTGTGTCCATTGTTCCCCTCCACACCCTGCATGTCTGGGAGGAGGGCACACAGCATTCCCTGCAGCAGCAGCCCCAGGGGTTTGGGCAGGATTGGACCCAGTTGTAGCAGCACTGGCAGGAGTGTGAGTGGGGCTGGGAGCATGCTGCTGGTGCTGGAGTGTTGGTTTAGCAGAGCCTCTTGTGAGGAAGTTGCATCTGATATTCTGTAGTGCTTCCTGAATCACTTCCAACATCTTGTGATGTGTCTCCACAGGCAGCTCTTTATCCTTAGTCCACTCAGGCTGCAAGTGTTGAGAAAAGCAGAGCAATTATCAGGGAGATGCTTCTGAGCTGAGCAGTGACACAGATACAGAGCAAGGCACATGACTGCTGTGCATCCCTGGTTCTGTGGTACAGACTGGCTGCTCTCTGTGGGACACACATCAGGAAAAGCCAGGGAGGCTCTGCACTGATGTGCTGAGCCTCTGGGGAGGAGGCAATAACAAACATTAGCCTGGATTCCCAAAGTCCTTATGTTTCTGTACATTGGACACCAAGCAGAGGTGCTGGGGTCACACCAGTGTGGCACAGAGTGTTGGCTGGGGACCACTCCCATGCTTCAAGCTGTGTGCACATATTTTATGTGGGAGGGTGCTGGTCCCTGCACAGCAAGGGCAGTAAAACTGCTGTCAGAAGGGCTGCACATATGTAATGAGAGCAGATTATTTCTGTTTTCCATTATTTTGCAGCCTTGAAGCAGGTGGGCAGATTACAGAGCACAGAGAGTATATCAGTTTATCAGTCCTTTCCTGCCTCTTTCATCACCACCCCCCTCCCTGGTGACCCCATTTTCAGAGGGATAAAGCAAGCAACCCAACCTCATTTCTCAAATCTGTTGCAAAGTCTGATTAGAGGAGTGGAGGAGCTCTGGCACGAGGCACATGTGCAGCCTCTGCAGCCCTCCCACCCATTCCTGCCCTGCAGGTGCTGTCTGCCCTCTGCCAGTGCCCCTGTCCCTCCTGGGGATCCCTCTCAGTAAGTCAGAGTGCTGTGTGAACAGCTTTTCTCTCTGCAGGTGTGCCAAGGATGTAGGTCCAGCACAGCCTGGCACTGGTGCTGCTCTGGCACAGCCTGGCACTGGTGCTGCTCCAGCACTGCTTGTCTGGCATGCTGTGGTTCCTTGTGTGCAGGGAAAGCTGCACCTCCCTGGCTGGGATGGCCATTGAAGAGAGTTCAGGATGAGCAGGTTATGCATGGTGGATTCTTGTCCAGTGGAAAGAATCCCATGGTGGCCTGTACTACTCCTGTGCTTGACAGAGTGCTGATGGGAAGTAATTCTACTCTACCTGCATCATGATGACCAGACTGTAGAAGCCTCTGTGATTTAGATGTCCTGATCCTGGCTGAGTCCTGGAATTGCAGACCTAGATTAGCATTGAACACCTGCATCAAGGTTTTGGGAAATGTGTGACCTCACCCAGCTGCAGTGGGCAGGATAGAGTGCGTGCGCATTAGGAGATGAAATTCTTCTTTGCTTCAGCTTGAGCAAGCAGAAGATTTTGTGAGGGCAGCCGTGTCAGGGCTGTGAGGCAGGGGCAGGTGATGGATGCCTCAGGTCAGCATCAGCTGTTGCTGCCCTCTCTCCTCCCCAGAACATCGTGTCCAAGAACGCCATGCAGTACCGCGGCAACGCCCAGCACGATGCCCAGGAGTTCCTGCTCTGGCTGCTCGACAGAGTGCACGAGGATCTCAACAACGTGGTCAATTCTGGTGGCATGCCTCCACTCAAGGTGAGGGATTCTGCTGGGAGACAGTGTGGGAGGCTGGCTTTGCACACAGGCTTTCCTTTTAAAGTAGCTCTCCCCGTTAGTTCTCCCCGCTGAACTTCAGGAGTTCGGATGGAGCAAAAGCTGGGGTTAAAATAATGCTTGTTTCTGCCCTGGGAGTGTAACCAGCTGTTCCACTGCTCCCTGGCAAGTGCTCCCTGGGGCAGTTGTGTTTGAGTGGCCCTGCAATAGCCAGGAGGTGTTACTGGGGCTGCCAGCCCCTGTCAGGTGTGAGCCCTGTGCCCTGCCCTGCCCACCCCTCATTCCTGATGCCCACCTCTTGGGGTAGAGTGTGTTTGGGAGTTAAAAATGCTTGTGGTATTTTTCCTGTGCTTTTGGATAAGGAAGGCAAAATTTGACTGGTGTTCTGGAGCCACCTGCTTGGTGCAGCCAGCACACCTGGGTGTGCCTCAGGGGTTTGTTCCTCTCTTTTAGCCGCCTCTGGAGGATGATGTGCTGCTTGAGGGCCCAGCCTTTCCCATCAGTAGCACTTTTGTGCAGGAACTCTTTCAAGCCCAGTACAGGTATGGTATTCTGTAGATTTGAATGTATGGGTGACCCCAGTATAATTCTAAACTAACACTAGCTCCTAGTACAGTTGGGACTGCTGTCACTGTGTTAACAGCTGGTTCTGAAGTCTTGCTGAACTAAGACCTTGCTCTAGAGGAAAGAGAGAATTTCACTGCTTCAGATTTGGTATATTCTGTGTAAATCTGCAGTATGTACCACTACAGCTGTTCCTGTGCATCCTGGAAGGGAGTCAGTGCTTCATGAGCAAAGGCTCAGAGAAGCCTGGTGCTATGGGGACTGAGAGGGAAGAGCCCATGGCAGGATCTAGAGGTGCCTGGGAGTTAGGGATCCCCAGTGTGTGCAGAGTGCTTGTCATCTGGCACTTGGGAATTCTGAGCTGAAGTTATTACTGTCCCTTCAGGGCTTTCCCTTGATTTTCCCTACTTTCTCAGGAGAGAGCTTTCTAATTTCAGAGCTATTGGAAGAGAGCAGCTGAATCACCAGTGTTCCTTGATGGCTTGTGCCTGTACTGTAAGAATTACAATTGCTGGGCTTTCTCCCAAGTATTTGCCAGCTTTTCCTTTGCAAAGGAGAAACCTTAAGCCTGGTCTAAGACACACAGCCATTGTAAAGTGCAGATTGATTCTGAATGAGAATGGAGTTTGGAGAATGAGAATGGAGCTTTTCCTGTGGAAGAGCTGTGTGCACCCCAGTGCTGGCTGTCTCTGCCCCTGTCCTGTCACTTCAGCTTTCCCCAAACACAGACCCTTCCAGGGTTTCCTGTTGGATCTGCTGATGATGAATATGGGGTTTGAAGGTTTATACATTCCAGTGAAGTGAGCTGTAACTGTGCCCTGTTCTCCTGTTTGTCCCAGGTCCTCCCTGACGTGCCCTCATTGCCAGAAGCAGAGCAACACCTTTGACCCTTTCCTGTGCATCTCGCTGCCAATCCCTCTGCCCCACACTCGGTATGGAGCTGTCCTCAGTGGAACCTTCACTCTTCCATGCATGTCCTGCTGCTTCATTTACTGCAGCAGGACAGTATCAGCAACATTTCTGATAAGTCATTAAAGAAGGTAGATAGGACCATATGGGGGTTTAATGTTTTGTTTTGCTGATAAAATGGAAAATTGAGCCTTTCACTTGTTTCAGAAAGGCCTATCCTTCCTATAGAATTAATTTTGGGAGAAAAAGTCTTTGCTTCATTTAACCAAAATATTTTGCATTTCACGTGATTTATAGCATTGAAAAAGGGAAAAGGATGAAACACACTTTTTTTTTTTTTTTTTAAGAACAGCCTCACTGATCACTCCAATTAAAAAAATTGAAGTTAAAATCTTTACTGCAAAATGTTTTGCTTTTTTGAAAGACAGCTGATGCAAATAAAGGAAAAAGCTTCAGGGGAGGAAAAAAGTCCAGTTAAAGTGTTTGAAGTGAAGATAGAGATGCACAACAAAACTACCTGTGGTATGAACAAACTCCTTTATCTGGTGTTTGCATCCATAAAACTTGTGTAGGTTCCAGAAGCAATGGAACAGTATGATGATAGGGCAGATTAAATGTTGCTCTATCACACTTGCTCTGGAAATCCCTGCTTCACCACTGGGTGGAGGCTGAGTGGCTGTGCAGGGAAGGTGTCCCCTCCCTCCTGTCTCCCCAGCAGTGCTGCTGGAGGCAGGATTGAGGGCTGAGGCACAGCCTGTTCCCAGTAGCAGCTCTCTGAGTGCTTCAAGGTGCTTACACTGACAGTCTCAAGCTTCCTTACAGTATCCCTGTTGGAAAACTGATTGCCTTCTCATAGACAGTTCTGGTTTTAACTTTGTGGGCCTTTTTTGAGATGTTCTGCTTGTGGGAGCTGGTAGGACCAGGCCATGCAGTAAGAAAGGAGTCTGTAAATCAAACAGCCTTGTCTGGCTGCAGCTGAGGGCACCTGCAGTGCGAGGTGGATCTGGGCAGTCAGGAGGGCCCTGTGCCTGCCGGGCAGCCTGGGTGTGCCAGGCTGGGCTGAGGCTGTGCAGGCAGTGCCCAGGGTGCCCACAGTGCCCCTGCTCTCCACAGGCCCCTGTATGTGACCGTGGTGTACCAGGGCAAGTGCTCGCACTGCATGCGCATCGGGGTGCCCGTGCCCATCGCCGGGACGGTGGCCAGGCTCAGGGAGGCCGTCTCCTCGGAAACCAAGATCCCCACCGAGCAGGTAAGGGCCTGGGCTGCTCACCTGGGTGCCTCCCTGCACTGGGAGGGACAGTGCAGGCTTTTGGCCCTTGTTGGATATGGAGGAATTGAAATTTGCCTGCCGTGGTTGAACAGGGAAGCAAGGGAGGGGTGGAAAGCTGGATCGTGCTTTTCCCTGTGCGTTGGCTGTTGGAATCCTTGTGGTGGTGGGATAGCTCTCAGTGGTGTGCAGACCTGCCTGACCCCATGGTGATCTGTGCATGCTGGCAGTGAGACAACCACTGGGCACCTACAGCCAGTTCCTCTGGGGGAAGAGCTTCAGGAAAGCTGTTGGAATTCCACAGAAACCTCTCCATATGTTGCTTTTACCCCAGCTTCTCGTTTATGGCTGTCCTTTTCCTTGCTCCTGGCTGGTGACAGGATGACTTGAGGAGTGCCATCCCTTAGCAGGAAAATCCCAGCTGAGAGATGGGGCACTGAACTGAAACTGAGGGTGTTTTGATGGTTCTGGTGTGTCCCTGCTGCCTGCAGATCGTGCTGACAGAGATGTACTACGATGGCTTCCATCGCTCCTTCTGCGACACCGACGACCTGGACACCATCCACGAGAGCGACTGCATCTTTGCCTTTGAGACCCCAGAGACCTTCAGGCCCGAGGGCATCCTCAGTCAGAGAGGTGAGTCAGTAACTGCTTAATGCCCACCTCAGTGACTGGTGAGGGAGGTTTGTGTGAGAAAAGAATGAGTCCCACAAGCTGTTGATGTTCTGGGGTATTGATTTCAGCTCTGACTTTGTCCAGGCTCATTGCAGGAGATTTAATAGTGTTGTCAGCTGGGAGGTTATCAAGCAGCATTGTACAGTCCTTTCTGCCTCTTCTTGGGGCTGATGCTGCAGGCCAGGCTGGCTTAATGTGAAATCTCTTGTCAGGCTTAATTTAAAGACCTGCTAGGGACCAGATGAAGCCACTGAAATGGTGTTATTTAAAATCAGATTGCTAGTGATGAATAAACAGTCTCAGGAATGAACAAACACTTTCTCTTTCCAAGCTCAAACTCCTTGGCTTCTGCCTGTCCCCTCAGTGAAAGGGAATCATGGTGTCCTGGGCAGATGGAGTGTAATCAAAGGTGAATTTTATTATTGAAAGTAACAAGTTGGGTTCCTGGCACTTTAGTTTTTCTTGTGGGCAGTAAGAGCTGAGAGTGCTTGTACAACCTGCTGTGAAAATTCAGATGGGGAGCACTTGCAGGTAATGTCCTTCTCTAAAGAAACAGTCACTGTGAAGGGTAGTTGCTCTTTGAAGCCTTTGTACAAGTGATGAAAATGCTCCTGATTCCATACTGACCTGCTCCTCTGTAGCCCAAGGAGGGCTTCTTGAGAGGGGCATGAGGGCACTAAAGGCAAATGACATAATGAAATGTTTCCTTTCTCCTAATTTTTCAGGAATACACGTGAACAATAACCTGAATAACTTGAAATGTGGCACTGAGCACTCCCGAACAATAGCTTACTCTCAAGGAACGGTGAAGTCTGGAAAACTGGAACAGTCCTGTCCTAAACTAGCAGCAAATGACAAGATTGTCTTGCTGGTGTGTAACAGAGCGTGCACTGGACAGCAGAGCAAAAGGTGACTGGCAGCAGCATGCTTGGAGCTACTCTTCTGGCTGCTTCCTAACCTGAGCTGGATTTTACTCTCCTGTAGCACAGGCTCCAGGTGAAGGAGAGCAGCTTGCATCCCTAGCTCACATCAGGTGCTAAAGATCAAAAAGCATTAATGGGTGCAGCAAAATATTTTTAATTTTGCTGAACTTCAGGTATTGCATTACTGTAAAGGAGCAGATGCAGCCCGGTTGGAAGGATATACCACCTTTGTCTGGTTTGAGAGCAGCATGTTTGACCAGACTCTGTTATGGGTGTGAGTTTTAAATTGGAGTGAAAATAGGGGGAGGGAGAGAAGTGAGAAACAACCATGGCAAAGGCATTTGGGTCAACTGGAGCCTGAGAACTGCCTCAGCCTCTGCAACTTCACAAAACTTCACATGAAGTTCTCCCAGGTAGTTTAGGGTTCTGATTGCTGAACACGATCATCTTTTAATTGTTTCTCAAATGCTTCTCCTTCCCATAGGTTTGGTTTGCCCTTTGTGTTGCACTTGGAAAAAACAATTGCTTGGGATATTCTGCAGAAGGAAATACTGGAGAAGATGCAGTATTTCCTGCGGCCTGCAGCCTGCTTGCAGGTGAGACAGATGTTCTCTCTGGTCTCCAGAGAGGAGCTCTGGATGCACAGGTTCCACTGCTGTAGGTCAGCCCTCTGTCAGCTCATTGGCACAGGCATGTCTGAGACCTTGGACATTTGTTTTCTCATATCAAACGTATTGTAGGGTGAGGTCTTTGTCAGGCAGTGCTGAGAGCAGTTTGCACGAGGGCAGGTGGGGCTGGAGGCACTGAGCTGGTCCCTTTGTCTCTGTTGCAGGTTTGCCCGTTCAGCTTGCGAGTGGTCAGTGTTGTGGGCATCACATACTTGCTACCTCAGGAGGAGCGACCCCTCTGCCACCCAACAGTGGAAAGGTGAGCTGGCCCTTGGTGCTGGGTGCTTCCCAGGGCTGCAGAGAGGTGTGTTAGCTGGGAACTCGGTGATAACCATGCAGAAATGAGCAGTCCTGGTGTGTGTGGATTTGTGGAATGGACTGCAGAGCAGGGAAATGAGGGAGCATCCTCAGGAAGCTGTGAGAATACCTCAGTTGTATGTCATGCCATCTGGAGTCTGTCCTCCCTGGAAATGGAGAACAGAATGGAAATATTACTCCCACTATTTTAAATTTTTTTCTTGTGTCTGTTATTCTTTGAAATGTTGGTAAGTGCCTGTTCTGGAACAGGTGTCTGCTGCCTTACAGAACTCCCATACTTAGGTGAAGGCATTTACCAGCTCTGCCAAGTGTTTTGCTGTGTGAATTCCTTTTACTCCTTTGCAAACTGGAGTTGTGGGAGTGGAGGAAGGATGGTTTGTGGAGAGAAATTACATGCATGTAAAGATAATGTAGACTTTGGACTGAAAGATGGTCTGACTTGTGTCTGCTCCTCTGTGCAGGGCATTGAAATCTTGCGGACAGGGGGGAACTGCTCATGTGAAATTGGTGGTAGAATGGGACAAAGAAACTAAAGATTAGTAAGTATGAAGTGAAAAACCTTAAACTGTGTTCACCTCACAATTGCTGCTGGCAGCTTGCTTGTGTGAACTGTGCATCCTTCAGCAAACATGAGACTGCTCAGACTCCAGCTGTGCCCAGCCCCTGTCTGCAGGGCCAGCCTGGGGAGCAAGGGGATGTGCTGGTAAATGTGGTGTCTCCCTGGTGCAGCTTGTTTGTGAATACAGAAGAGGAATATATTCCAGACTCTGAAAGTGTCCGCCAGCAGAGAGAGCTTCATCATCAACCTCAGACCTGCACTTTATCTCAGTGTTTCCAACTGTACACCAAAGAGGAACAGGTACATACACACTGTCTACTCTGGCTTGTTCACATGCTGCAGGAACTCCCTCACTCCAGAGCAGCTCCTTTCTGCTAACATTGATTCCTTGTGACAGGAGAACAGATTTGTAACACAAGACTGTTTATCTGTGCTGCTAAGGGAGCTCATCTGCAGAGGGAAGGCTGTGGGAGGTCTTGCTGCTGGGTTCTTTGCTGCCCAGATATTGATACAAGAACTTAGTCCTCTCCTTGGCAATTTTCTTCTGTGAAATATTATAAATATTATAAAGGACAGTGTGGCTTCATGGGAATGTCCTGGAGCAGTTGTGTGCTCCCAAGCTTGAGCAGGGCTAGGGTGGGCTCAGGTAGCCCCCACTGAGTGGGACCCCCTCAAACAGCAGCACAGTGACCACTGAGCTCAGTTCTGCAGGAATGTGGCTGCTCCCCTGCTCTGCCTCTGCTCCTTGTGTGAGGCTGAGGAGGAGGAGTGATGGTGTGCCACAGGCAGGCTGGAGAGGGCTCTGGCCTGGCCCCTGGCACATGGAAACCATCTGAATTCCTTTAGCACTCTCCAATCTGCTGTACAAAGGGCTCGTGTGGAGGAAGTCTTTGGACCCAGAACTGAGCTGTAATAATTTGGGAGCCTCTCCTATTGGTTCTTTCAAAGGTGGAGGAGGAGTTGTTTGGCAGCTTAAGTCTCAGTGGCTGCTGAGTTCTCAGAGCACTGGGCTGTGAAGGGAGGCTTGGGGGACAGAGAGGGTTTTCACTGTGTAACTGTGCTGCTGGGACTACAGAGGAAGAGAGGGCTCCCAGAGGGGGCAGTGAGGTGTCAGAGGGGACATCCAAAGTACACCTTTCTTCTTTCTGTTCTGACTTTTTTCTGCTTTTTTTTTTCCCCCCTACTTTTTTTCCTACTGCTGGTTTTCTTTTGAGAATATTTTCCAGGCTGCCAAGCCTGCCTGCTTTTTGCCTTGGTTTTTCCTTTTCCTTCTTCTCCACTTCCAGGGCACTGGTGCAAAAAAGTGCTCTGCCCAGCAGCTCTGGCTGGGGTCTGCCTTGCAGGGAGTGCCTCCTGAATGAGGCACACGCCTCTGCCTGTCACTTTGAAAAGCATCACTGGGAGCCCTGCATTTCCAGTGAGCTTGATAAATGCTGGAGGGAGATGAGGCACAGGGGTCAGTGTCTGCTCTGGGCTTGGGGCAGCAGAGGAGCAGGGGTGTGGTGCAGGCTGCCTTGGAATTTGAAAGCCAGTACCCACCCCTGCCTGTTCTTGTAGCTTGCCCCAGATGATGCGTGGCGATGCCCACACTGCAAGCAGCTGCAGCAGGGGAGCATCACACTGAGCCTCTGGACCTTGCCTGATGTTCTCATCATACATCTCAAAAGGTTTAGGCAGGTAAGCATTCCTGTAGTGGTGCTGGAGGAGTGCTGTGTGATGAGAGTAACTCCTCTCTTTAGAAGCAGCCATTCTGCCCTGGGTGTTGCTCTCCTGGGCTTTTCCCAGGCGTGCTGGCCTTGGCCTCTGCAGCTCATGCTCTGCTCTGTGCACAGGAAGGAGACCGAAGGATGAAACTTCAGAACATGGTTAAATTTCCCTTGAGTGGCTTGGACATGACCCCCCACGTTGTGAAACGCAGCCAGAGCAGCTGGAGCCTGCCCTCCCACTGGTCACCTTGGAGGAAGCCTTACGGCCTCGGCAGAGATCCTGAGGACTACATCTATGACCTGTATGCTGTCTGCAACCACCATGGCACCATGCAAGGGGGACACTATACAGGCAAGTGTGCTGCTGTGCTGTCTGTGGTGGAGCCTTTCACAAGGAAACTGGTTCCATTTCTGTATGGAGTCAGGAAGGGAGTCACTGATGGGAGCATGTCACAAGTTACAGAAGGTGAAATGAATGGAGCCACCCCAAATGATGTTCTGTTCTGTGGGGTAGTGTTGGACAAAGAAAGTCCTGAAGTGTAAGCTGTTTATTTTGTTCTGGCAGCCTCAGGCTTCCATCTTGCCAGTCAGACTGGAAGATGATGCAAGAATAAATCTGTTCCTCGCATTGTCCTCCGAGCCCATCGTGGCAGATGAGTTACATTAAATATCATACAGCAAACCTGAGAGCAGTAGGAGTGAGGGAGTCTTACAGTAATGTATTATTTCTTAGCATATTGCAAGAATTCTGTTGATGGCCAGTGGTACTGCTTCGATGACAGTGAAGTTCAGCAGCTTTCTGAAAGTGAAGTGTGCAAGCAGACAGCTTACATCTTGTTCTACCAGCGACGCACAGCCATCCCCTCCTGGTCTGCCAACAGCTCCGTGGCAGGTAAGCCCTGCTGGCACTTCCAGGGGTGGCTCTGAGTTGTCTTTCATGGATAGTTTGTCCTTCTGGAGAATTTTCTACCCTGCTCTGCTTAAACCCCACTCTTGTGTCCCAGAGCTCTGTGAGATTTGTCTGAGTCTGTGGCTGTTAGAGGCCATGGGAGCTTTCCACCTCTTCTGCTAAGGCAGTTTTGGCAGGGAGACTGTGAAGATGGGGAAGCCCCTGTGCTCCCACAGGTGACTGCTCAGAGCTGCCCTTGTGCAGGACCAAATTGTGGCTGCTCCTTCCCTGTGGCAGCACTCTCAGTCCCAAGGGGGCACCAGTACTGCACGTGTTGATGGAATCCAGCCTGAGCTGTGGGCAGCTGTGGGCACCTGCAGGCTTGATAACCTGCCCCTGGAAAAAAAGAGATTTTTGTGGTGTTGGGGTGGGTGCTGAAATGGCACCACTGCCTGCATGCTGGTATTGACAGCACACTGGGACAAGTGCAGTTCTGTTTTGTTCTGACTGTAAATGCTCCATGAGAGTAAAGCACCACTCCCGTGGCAGTGTCTGGTTCTGGGGCCATGCGGTGTCTGTCAGAACCAGGGCAGTGCAGCGCAGGGCAGCACAATGCAGAGCAGTGCAAGGCAGTACAATGCAGGGCAGCGCAGAGCAGTGCAGGGCAGTGCAGTGCAGCACAGGGCAGCACCAGCTCCCTGGCCTGTGTGCTCTGTGTGCAGCGCAGGGCAGTGCAGTGCAGAGCAGGGCAGTGCAGTGCAAGGCAGTGCAGCGCAGGGCAGCACAGGGCAGTGCAGTGCAAGGCAGTGCAGCGCAGCGCCAGCTCCCTGGCCTGTGTGCTCTGTGTGCAGTGCAGAGCAGTGCAGGGCAGTGCAGCACAGGGCAGTGCAGAGCAGCGCAGGGCAGTGCAGTGCAAGGCAGCACAGTGCAGAGCAGCACAGAGCAGTGCAAGGCAGCACAGGGCAGTGCAGTGCAGAGCAGTGCAGGGCAGCGCAGCGCAGGGCAGTGCAGTGCAAGGCAGTGCAGAGCAGTGCAGGGCAGCGCAGGGCAGGGCAGCGCCAGCTCCCTGGCCTGTGTGCTCTGTGTGCAAGGCAGTGCAGTGCAAGGCAGTGCAGTGCAAGGCAGCACAGAGCAGTGCAGAGCAGTGCAGCACAGAGCAGTGCAGTGCAGCGCAGGGCAGCACCAGCTCCCTGGCCTGTGTGCTCTGTGTGCAGTGCAAGGCAGAGCAGTGCAGTGCAGCGCAGGGCAGCGCCAGCTCCCTGGCCTGTGTGCTCTGTGTGCAGTGCAAGGCAGAGCAGTGCAGTGCAGGGCAGCGCCAGCTCCCTGGCCTGTGTGCTCTGTGTGCAGTGCAAGGCAGTGCAGAGCAGTGCAGGGCAGCGCCAGCTCCCTGGCCTGTGTGCTCTGTGTGCAGTGCAGAGCAGTGCAGGGCAGTGCAAGGCAGCACAGGGCAGTGCAGGGCAGCGCAGGGCAGCGCCAGCTCCCTGGCCTGTGTGCTCTGTGTGCAGTGCAGAGCAGTGCAGGGCAGTGCAGTGCAAGGCAGTGCAGTGCAAGGCAGCACAGAGCAGGGCAGTGCAGCGCAGGGCAGCGCCAGCTCCCTGGCCTGTGTGCTCTGTGTGCAGTGCAGAGCAGGGCAGTGCAGTGCCGCACAGGGCAGCGCCAGCTCCCTGGCCTGTGTGCTCTGTGTGCAGTGCAGAGCAGTGCAGGGCAGCGCAGGGCAGCGCCAGCTCCCTGGCCTGTGTGCTCTGTGTGCAGTGCTGACGTGCCCTTGTCCCGCAGGCTCCACCAGCTCGTCGCTGTGCGAGCACTGGCTCAGCCGCCTCCCGGGCAGCAAGCAGCCCAGCGTGGCCTCGGCCGCCTCCTCGCGCCGCACCTCGCTCGCCTCGCTCTCCGAGTCCGTGGAGCTCGCTGGGGAGCGCAGTGAAGATGATGGTGTGTACCACTCTGGGGGGCTGCCTGTCCTTCTGTTGCAGCATCCTTGCTAAAACAGCTGCAAAATCTGTGCTTCCTCCAGCAGCTGAGAGGCAGGAGCTGGCTCGGTAGGAGCACGGGTGGCTTCTGTCTCATGTGGAAGGTTGGAGGAGAGCAGGGCTGGAACCTTAAGGAGCCTTTCAAAGAAAGCAAATGCCATCAACAAAACCTCTCTGTCAGGAACTTCTTGTGCTTGTGTTCTCTCTGGGTCTCACTGCACCAGCTTTGCAGCCTGGCTGACACAGTGCTGACAGATTGAGCATAGGCACTAATTACCTGCTGCTGGATGGTCCTAGGGAGGGCGGGAGATGCAAATTCACTCATGTACACAAGTTATTGTTCAGTTCCTGGCTTTGCCTAGTTCCTCCACACTTTGCCTTGTAACTTTTGAGAATGTGGAGCTTTATGGGTCAGTCAGCATTTGGAATCTGGTGTGGAGATGTCCCTGCAGCAGTTCTGTGACAGGTGTCAGGTCTGGCTATAAAAGTCACACTTCTAAAATACTTATATTTTGTGTTTCTAAATACAATTCCATCACTTGATCTGGAGCTAGGAATCCTAATTTGCCTTTCACAGAATGCTCTGGGAAGTATTCTGTAATACAGAATCATAATCCAAGCTGGTGATCTTGCCAGTTTCAAGGACTTTCGAGGTGCAAACCTTGTGTTTGATCTGCTGCTCAGGGATGAGAGAAGAATCTGGGTTATCAGTCAGAGGCTTCAGAGAGTTACTCCTGGGTGATCCCTAGCAAATAACAGTTGTTGGACACATCATTCAGCTTTTGTGCAAGAAGCTGTGCCTGCAGCCTGCATGGGCAGACACACAGTGATGTGTGAATGGGCTGCTTGGCTCTCCTAGGGAAATGTGGATGGGTGGGGTAAACCAGCTGCAGCCTTGGCTTTCCCCTGACACTGTCACTGGTTTTCTCTGCAGGAGGATTTTCAACTCGACCCTTTGTAAGGAGTGTGCAGCGTCAGAGCTTGTCATCCAGATCCTCTGTCACCAGTCCACTGGCTGTGAGTGAAAATGGTGTCAGGCCCTCGTGGTCACTCTCTGCAAAACTGCAGTTCCGCTCCAACTCCCCATCACGCTTCTCTGGAGATTCCCCAGTACATACCTCTGCTTCCACTCTGGAGAAGATTGGGGAAGCTGCTGATGACAAAGTCTCCACCTCGTGCTTTGGCAGCCTGAGGAATCTGTCCAGCAGCTACTTGGAGCCCTGTGACAGTCGGCGAGAGCACAGGACAGCTCGCAGAGCCCCTCTGGCTGTCATGGAAGGGGCGTTCAGGGAAGAGTCCGTTGTAAGGACATCTAGCTCAGACCTTTCTGATGGCTATGGGAAAAGCTCTGTGCAGCCAGACAGGAGCCACCCTGCTCTGGACCCTTTTGATAACAACAATCAGATCGCCTTTGTTGACCAGAGTGATTCTGTGGACAGCTCCCCAGTGAAGGAGGTGAAAGCCCCAGCTGGGACAGGGCTGGCTGCAGAGAAGGCACGTGACACCCCCAAGAGGGGTCACAGCTCCAAAGGAGCTTCTGAGCCAGACAAAAGTTTGAGGAAGGGAAGGACAGTCTTAGCTCCCCAAGAGACCAAAGTGTCTCACCCTTCTCCTCCACTGAAGAGTTCTCAGAAAGCTTCCCGGTCTAGGAGTAAGGCGGACTCTTCCAGGGTCAGCGGGCGACACGGGTCTCCTGCTCCCACTCAGGCTAGGAAGGACCACAGCACGAAGCCCCTGGAGGCATCTGTCCCATCAGCTCTGCAGAAGCAGAAGTCAGGTTCTCCATCCTCCACAGCTGCCAAGAAAGCCCCATCAGGCTCATTGACTAAGGGCTCCTCCTCTGGGAAGAGCCGGCCTTCGGAGCGCAGCCTCAGCAGGGAGGGCTCCAAGGTCAGCCTGGGCTCGGACAAAGGCAGCGTGACCAGCAGCTCCAGGACGAGCTCCCCTCGCATCAGCCACTCCCGGAGCGACAGCAGGGCCGTGGACAGCAGGCACGTGCGCAGCTCCTCCATGGCCAGCCTGCGCTCCCCCGGCGCCGGCCTCAAGAGGGACAGCAGGTCCGAGGAGAAGGGCTTGTCCTTCTTCAAATCCGCCCTGCGGCAGAAGGAGACGCGGCGCTCGGCCGACCTGGGCAAGACGACAATGCTGGCAAAAAAGACAGCGAGTGTCGGCTCCAAGTCAGGCAGTAAAAATGTGCTGGAGGACAAACCAGAGAAAGGTGGTGTCCCACCAGCCTCTCAAACCAATGCCAACATCACTACAAAAGAAAAACTTGTCTCAAAAGATGCCACATCTAACAAACATTCTCTGCTATCCAGTCGCAAGTCCAAGTCTTCCCAGCTCGATCCCGGAGTCCAGTCTCCTCCTTCCAGTGGCAAGCAGTCTGCTGACAGGCCACTGAAAAAGTTCCCTTCCAGCATGCAGGTGTCTGTACGGCCTTCTCTGGAACCTCAGTGAAATGCTGCAATCCAGGTGTCTTTTCTTCTGCTGAGAAGCTAATTTATTCTGAGCTCTTGTTTTTTGTTCATGTGCCTAATGTATGTTTTGAGGAGAAGTTAACTGCGAGTTGTTAAAGCGCCTTTGATTCTGCCATCAAACCAAATAGCCACAGGCAGCCAGCACTGGTGCAAGTAGCCTGGCTGGAGTCATTGTTGAACATGAATGCAGCTGTCCCATAGCACTTGTACAGGAGTCTGTGGAAAGTGCAACAGCTTTCTTCAGATCTGAGAGTCGGGGCCTGAGCCCGCTTGTACTGACACTGGTGTGCTTTGTAGAGCTGTGAACTGATGTTCCTTTGGGCTTGTTCTGGGTGGGCTGTGTCCACACTGGTGTATGGCCTTGTTCTGAGCTGTGGAGGATGCCAAGGAAACGGGAGAGACTGTCGCTTCTTTCTGCTCTCAACTCTCTGTCCCTGCTCCCCTCCATTTCCAAGCTTTCTAAAGGGCAATACTTCAACACTAATGTTGTTTCTCAGGTATATACTCAGCAGTATAGGAGGGACTAGCATTAGTGACAGACAGAAAGGTACCTGTGTGTCTGTGTAACAGATTTCATTTTTGCATTCCAAGAGCAGGAAGTTTGAAATGGAACCTGCAGTTTTTGTTGCTGTGTCTATGAAGAGTTTTGCTTTATCCATATCTTAAGCAACCTCTGCCCTGTCCTGTTTAACTCCTTCTGAAATGCTCTGCTAAACAACAGAAGAAATCCCTGGGCAGCAGCTGCTGGCCAGCTCGTCCTGTGGGAGCAGTGCCATGGGAGAGTCATGTTCACACACCTGGATGGCCATGATGCTGCCAGGATGTTCAAACTCCTGGGAAGCATTTCCTAATGTGCTCAGACCCTTATCATAGTGGTGTAATTAAGCCTCCATTATCTCTAGGGGTGAAGTTCAGATCAAGTGTCATGCTGCCCTCTCTGAGCATGCTTTGACGGGCCCCTCTGTGTGGGCTGGAGGGGCTGTACCCAAACCCCCAGGGCAGTTTCCTGTTCCTGGCATGCTCATCCCCTCCCCGTGGGTCTGGCTGCCACGTGTCCCTCAGTGGAAGGTTCCCCTTCTTGTTTGGATGACAGCCTCCATCAGGGTCAAAACACTACATCTACTGATGTCTTTGTTTACATGCCCTTCTTACAGGGGAGATTCCTCAAGTTCTGTAAGGTTCCTCTTAAGGTGGATTTCTTAAGTCCTTTTACATATATGTGGTGTAATCCTTTTTCTTTTTTTCAATTTCCCTGAGTTTTTATTGATGTGCTGCACATCCTTTATGTCCACAGCCTGTGGTGTAGGCTGTGACCAGCTGGGCAATGTGCTGGCCATGCTCTCTGCTGAGCGAGGTCTGTGCCTGTCCAGTCCCATGGCAGAGCTTCTCTGGCCATAACCTGGGGCCAGGGACATGTGTGCTGTCCCATCAGACTGAGCCCATAACAGACTGGCCTGCAGGCAGCCTTGCCCCAGGTCTGCTGGGCTCCTTGCTGCTCTGAGATCAGGTTTCTGCTCACCACACACCTGCAGCAAGTGTGTGAGGGAAGGGCTGGGGACAGCTGGGTCCTCAGAGTGAGCTGGGGGTGCCCCTGAGCTGCAGTCAGTGTGTGGGGCTGAGCTGGGGTGTCCCTGAGCTGCAGTCAGTGTGTGGGGCTGAGCTGGGGTGTCACTGAGCTGCAGTCAGTGTGTGGGGCTGAGCCAAGCTGCCATGTACCCCTTGCAGTTCCTGGTGATGTGCCCCCCATGCTGGTCCCCTTCCCGTGCCCCAGCAGTACCCACAGCCTGCACATGTCATGCCCTGACTGCTCCAACCCAACCATGAGTGTCCCCTCAATGCATTCCTTCACCCAGGCATTGTTTCAGTCTCATTTAGTGCAGCAACAAGAAGCAAAGATTGCATTGCTTGCTTCTGAAATGTATGACTTGGATTATTCCTGGATTATTTTCTGTTATATCCAGCAGAGCAGATATGGCTTGCTTCATATTGCAGTACTTAAATTACTCCCTGAAATGTTGATGTTGAAGTATTTGTTTAAGGTTTTATCTGTATTAAGGTCTTAAACTGTCTTGGCTCTTCTCTTGTAACAACTCTTCTAGCAAGAATGTAATTCCAGTGGCTTATGCTGACTCGGTTTGGGATATTTAATAGACAGAACTACTTTCTGTGCATTTTGCCATGGACATTTGTGAAAGGTTATTTTTATCAAATGACTTTTTTTTTTCTCATGTCATCTCTCACTGAAGGAGTTTAAACTGGAAGCTGGTGTGTGGGTTTTGAGGTGGTTTTACTCCTGTGCTGCAGGCCTGACTGAAGGGAATTTGAAGCCATGTCCAAACCCATGTTTTAGCATGAACACCAGTTCAGTGTTTATATCTGGAGCAAGACAGTGGTGCTTGGAGCTCTCTTGGGTAGAAGGGAGATGGAGGTCCTGGTATTCCAGCAGCTGATAAAAGTAGTTGAACCTCTGCAATCCCATGAGATGCCAATCTCACTCTTTCTGCACATTCTCCATAATTCCTGATACTAATTGCTGCCAGCTCCAGCACTATCTGCTCTCTTCATGCTGCCAAACAGGATTTCTCTGTCCCTGTGGAATGGCAGCTCTGGTGCACGGGCTGCTTGCTCTGCAGAGCAGTGTGAGCAGCAGGAGGGGCTGCACTGGCAGTACCCTCATCTCTGAGCAGCTGGGATCCTCTCCTCTCCTCTCTGCTGGGTTTCCTGCTCAGGAGGGCTTGGCTTGGGGTGTCCTCAGGCAAAGTGACTTGGCAGGGTGCACCAGGTGTCCTGTGGGGCACAGGACACGCTCAGGCCTGTGGGCAGTGTGTGGGCAGTGCATCCCTGCTCCAGGGCTGTGTCTGCTCTGTATCAGGGCCACTCATGGCACTCCACACCTCTGCCTGCTGCTGTCACACATCTCAGCAGTAACCAGCTTCCTTGCACAGGAGAGGGTTGAAGGGAGTGGGGCTGGGAAGCACTGTTCACTGGGAGTGTTAATCCAGGCCTCGTTGCTGTTTCAGTCATGACTCCATCAATGAAGTAGGAGAAATGTTTCTGAAATGGAATGTAGGTTACTACAGGCCCTACTTAAAGGGATTTGGGGAAAAACCACCAGTCTTCTCTCTTTGCTTTAAAGCAGACTTATCTCTTGTCCCTTTCATGTGTAGGAGCTCCTGTCCATGGTATTGTGTTGTCCAGCTGCCAGGATGTGGCATGGGCCCAGGGAGCACTGGAGAGAGGGATCTGCCAAGTCCTAGATGCCAGCACCACCGTGGCTTTGCACATGGATCCTTCAAGCAGCAGTGGCTCGAGGCTGTTCTGGAGCAGCTGCATGTTCATGGTCACATCTTAACGTTCCTGGTGGCCATCAGAGGCACTCCTGGCAGTGGGGGAGGTGGGCTCTGCCTTCTCCCAGAGGCTGCTGCTGCCCAGGGACCCCCAGCTGCCCTGGGTGGTGGCATGTAGGGCCTGGAAGTGTCACAAACATCTGAGTGCCGTGGGAGCAGCTGCTGCCAGGTGTGTCCTGTCTGGGGATGGCAGGGTCTGGGACCTCCTGCCCAGGTCCTGGAAGCACAGGTATGCATCATGGTGATGGGAATTGCCTGGGAAGGGGAGCCCCAGCAGTGCCCTGGTCCCAGAGGGGTGAGCTCCAGGGCAGAGCAGGCGTTCAGGCAGCGTTTCCAATGCCTTTGGGCTGGATGTGCTCCAGTGTGTGACCTGCATTTCAGCCCAGCCCCTGGTCTGCCTCCTGCTCCTGCTCCTGGAATTGGCCCTCAGGGCACAGGAGAGCAGCGCCTTCATTCCAGTGCTCAATTCCTACAGGAGTCACCCAGAGACTTTTTTTTACCCTTTTTGTGTCTTTTGGATAGTGTTTAGTAGTATTCAAGTTATAAGCACATTTTCAATTACATGTATTGAAGAGGCACCTTTTATTTGTATTAACCACATTTGATAGACAATTTGGTGCCTGCAGTTCTCTGTAACCTGTGTCTCACTTAGGGTGTGTAAATTGTTAACCCTTTCAGACTTACTGAATATGGATTAATAAAAACAAGATGCTTAGGATAGAAAGCTAGCAGCTTAATTGCACTTCTCCCACTGCAAGTGCCCCCATCTGCCGTGGCTGCAGGGGTTTTGCTTTCTGAGCGTGAGCATGAGCGCCCCTTTCCTGGGTTGGAGGCAGCTTGCATGGCCGTGCTGCCCCCAGTGCATGTCCCTACTAACTATGCAAGCCTCCAGCCACCCTGGGCTCCAGAGCACTGCCTGGAGCCTGTGCTGCTGCCTCTGCAGCTGCTGCTGGCACACAGGAGCATGTCCCTGCTTCCTGCTTCCTTTGCACATCTCTGACCTTTCCTTTGCAGGATTCTGCGTTACTGACAAGGCTGGAGCTGACATAAGCTTAGAGGGATGGGAGCAGGGAAACGAGAGCAAGCTGATTTCTCTTTTGTTTTTCCTTTTGTTAGCAGGGCAGCCTGCTCAGGGTTCTGTGTGCAGCCTGCTGTTGCATGCAATGCAAGGGGCTGTGCAGGCACACAGCTGCTCTGAGTGGCCTTGAAGGGGAGCAGCTCCCAGCTGCCTCCTGCTGCCCCTCTGCCCTTGGGCTCTGCCTTTGGGGCCCTGGGCTGCCTGTCCGTGCTGCAGCTGGGGCTGTGCTGCTGCAGCTGGGGCTGTGCTGCTGCAGGGCCCTGTGCTGCTGCAGGGCCTTGTGCTGCTGCAGAGCCTGTGCTGCTGCTGGGGCTGTGCTGCAGGGGCTGTGCTGCAGAGCCCTGTGCTGCTGCAGCAGAGCCCTGTGCTGCTGCAGCAGAGGTGATGTGACAGATTTGTGTTAATGTATATAGTTGCACCATAGAGGTTGTCACAGGGAAGTGAGAAG